>SJYV01051351.1:0-11459 GCA_006410875.1 Neotragus pygmaeus | reverse complement strand
GCAACACCTACCATCTTACTTGGGTTTCTCTTACCTTGGGCGTGGGATATCTCTTCACGGCTGCTCCAGTAAAGAGCAGCTGCTGCTGCTTACCTTGGATGAAGGGTATCTCCTCACCACCACCCTTCCTGTCCTTCAGCATGGTAAGCTCCTCTAGGACCTCCTGCGCCAGTTCAGCCACTGCTCCTTGGACGTGGGTTGCTCTTTCCAGCTGCCGCCCCTGGCCTCAGGCACAGGGTGGCTCCTCCTGGCCACCGCCCCTGGCCTCGGACATGGGGTGGCTCCTCCCAGTCGCTGCCCCTGACCTCAGATGCAGGGTGGCTCCTCTCGACCATTCTTGCCATGTCACAGCCTGGCAATCTCGGCTGCTGCCACTGACCTCTGACGTGGGGTAGCTCCTCTTGGCCATGCTGAGATTAAAAAAAAAAATCTTCCTATGATTTACATCAGAAATTATTTGCCTAAGTTTTTCTCAGATATTAGATAGTTTCTGACCTTATATTTATGTCTTTAATCTATTTTGAATTTATTTTTGTGTGTGGTGTTAGAGAATGTTTTGGTGGCAGTGACATGGAAGGACCTAGAGGCTGTCATAGCCAGTGAAGTAAGTCAGGCAGAGAAAGACAAACATCATATGATACCATTTATAGGTGAAACCTAACAAAAAAAAATCACGCATAAACATATTTGCAAAAGAGAATTAGAGTCACATATGTAGAAAGCAAACTTGTGGTTCAGTTAGTTCAGTTGCTCAGTCATGTACAACTCTTTGTGACCCCACGGACTACAGCCAGCCAGGCCTCCCTGTCCATCATCAACTTCTGGAGCTTACTTAACTCATGTCCATTGAGTTGGTGATACCATCTAGCCATCTCATCCTCTGTCATCCCCTTTTCCTCCTGCCTTCAATGTTTCCCAGCATCAGGGTCTTTTCAGATGAGTCAGTTCTCTGCATCAGGTGCCCAAAATATTGAAGTTTCAGCTTCAGCATCAGTCCTTCCAATGAATATTCAAGATTGATTCCCTTTGGAATGGACTAGTTGGATCTACTTGCAGTCCAAGGGACTCTCAGGAGTCTTCTCCAACATCACAGTTCAAAAGGATCAATTCTTTGGCACTCGGCTTTCTTTATAGTACAGCTCTCACATCCACACTTTGACTACTGAAGAAACTATAGCTTGGACTAGATTGACCTTTGTTTGCAACATAATGTCTTAGCTTTTTAATATGGTGTCTAGGTGTGTCATAACTTCTCTTCCAAGGACAAACATCATTTAATTTCATTGCTGCAGTCACCGTCTGCAGTGATTTTGGAACCCCCCAATATAAAGTCTGACACTGTTTCCCCATCTANATAATGTCTTAGCTTTTTAATATGGTGTCTAGGTGTGTCATAACTTCTCTTCCAAGGACAAACATCATTTAATTTCATTGCTGCAGTCACCGTCTGCAGTGATTTTGGAACCCCCCAATATAAAGTCTGACACTGTTTCCCCATCTATTTCCCATGAAGTGATGGGACCAGATGCCATGATCTTCGTTTTCTTAATCCTGAGCTTTAAGCCAAATTTTCACTCTCCTCTTTCACTTTCATCAAGAGGCTCTTTAGTTTTCACTTTCTGCCATAATGGTGGTGTCATCTTCATATCTGAGGTTATTGATATTTCTTCCAGCAATCTTGATTCAAGTTTGTGCTTCATCCAGTCCAGCATTTCTCATGACGTACTGTTCATATAAGTTAAATAAGCAGGGTGACAATATACAACCATGATAATGTACTCCTCTCCCAATTTAGAACCAGTCAGTTGTCCTATGTCCAGTTCTAACTGTTGCTTCCTGACCGGCATACAGATTTCTCAAGAAGGTTAGATGATCTGGTATTCCCATATCTTTCAGAATTTCCCAGAGTTTGCTGTGGTCAACACAGTCAAATGCTTTGGCATAGTGAATAAAGCAGAAATTTTATGGTTTTCTGGAACTCTTGCTATTTCGATGATTCAACTGATGTTGCAATTTGATCTCTGGTTCCTCTACCTTTTCTAAAACCAGCTTGAACATATGGATTTTCACGGTTCGCATGCTCTTGAAGCCTGGATTAGAGAATTTTGAGCATTACTTTAATAGCGTGTGAGATGAGTGCAGNATTCAACTGATGTTGCAATTTGATCTCTGGTTCCTCTACCTTTTCTAAAACCAGCTTGAACATATGGATTTTCACGGTTCGCGTGCTCTTGAAGCCTGGATTAGAGAATTTTGAGCATTACTTTAATAGCGTGTGAGATGAGTGCAGTTGTGCAGTAGTTTGAGCATTCTTTGGCATTGCCTTTCTTTGTGATTGAAATGAAAACTGACCTTTTCCAGTCCTGTGGCCACTGCTGAGTTTTCCAAGTTTGCTGGCATATTGGATGCAGCACTTTCACAGTATCATCTTCCAGGATTTGAAATAGCACCACTGGAATTCCATCACTTGCACCAGCTTTGTTTGCAACAATGCTTCCTAAAGCCCATTTGACTTTGAATTCTAGGATGTCTGGCTCTAGGTCATGATCATACCATCATTGCTATCTAGGTTGTGAATATCTTTTCTGTATATTTCTTCTGTGTATTTTTGCCACCTATTTTAAATATCTTCCACTTCTCTTAGGTCCATCACGTTTCTGTCCTTTATTGTGAGCATCTTTGCATAAAATTTTCCTTTGGTAATTCTAATTTTCTTGACGAGATCTCTAGTCTTTCCCAATCTAGTCTTTTCCAGTCTTATCACATGAAACACAGCCTTTTTTAACCCAAATGAACTATAAGCCATGCCGTTTAAGGGCACCCAAGACAGATGGGTCATGATACAGAATTCTGACAAAATGTGGTGCACTGGAGAGAGAATGGCAAACCATTTCATTATTCTTGCCTTGAGAACCCCATGAACAGTTTGAAAAGGCAAAGGACAGGTCACTGAAAGAGGAACTCCTGAGGTTGGAAGATGCCCAATATATTACTAGAGATCAGTGCAGAAATAACTCCAGAAAGAATGAAAAGACAGAGCCAAGGCAAAAACACCCTGTTGTGGATGTAACTTGTGATGGAAGTCAAGCCTGATGCCGTAAAGAGCAATATTCCATAGGAACATGAATCAAGGCAAACTGGAAGTGGTCAAAGAGAAAATGGCAAGAGTGAACATCAACATTTTAGGAACTAGAGAACGAAAATAGACTTAAATGGGCGAATTTAACTCAGATGACCATTATATCTACTACTGTGGGCAAGAATCCCTTAGAAGAAATGGAGTAGCCATCATGGTCAACAAAAGAGTCTGAAATGGAGTACTTGGATGAAATCTCAAAAACGACACAATGATCTCTGTTTGTTTCCAAGCAAACCATTCAATATCACAGTAATCCAAGTCTATGCCCCAACCAGTGATGCTGAAGAAGCTGAAGTTGAACGGTTCTATGAAGAACTACAAGACCTATAGAACTAACATCCAAAAAAAAAAAAATGCCCTTTTGTAAGAGACTGGAATGCAAAAGTAGGAAGTCAAGAAATACCTGGTAAAATTGCCAGGAGTAACAGGCAAATTTGGCCTTGGAGGACAGAAAGAAGCAGGGCAAAGGCTAACAGAGTTTTGCCAAGAGAATGAACTGGTCCTAGCAAACACTATCTTCTAATAACACAGGAGAAGTTTCTACATGTGGACATCACCAGATGATCAATACTTAAATCAGACTAATTATATTCTTTGCAGCCAAAGATGAAGAAGCTCTATACAATTAGCAAAAACAAGACCAGGAGCTGACTGTGGCTCAGATCATGAACTCCTTAATGCCAAATTCAGACTTAAATTGAAAAAAGTAGGGAAAAATTACTAGACCATTTAGGTATGACTTAAATCAAATCCCTTATGATTATATAGTGGAAGTGACAAAAAGATTCAAGGGATTAGATATGATAGAAAGAGTTCCTGAAGACCTATGGGGGTTCTTGACATTATACAGGAGGTCGGGTTCAAGATCATCTCCAAGAAAAAAAAATGCAAAAAGGCAAAATGGCTGTCTGAGGAGGCCTTACAAATAGCGATGAAAAGAAGGGAAGTGAAAGGCAAAGGAGAAAAGGAAAGATATACCCATTTGAATGCAGAGTTCCAAAGAATAGAAAGGAGTGGTAAGAAAGCCTTCCTCAGGAACCAATGCAAAGAAATAGAGGGAAATTTACGGTTGTTGTTGCTGCTGCTAAGTTGTTTCAGTCGTGTCCAACTCTCAGTGACTCCAAAGATGGCAGCCCACCAGGCTCCCCCGTCCCCGGGATTCTCCAGGCAAGAACACTGGACTGGGTTGCCGTTTCCTTCTCCAATGCATGAAAGTGAAAAGTGAAGGAGAAGTTGCTCAGTCATGTCCTATTCTTAGCGACCCCATGGGCTGCAGCCTACCAGGCTCATCCATCCATGGGATGTTCCAAGCAAGAGTACTGGAGTGGGGTGCCATTGCCTTTTCCAAATCTACTTAACACTCTCTATAATTACCTATATGGTAAAAGTATGTAAAAAAGAATGGATATATGTATATGTGTAACTGATTTACTTTGCTGCACAACAGAAACTTACCTAGCATCACAAATCAACTATACTCCTATAAAAATTAATTTTAAAAAAGGCTTTGACAAATTACTGTGTGACATTTGATACTATTGCTTTCTTTCAGGTAGATGTAAAAACTCTGACACTTCGTAATTCCAACAAAAGAAAATTACTCTAAATTTTCTCTCTAGGCATCATTTTCAAAAATTTTACTGTGTGTAAGGTATCAATCAATTTAATCAATATCTAATATTAATTTGCATAGAGGATCAAAGTTTGTTTCAAATTTACTTTGTGTATCAGATTACTTTCACCATATTTTCTTCATTATCAAACATTCAGTCTCCATTGTAAAGAAATTATGCAAGTAGCATACACACCAGAGAAGGCAAGGGCACCCCACTCCAGTACTCTTGCCTGGAAAATCCCATGGACAGAGGAGCCGGGTAGGCTGCAGTCCATGGGGTCAAACAGTTGGACACGACTGAAACGACTTAGTAGCAGCATATACACAAACACTGAAGTAGAATTCACAGAGGCAAAATGGAAGAGAATCAGCAGGAAGTCTGCAGATCTACCATTCACTGTAAGGCATCATACAAGGATCTAAGTATAGTATTTCAAACTCAAGAAAGGAAAACTGACTCCTCACTGTGAAGTTTCGCATTTGCACTTCAGCACTTGAGATGCAACAGTCATTCTCGGTTTAAATAGGAATCATCATTCAATAGCAATAAGCTTTGCTGAGGCCTATATATCCAGCTCAGGTTTCAAGGTTGTGGGGATACTAAATTCACTCATGGTAAATCATTTGGGAGACTATACCTTAGAGCTATATAAAGCAGCAATTAGTGGCAGAGCTAATCATGACAACATTTATGTTTGTGGACAAGTCCTGTCCTTCCCTTTGCACTTTCAAGGGTTTGAGGCATAAATGCCGCTAGATGATTAACATGAAATATCCAAGCACAGGCATGGCAAATATTAGGTTTATGTAAAACTTTAGAGGAGGCCAATGGTGGGAAAGTTAACAATTAACCCTCATTTTTTTCTTTTACTTGATATAGCCAAATAGTTTTTTATTGTACTTTTTATTTTGTCTTGCAAGTACATTTTTGTTGTCTGTCTTTTTCTTCTGGTTTATAATCTCTTTTAAAAATGTGCTTGTGTATTTCTTTGTGTGCATAAATATTCATAGCATTTACATCTTCATTATGAAATAAAACTTCTAGCATTATAAAATTTCTTCTCTGTTTTATCTAATGCTGTGGATATGAATTCAAAATGGCTGAGTCATGTTATCAACACATGCTTTCTTTTAATTAGCATTTACTTGCCATATGCTTGTCCCTTCCATTAATTGTTAATTTTAATACACATCTTATTTTAGGTCTGTCTCCTAAAAATAGCATAAATTTAAGATTCTTCTGTGACATATTTTCTTTTCAGTAAAAATTAAATTTATTTCTATTCGTTAATGAGATTTTTATATATATTTTCCTGTAGAATCCATTTTCTTTCATTTATGTGTATTTTTTATTAAAAATATTTCAATTTTTATTGTAGTGATCACCTTTTTAATTTTAACTTTCTGCAGTACTCTCTGTCTGATATTTCTTTTGACAATACCCCTTAATATTAAGCTATGAGCCTGGTTAAATTAGTGAATATCCTGTTCTTTCCTCCTCACTTCCCTCATCTCCTTATCTGTGTGTGTGTGCGTGCTAACATGCTTCAGGGGTGTCTGACTCTTTGCGACCCTATAAACATTAGCCCACTAGGCTCCTCTGCCCAGGGAATTGTTCTGGCAAAAATATTGGAGTGAGATGCCATGCCCTCCTCCAGGGGATCTTCCCAAGCCTGAGATTGAACCCATGTCTCTTATGTCTCTTGCTTTGGAAGGTGCATTCTTTACCACCAGTGCTACCTGGAAAGCCCATATCTGTGTATATATATAAATTTAAAAACCTATTATTTATTAGTTTGTACTAAAAATACACTTACTTCAAAATTTCTTTATATATAATCGTGACAACTTGGAATAGATGGCAAAGAACTTATCTGATTTATTGTCTTTTTTGCTGCATTTCTTGTTATTTATATATATTTTACATGGATAATTTATACAATATTTACATTATGATTAATCACCCCATTCCATTGCTTGATTGCATTTTATTTTTATATCTAGTTGTGCATGCTTAGTCACCTCAGTTGCATCTCTTTGTGACCCCACAATCTAGCACGCCAGACTCCTCTGTCCATGGGATTCTCCAGGCAAGAATACTGGAGTGGGTTGCCATTCTCTTCTCCAGAGGATCTTCCCAACTCAGGGATCAAAACTTCCTCTCCTCCATCCCATGCATTGCAGGTGGTTTCTTTTCCACTGATCCACCTGGAAAGTCTAATTTTAGTTGTATTGATGCTCTTAATCAGATTTCTGAGATGATTTACTAAATTACCATTTTTATTTTTTCCACTCCTCTGGTTCTTTCTTTCTTTTTTTTTTTTAACTTTATTTTACTTTACAATACTCTATTGGCTTTGCCATACATCGACATGAATCCACCACAGGTGTACACGAGCTCCCAATCCTGAATCCCCCTCCCACCTCCCACCCCACAACGTCTCTCTGGATCATCCCTGTGCACCAGCCCCAAGCATCCTGCATCCTGCATCAAACATAGACTGGCGCCTCGTTTCTTACATGATAGTATACATGCTTCAATGCCATTCTCCCAAATCATCCCACCCTCTCCCTCTCCCTCAGAGGCCAAAAGTCCGTTCTATACATCTGTGTCTCTTTTTATCATTCTTCTAAAGAGAGTTTCATGGGAAAATATTCCCTGATTCTTAAAAAAATCTGTCTAAGTTCAGTTCAGTTCAGTTGCTCAGTCGTGTCAGACTCTTTGCCACCCCATGAATTGCAGTATGCCAGGCCTCGCTGTTCATCACTAACTCCTGGAGTTTACCCAAACTCATGTCCATTGAGTGGGTGATGCCATCCAGCCATCTCATCCTATATTATCCCCTTCTTCTCCTGCCCCCAATCCTTCCCAGCAGCAGGATATTTTCCAATGAGTCAGCTCTTCGCATGAGGTGGCCAAAGTATTGGAGTTTCAGCTTCAGCATCAGTTCTTCCAGTGAACACTCAGGACTGATCTTCTTTAGAATGGTCTGGTTGGATCTTCTGTATGTAGTCCAAGGGACTGTCAAGAGTCTTCTCCAACACCACAGTTCAAAACAATCAATTCTTTGGTGCTCAGCTTTCTTCGCAGTCCAACTCTCACATCGATACATGATCACTGCAAAAATCATAGTCTTTATTAGATGGACATTTTTGGCAAAGTAATGTCTCTGCTTTTGAATATGCTATCTATGTTAGTCATAACTTTCTTTCCAAGGAGTAAGTTTTTTTTTTTTTTTAATTTCATGGCTACAGTCACCATCTGCAGTAATTTTGAAGCCCCCAAAAATAAAGTCTGACACTGTTTCCACTGTTTCCCCATCTATTTCCCATGAAGTGATGGGACCGGATGCCATGATCTTAGTTTTCTGAATGTTGAGCTTTAAGCCAACTTTTTCACTCTCCTCTTTTACTTTCATCAAGAGACTTTCTACAACTTCCAAATTTGAATGTCATTATAATTGGATATAAATATATATATTGGACAAAAAATAGATATATGTGCTTCTTCTTGGTTTTCTCACAAGGAACTGTTGCTAATATCTGTCCTTTGTGTAACACTACTTTGTGTAATACTTTGTGTAAACTAAGGATTCTTTATGAGCATTACTACATCTAAATGTAGACTCCCTAGGTGGATCAATAGGTAAAGAATCCACCTGCAATGCATGAGATACAGGAGACTGAGGTACCATCCATGAGTTGGGAACATCCTTTGGAGAAGGAAATGTCAAGCCACTCAAATATTTTTGGCTGGAGAATCCAGTGGACAGAGGAGCCTGGCAGGCTACAGCTCATGATTTGTTTTCTTTCACTACTGATTTTCTTTTCACTGCTGCTTTTTCTGTATGTATAGAAATGAAATGATACAGTATATTTTTAATATGATTTATTTTACATACCATAAATTTATGATACCCATCCATGTTATTATGTATACAAATTGGTCAATCCTTTCCACTGTAAAGTAATATTCTACATAAGCATATAACATGTTTATTTGTTCATTCATTTGCTGATACAAATTTAGATTGTTTCCATTTTTGCTAATGAAGGTAAAACTTCCACGAATAGTTCTTTGCTTGAGTTTACATGATCATGTAGTTTAATTTCTTTAGGGAAAATACATAGCTATGGAAAAACTTAATGTGCATTTAATGCTTTATAAAATTGATCAACTGTTTTCCAATTTTATATTTCCAGAAACAGTGTATGAATGTTCTGGTTGGCATACATCTTGATCAACACTTTGTATGGTCAGCCTTCTTAGTTTTAGGAATTCTAAAGTGAAGTGGTATTTTACTATGATTTCAATTTGTATTATCCTGAATACAAATGATACTGAGCATATTTTTAGATGTTTATTTGGTTCATGTTTATCTTCTTTGGTACAGTGTCTGCTATACATTTTTATATATTTTAAAATTTATTTCACTTTCTTCTTGTCAGATTTTTATTTTCTTATTTTAGAAACAGCCTTCTAATTTGATATATAATTTGCAACTATTTTTTTTTAGTCTTTGCCTTGTCTCTTCCTTCCTCTAATAAAATATTTTTCAGAGCAGATATTCTTACTTTTTAGAAAGTCTGACAACTTTTTTTTTTCCTTCTCTTCCTTTTTTTTATGGTTTAACATTTTTGTGTCCTTATTTAACTTAAGGTCACAAGATTTTTGTTCCCCTCTCTTTTTCTACAAATTTTATCACTTGGTTCTTACTTTTTGGTCTATCATCATTGTGAGTTAAATTTTGCATGTGGTGCACATAAGGTTAGAGATTCATTCTTCTGCTTCTACTTCTACCTGTATGAAAATATTTATTTGCCAGCACTACTTGCTGAAAAGACCATCCTTTCTTCAATGAAATACCATAGTAGTGTTGAAAATCTATTGCCAGATGTGTGGGTATATTTCAGGGCTCTTTATTCCATTCCACTGATTTATAGGCTTATCTTTCTTTCCCAGGATTATTTGGGAGCTTCATATTCAACACTTTTCCAACTACCTAGCCTTTGCTTCACTTCAGCTCACATCCTCAGTACATATTCTATCTCATTTAGACTGGTTTACATTCCATTTATTATTATCTTCACATGTGTTTCACATCTTTATAGTTCTGAATGAAATTCTCCTTTCTGTGAAAACTTTTTATCAGTACCATCAGAATCAATATTCACTATTGTAAACACATTTTTTAATAGCACCCAGTCTTCTTATTTCTTAAAACAAAAACCATGCATAGCATAGTTGCTGGCTCAAAATTAAGACTCACTAAATATTTCCTAAGTTGAATGATTTTTAATATCAGAATGATTTCTGAAATATTTAAACTCTTTTTACTGGAATTTAAGTCCTTCACTGCCTGGGATAGGGTATATTCATACTTTGGCTTCATATTGCTCAATAATTGATAGCATAAATGCATAAATGAATAATTAATTTTCTTAGCTAAATTTTGTTTCCACTTCCATCCATTATCTTGAGTCATTTGCCAACCTAAATTTGTTTCAGTTTACTTTAATCTGAAATTTCAGAAATCTTTGGTAAAATATTTGATTCCAAGCACAAGTGAACCACTAATGAGATCTTTATGTTCTTGTATTATTATTCCCTCAACTCTAAATTCATATGATTGAAATTAGTTTATCTAAGATAATTTATAAAATTAAAAACCAAGCCAATATTTGAATAAAAAAGATACAAGTCATTTTTTGACATATTTTAAACACACCTTTTCATGCATCCTTATAAAGGCTGGTTCCAATTCTTAAAATATAGATAATTATGTTTTTTTTTAATTTATCATTTTCCCTCATATCAAATTAATGACAAATTTTCCTCATCAATATAAATAACTATGAAAAACCACTCACTTTATATCATCACTTTCAAGTAAACATTTTGGTAAACAGATGGGATTTGTATCATGTTGTGAAGGTCAAAATGTTTAAGACTCCAGGGGAATAACAAATTTGAAAAACTAAGATTCTTCTTCAATGATTATCCTTTCTCTATTCCTCCAGAAGTTTCATTTTAAGTTTGTGATGAACCATGTTAAATGAATTCTGTTATTGAAATTTTTGACAAACCCAGGGAAAAAAAGTTTTATCTTAAGGAGATAAAATTCATATAGACATATGTATCAGTGATTATTTGTATATTTTAAAGCTTATAATTTTGGCAACTTTTGATAGCAAACTATCTAAGATTTCAATTAATAACTTAAAGCTAGAGTCACTAGCAAGGCTTTTTGGTAATTAAACATCCAATTCATGATTATATTTGAATAATATGATTTTGCCATTATAGAGTACATAAGATAATCTTAACTGTTTAATAACTGACCTTTAGTCATATTAGAACTTTCATCTTATATTGATTTGATTATTAATTTCTACTAATCAAATATATAAACTTGCTGCTATACTTATATTATTAAAATAAATAATACATTGAATTTATACTTTCTAAATTTCATGTTAACAAAACTAATAAAAAATGTTATTTATAATCTGTTCAAAAGTGGGCAAATACATTTTATAAAGAAAAACATAAAATTGGGTAATTAGGAAAAGGAGTAATTAGAAAGCAATTATTTTTATAAATAATTTTTTCTCTGATTATTTAAATTTTGTTTATTTATTTTCCATATAGGGTCATACTTTTTTTGTTGTTGTTGTTTTTTTTTTTTTTTTTTTGTAATTTAT
>SJYV01051348.1:0-13726 GCA_006410875.1 Neotragus pygmaeus | reverse complement strand
TTGAATAGTAGCAGTGAAAGTGGGCACCCTTGTCTTGTTCCTGACTTTAGGGGAAATGCTTTCAATTTTTCTCCATTAAGAATCCAAAAGTGAACCAGGAAGAAATAGAAAATCTTAACAGTCCCATCACAAGCACGGAAATTGAAACTGTAATCAGAAATCTTCCAGCAAACAAAAGCCCAGGTCCAGACGGCTTCACAGCTGAATTCTACCAAAAATTTAGAGAAGAGCTAACACCTATCCTACTGAGAGTCTTTCAGAAAATTGCAGAGGAAGGTAAACTTCCAAACTCATTCTATGAGGCCACCGTCACCCTAATACCAAAACTTGACAAAGAGGCCACAAAAAAAAGTAAATTACAAGCCAATATCACTGATGAACATAGATGCAAAAATCCTTAACAAAATTCTAGCAATCAGAATCCAATAACACATTAAAAAGATCATACATCATGACCAAATGGACTTTACCCTAGGGATGCAAGGATTCTTCAATATCCACAAATCAATCAATGTAAATTCACTACATTAATAAATTGAAAAATAAATGCCATATGGTTAGCTTAGTAGATGCAAAGAAAGCCTTTGACAAAATTCAACATCCATTTATGATAAAAACTCTCCAGAAAGCAAGACTAGAAGGAACATACCTCAACATAATAAAAGCTATATATGATAAACATTATTCTCTGCCAACTTTAAAGGAAAGTTTTTTTTTTAATTAAAAAGTAGAATGACTTACTTTTTATACTTAAAGATATGTAAATATTAAAACAAGCATAGCTTTTCATACTAGAGAGATTGTTAAAGAACTCTTTGGAATATTCACAGACACAAAATTGGACACACTAAAATAATTATGTGGGGGAAAGTGATATTTGCTCAATCTTATCCAATTCTTTAACCCATGGATGGAACTCCAGTCAAGAATATGGAAGTGGGTTAGCCATTCTCTTCTTCAGTGTATTTTCCAAGGGCAGGGATCAAACCTGGATCTCCTGTGTTACAAGCATATTCTTTACCATCTGAACCATGGGAAAAGTCCCAAATAATTAGGTAACTGTTATAAAGTAGCATGTACTTCCAAAATATGAATGTTTACAATTAAGTCATTTTAATATAAATTAATTAGATATTGCCTATACTGTGTTCATTTGCATTATATAAATAGAGACAAATGCAATAAAATATTATCAATAGATTACTAAACTTATTAGTCATTTTATTCAAGCACATTTGTTCCATCAATATTTTGTTCAGCAGATTGCCATTGTAAGAAACTGGTCATTCAACAGTCTACCTTACTAAACTAAGTACACTTTAGCTGCTATTGATCTTATATCTACAGTGCTTAAAATTAGGCTATGAATTGTACAGATTTCAGGTTATTTAACATAGGTAAAAAAATGACCAGTCAGTCATATAATCTGACTAACTCTAGATAATGACCAAAAGTGGCTATGGCATTAACTAAAAAGTAATTCTAGTTCACCTACTCTTTTATAAATTGAAAAGTACTTGCAGGATTAAAGGGATGTACTTTTCAAAGCAAAATAATCAAATCTATCTATTTTGCCATTCTGATGCAATTTATTCACTGAAGCTGATAATTTTCCTTTTTACAAACTCTGTCAGCATGACTGTGAAATCAATGCCAATGAAATATTTTGTTTACAATTTACCCTCCATTTCCCCTAGACTTTGAAGTTTTAATACCTATAGCAGTTGCATCTGACTCTATTGATCTAGTTGAAAATTAAAGGGCAAATAAAAGCAATTGGATAGTGTCATCAAACATTCTCATCCAGGAACTGCTTGATTAAGTAAAGTATGCTATATTGCATTAAAATTAAACTTAACTTATTATTTATTTTCATTTAAATTAGAATCAAAAGTGAAAAATATAAATAAATGAGGCATGATTTTCACAACACTCTGACATGTTGGTCAATGAATTTTCTAACAATTCATTAAAAAAACTGAATTAAAGATAGTATTAGATTGGTGGAAAAGTAAGTTTTGTTTTGCATTGTTAAAATTTACTATTGGAATACATCCTTAAATAAATGCTCTTATGTTATACATCATTTTAATGTGCATTTCTTGCTTTATATTTTTTGCTAATGAATTTTTGATTGCCATTTTATTGTATATGTATTTTAGACTGTGGAAATGATGTTAGACAAAAAACCAATTTGAGCAACTTTCTTATTTGAGTCCAAAATGGGTCATGAAGCAGTGGAGACAACTTGCAATATCAACAATGCATCTCACCCAGGAACTGCTAGCAAAGGTAAAGTGCAGTGGTGATTCAAGAAGTTTTGCAAAGGAGATGAGAGCCTTGAAGACCAGGAGCTCAGTGGCCAGGCATCAAAGTTCACAAGGCAAGCTGAGAGGATCATCAAAGCTGATCCTCTTACAACTGCATGAGAAATTATCGAATAACTCAATGTAGATCATCCTATGGTCATTTGGCATTTGAAGTAAATTGGAAAGGTGAAAAAACTGGATAAGTGGGTGCCTCATGAGCTGACCACAAATCATAATATAATAATAACAATTTTGAAGTGTCTTCTCTTATTCTGTGCAGGAACAATGAAACATTACTCTATTGGACGGTGACATGCGATGAAAATTGGATTTTATATCACAATCGGTGATGACAAGCTCAACTTTCAGAATGACAAGAAGTTCCAAAGAACTTCCCAAAGCCAAACTTCCACCATAAAAATGGTCATGGTCCTTGTTTGGTGGTCTGCTGTTGTCCTGATCCACTATAGCTTTTTGAATCCTGGAAAAACCATTACATCTGAGATGGATGCTCAGCAAATCGATGTGATGCCCTGAAAACTGCAAGGCTGTAGCAAGTGTTGATCAACAGAAAGGACCCAATTCTTTTCTGGGACAACACCTGACTACATGTCACACAACCAACCCTTCAGAAGTTGAACAAACTGGACAACAAAGTTTGGCCTCATTTGTGAAATTCACCTGACCTGTCATCAACTGACTACCACTTTTTCAAGCATCTTGATAACTTTTTTTTCTAGAGAAAATGCTTCCACAACCAGCAGGNAACCAACCCTTCAGAAGTTGAACAAACTGGACAACAAAGTTTGGCCTCATTTGTGAAATTCACCTGACCTGTCATCAACTGACAACCACTTTTTCAAGCATCTTGATAACTTTTTTTTCTAGAGAAAATGCTTCCACAACCAGCAGGAGGCAGAAAATGCTTTCTAGAGTCTATCAAATCCCAAAGCATGGAATTTTATGCTACAGGAATAAACAAACATTTTCATTGGTAAAAATGTTTTGACTGTAATAGTTCCTATTTTGATTAATAAAAATGTGTTTGAGCCTCATTATAATAATTTAAAATTCAGGGTCTGAAATCATAATTATTTTTGCACCAAACTCTACCTCTTGAGAAATCTGTATTGAACTTGACAGTTGAACTTGACATGGAACAACAGACTTGTTCCAAATAGGAAGAGGAGTACATCAATGCTATATATTGTCACCCTGCTTATTCAACTTATATGCCGAGTTCATCATGAGAAATGCTGGGCTGGATGAAGTACACGTTGGAATCAAAATTGCTGGGGGAAATATCAATAACCTCAGATACACAGATGGCAACACCCTTATAGCAGAAAGCGAAGAAGGACTGAAGAGCCTCTTAATGAAAGTGAAAGAGGAGAGTGAAAAATTTGGCTTAACACTCAACATTCAGAAAACAAAGATCATGGCATCCAGTCCCATCACTTCATGGAAAATAGATGAGGAAACAGTGGCAGACTTTATTATTTGGGGCTCCAAAATCACTGTAGATAATGACTGCAGCCATGAAATTAAAAGGCACTTATTCCTTGGAAGAAAAGCTATGACCAACTTGGACAGCATATTAAAAAGCAGGGAAATTACTTTACCAAAAAAAGGTCCATCTACTCAAAGCTATTGTTTTTCCAGGAGTCATGTATGGATGTGAGAGTTGGACTATAAAGAAAGCTGAGCACCAAAGAACTGATGCTTTTGAACTGTGGTGTTGGAGAAGACTTTTGAGAGTCCCTTGGACTGCAAGGAGACCAGTCCATCCTAAATATAAATATTCATTGGAATATTCATTCAGTCTGAATATTCATTGGAAGGACTGATGCTGAAGCTGAAACTCCAATATTTGGGCCACCTGATGTGAAGAACTGACTTATTTGAAAAGACCTTGATGCTGGGAAAGATTGAAGGTGGGAGGAGAAGTGGATGATAGAGGATGAGATGATTGGATGGCATTACCAATTCAACTGACATGAGTTTGAGTAAACTCCGGGAGTTAGTGACGGACAGGGAGGCCTGGCATGCTTCAGTCTATGGGGTTGCAAAGAATCAGACACAATGGAGCAACCAAACTGACTGATGCCTTTCTCAGCCTTCCCTGGTGGCTTAGATGGTAAAAAAAAAAAAAAAAAAAAAAATCTGCCTAAAATGCAGGAGACCTCGATTGGATTCCTGGATTGGGAAGATCCCCTTGAGGTGGGCATGGCAATCCACTCCATTATTCTTGCCTGGAGAATTCCATGGACAGAGAAGCTTGGCGGGCTAGAAGCCATGGCATCACAAATAGTCAGACACAACTGAGCGACTAAGCATAGCACACAGCACATGCCCCTTCCAAAGATAGGGCACTAATGTTACATTCTCTATAGAAAGAAGTTGACTCACATTGTCTATATTACAACAGTGTTACTGTAATGGCATTATCCTGTATATTTTCACACAGATAAGAGTCAAAGACAGTAAGAAAATTAGGTTTATGTTTAAGCAAAGAGATTGATTTACACTTTTAAATATTTATATTAATGCTGATTATGTGACACGTTGGTAATCATAATGCTTCATGTGGTTACCATTTATAGGTCTATTATTTTCTAGGTACTTTATAAATACCTTTTACTTTCAAAATATGGCAGCAAACATGTATGATTTGTATTGTATAGGTGAGAAACTTATAAATAGCATAGTATGTGTTCCAAGTTACAGAAAAGCAAATAAATAAACTGACTTTTGTATGAAACTTGACTGGCCACTAAACTCCCAATATTTCGAATGCATCCATCTGGCAACTAATTATTTTCATCTTTTTTTTAATAGTTCTTATGGTTTCTTAGGAGTACAAGACTTGTGAATTGATAGAACGTAACAGTTACTAAAATAAAACACACACACACAAACTTGAATATAATTTGCCTATAGAGAAGTGGTTGAGATGATTGTCCCTTAAGTGTTAGAGTCCCATGATCGAAGAGGCAAAGCAAAATTTCCTCCCTTAGTAAAAAAAAATCTGCTGTTAAAATGAAAGATAGTTTAGTTAGTTAGTTAGCTCAGTTGCTCAGTAATGTCCAACTCTTTGTGACCCCATAGACTGCTGCATGCCAGGCTTCCCTGTCCATCACCAACTCCCTGAGCTTGCTCAAACTCATGTCCATTGAGTACGTGGTGCCATCCAACCATCTCATCCTCTGTCATCCCCTTCTCCTCCCACCTGTAATCTTTCCCAGTATGAAGAACTTTCCAATGAGTCAGTTCTTCACATCAGGTGACCAAAGTATTGGAGTTTCAGCTTCAGCATCAGGTCTTCCAATGAATATTCAGGACTGATTTCTTTTAGGAAACTGAGTAGGTGGAGCTAAAGCACCTTTGAGAATATGTATGGTTTATTTCCATTTCCTACTGGACAAATTCTGTTATTTAAGGTTTTAATTTTATGTCTCCTTAATTTAGTTTTATGATGCTTATGATTAACTTATCTTGAAGGGCAACTTGTATTTTGATGGATATTCAACACCTCATTAATAGTTTTTTGAAATCATTCTCACATATCTTTCTTAGCTCTCACCACTACCAAGTCACTGGCAATTTTTATAACAATGGAAGCAAATACATCAACTGAATCAACAATAAAACAGCCAGATGTCTCTGATCTTTGGCTCAGTTCACCTAAGCAAAGGCAATAAATTTACACTTCACCTTCTGCCTGTCAGTGAAGAAATTAGGTGAGTTAAATAATGTATTCTAATTTCAAAGATGCAAAGAAGAATACAGATTTGAGTTGAGAAATACAGGATTATTTTTGCACTGCAAACGAACAAATCAATATGTAAAGATGTAAAGGGTCTTGTTCAGTCAAAGAGCAAGCAAATGCTGAAATCAAGCTTGGAATGCAAACTAGTACAGCCACTATGGAAAACTGTGTGGAGATTCCTTAAAAAATTGCAAATAGAACTGCCTTATGACCCAGCAATCCCACTGCTGGGCATACACACTGAGGAAACCAGAACTGAAAGAGACGCATGTACCCCAATGTTCATTGCAGCACTGTTTATAATAGCCAGGACATGGAAACAGCCTGATGTCCATCAGCATGACTGGATAAGAAAGCAGTGGTACATATACACAATGGAGTATTACTCAGCCATTAAAAAGAATACATTTGAATCAGTTCTAATGGGATGGATGAAACTGGAGCCGATTATACAGAGTGAAGTAAGCCAGAAAGAAAAACACCAATAAAGTATACTGACACATATATACGGAATTTAGAAAGATGTTAATGATGACCCTGTATGCGAGACAGCAAAAGAGACGCAGATGTATAGAATGGACTTTTGGACTCTGAGGGAGAAGGAGAGGGTGTGATGATTTGGGAGAATGGCATTGAAACATGTATACTATCATGTAAGAAATGAAGCACCAGTCTATGTTCAATGCAGGATACAGGATGCTTGGGGCTGGTGCACTGGGATGATCCAGAGAGATGATATAGGGTGGGAGGTGGGAGGGGGATTCAGGATTGGGAACTCGTATACACCCTTGGTGGATTCATGTCAATGTATGGCAAAACCAATACAGTATTGTAAAGTAAAATAAAATTTAAAAAAAAAAAAGTAAAAAAAGAACCAAAACCAAACTTGGAACACAGATCTATCCTAATTCATTCACTTTTATCATATCATATTTTAAGATATTTACTTAAAATATATCCTTTATAATACACTTTATTTCATGAATTGCCCATTTGTCCTCTGCATGTTAATTGGAAATTGTAGGAATGTGTAAAGCAAGCCTAAAATGAAATTGTTAAGGTGTACAATTTGATGCAATTATTAAAAGAAAAAAATAAGTGTACATACCTACGTATTTATTTGAGGACTTCTCTGGTGGCTTAGAGAGTTAAGTGACTGCCTTCAATGCAAGAGACCTGGGTTTAATCCCTGGGTGGGGAAATCCCTTGGAGAAGGAAATGGCAACCCACTCCAGTTTTCTTGCCTGGAAAACCCCATGGATGGAGAAGCCTGATGGGCTACAGTCCATGGAGTCACAAAGAGTCGGACACGACTGAGTGACTTCACTTCACTTTCACATATATATTTACAGTATTCAGAATGATGTCCTTTCAAATATACTTGTGCATTACTGAACACAGAATATTTTCACTTTTCTTTATGAAAAATAAGCAACAGCAAGAAGCATTATTCTGTAGAATTTGAATCTGTTAATCTATGGTGATATAAAATATGTTTATTCTTCGTTTTCACTAATTTTAAAGAAAAATTTATATTTATTTCCTAACAGTTATGTAAGGATAATAAACTTCAGTATTGGGAACCTACTCAGAAAAATTGAAGCTGTTGAGATAAAAACACTCGAAAAAATACTGAAAAGGAATTTAGCTATTAATACTTTCATGAAGGTTATACATTTTCTCACCTCATTCCAAATGCTCTTTAGGGATTGATATGTCTATATTTGCCTACATTAAAAAAAATAGAATGAGCAAGTAGTTTGGTATTGAAAGTATATATGCTTTCTTATAACAGACACTTCCTTGTCATTCCTTCTAATTTTTCCCCCCTCTGGAAGGAATTAAGATGAACTGCTAGTGTGTAAAAACAACATAATATCCATAATTGAGTTTAAAGAAAAAACTTTAAACACAAAGAAAATGTATTAATCATCAACTGTAGGCTTTTCAGGATTATTTTTATCCTATAGTCCTATCCTGAGGTTCCTTCTTTCACTTTAATATTGGGTTTTTCGGACAAGAAAAAATTTGAACAATTTATTTTTCAACACAATGAACAAACTACTGAGGTATTGAAAAATGATGATAGAATGATTAGGAAATTAGCAGTATAAACTTTTTCCAACTTCAAGATGTCAACTTTCTTTAGTGTGCTCAGCAATTTTTTGGCAGTGTTTATATTTAGCTTGCTCTTGGTGTGTTTGATTAAAGGTGTCCCCCTTTTTGAGGAGTTTTCACCTCCCATAGCTCTGGCTATCACTACCTCCAAGACTTTGTTTTCACAGCACTTATTTGTAGAAGAAATAGGCCACACACAGCTTCCCAGACACTCTACATCCTGGCTACAAATAAAGTATTAGAGATAGGTACATAACTGAATACCATGAAATAGATACCTTCTCATAAAAATTAGGAGTTAGAACACGAGGAAAGTTAGATTGATTAGAATCAAGGCTAAGCTAATGTGACTCAGTTCTATACAACTCCCATATTGAAAGCAAATTTGGGGGTCCTGTTGATCAAAAAGAGAGTAAATAGAAAAAACTGAATTGCAGGAATGTACAAATATATATATATTACAAGGGAAATTGAGACCAGAGGTTAGAAAATGGAAACTTTTTTTCTGGTAGTTTTTAATTGATTTTTAGATCTTGCTGTGCTGTTTGAAGTCCAAGAAATGTATGATTTTTCCTTCTAATGAATTCCCTATACTAAAGCTAGTTTTGACATGTTTTTGTTTCTGTGATTCTAGATTTAAGGGCAAAAGCATCCTTTAAAAAACCTTTTAAACTATTTTTTGTTTTCCATAATTTAAGCTTTGAGCATTTTTAGTTTGCTTTCTTTACTTGGTGCTTATTTAGCTAGAGTTCCGTTACTCAGCCTGAGAATGTGGCCAGGAAAGAGAAAGTTTGAAAAATTAAGAAAAGTAAATCTTCTGTAACTTGAAGCTATAGAATGATATAACTTAAAGCTTTATAATCTTCAGCAAGGTAAATCTGATAAAGTGTTATATTGAGAACATGTTTCAACTCCCAGCTTTATATCTTGTTTAGGATAAAGGCATGTTTAATATTACCCTGTTTTTTGTTATTATACAATCACCCTTGGAAATATTATTTTATCAAAATATTTTTAAAAATTTAAATTTCAAAAAGTAATATTCCCTATAAATAGGAGAATTTAAACTTTATATGACTTAATTTTATTTAACTAAAAATATATAATAATACGATACCATTCAGAACTCCATCTGAATCTTGACTCCTTTGCCTTGATTCATGTTTATACACATATTTGCTTGACTTTTTACATCTGTATACATAGCTACATGTATTTCCTTCTGAATCTGAAGCAATTATAATTCTAAGGTTATAGAAATATTAGGAAATAAAGTATTGTGATACAAAATTATATGAAAACTATAACCTCTAATATACTCTAGAATAACATTTGTGATTTATTAATCTTGGTAAAAGTAAAGATGAAACTCCAGTTGTAAACATTTGTCACCTGTTTTGATCAGGAATATTTCCAATTGCCTTAATTGCATGCTTAGTCGCTCAATCATGTCCAACTCTTTGCAACCCCATGAGTTGTAGGCCACCAGGCTCCTCTGTCCATGGGTTCTCCAGGCAAGAACACTGGAGTGAATTGCCATTTCCTTCTCTAGGGGATCTTCCCAACCCAGGAATCAAATCCAGGTCTCTTGCATTGCAGGCAAATACTTTACTGCCTGAGCCACCAGGGAAGTCCCTGTTATATATCATTATATCATTGCCTCACATACACACACACAAAAAGTCGGTGTTGCAACTTGATATAAAGTATTTGAAGCAACTTCATTTCTAGTTGGCTTCCCTAGTGGCTCAGTGATAAAGAATCTGCTTGCAATGCAGGACACAAGGGTTCTATGCCACGGTCTGGAAGATCCCCTGTAGTAGGAAATGGCAACCCTCTCCAGTATTCTTGCCTGAGAAATCCCATGGACAGAGGAGCCTGACAGATTACAGTCCTTGGAGTCTCAAAAAGAGTCAGACATGACTTAGTAACTAAATAACAATATTTTTAGTAAACAGTAGCTGAGATTTCCTATACCACTAACTTCTTTGTGTATATATATATATATATATATATATTGATTGATTGATTGAAGAAGGAAATGGCAACCAAATAAATCAACATTTTTCATCTCTTAAAATAAGAACATTTTCTAAGAGCTAGAAAGATATAAAGTATATAATGAATTTTATAATATATATCACAGAGAGATCTGAACCTTAGAATAATCCATCTACTATAGTTTAAAACTGTTGATTAGTAGGTAATGGAAATCTTGTAACAATAACTGTAGGTAGTTCACTACACCTAATATGACACATGGTGGTAAAAATATTTTAAAAATTCCATATTGTTTCAGGAATTTCATTGAGATTTGGATACAGAAATATGTATTGCTTATTTTCTTATACTTGTTTTAACTAAAGTCTTACTGCATGTACATATTACCTATAAAATACATTATGTTTTAAGTGTACAGTTTTAGTAGTAATAGCTAAGAAATATCTGTATATACACTGCGTTGCAAGCACCTTGATTTCCTAACATATCCCTTTTAATTTTATATAATAATCTCTTTAACTTCAAGATGTAAATAACCTGAAGTTACTGATATATGTTATTAAGTTTTATACTTTATTTATTTTTACCTATTTTAAAAACTCTATTACAAATAACATCATATAGGAAATAAAGAAGTTTTTAATGCCATGATATTAATAAAATCAATGCAGGCAATGGCAACCCACTCCAATATTCTTGCCTGGGAAATTTTATGAACAGAAGATCCTGGTGGTCTACATCCCATGGGGCAGCAAAAGAGCTGGACATGATTTAGTGACTAAACGAATTATCAATATAAAAGCAATATCAAAATTAAAGATTTGTATCATTGCACTTATGTCTACAAACTAATCCACCACATGGATATACCACACTATATTTATACATTACACTCTTAAATGACAAATGGCTTATAATCTTTCCTTTTTTATTACAGAAAATTTTGCTTTGAGCATTCTGGAACATTTGTTCTGAGGAACAGGTGAAAGAACATTTCACATGTATGTCTGGGGAATAAGTCAAAGAGTACATGTATCTTCAAATATAACAGTTAATGCAAAAATATCTTCTAAAACACATATAACAATTTCCTCCCAAGAGCACACTGATGAAACCTTTGTTTCAGAGGCTTTATATTCTTCTGCCAGCTTGTTGTGAGTGAAATATTATCCTATTGTGTGTCTTAAAATTTCAGTTCCTTAATTACAAATGAAGTTTAAAAAAATTTCCATGCAATATTGATCATTTGTGGTTCCTCTTCTGTGTACTGTCTGCTAATGTCTTTTTGTTCCTTTTCCTAATTTGTTGCTTCTTTTTATTGATTCTTAGGAGTTGTTTATATGTGTTGCATAGAAGTGAAGTCACTCAGTCATGCCCAACTCTTTGCAACACCATGGACAGTAGCCTGCACCAAGTTCCTCCATCCATGGGATTTGCTAGGCAAGAGTACTGAAGTGGTTTGCTGTTTCCTTCTCCAGGGAATCTTCCCTATCCAGGGATTGAACCCAGGTTTCCCACATTATAGACAGACGCTTTACCATCTGAGCCACTGGGGAAATCATGTGCATATTATAAATATTGTAGAATTTCTCATAGATGTAGTATGTCTTTCCAAGAATTTACATTATATTTTGATGAAAATAAATCCTTAATTTTTATTTAGTTGGTGTATAAATTTTGGCTTTGTCCTAATATACCTCTTATTCAAGATCATTACAATATCATATTTTTATAGACTTTCTTAAAATAGGTCATTCACAAAAATGAGTTACCTGTCTTTATTTTTTTTAATTTTTATTTTTACTTTATTTTACTTTACAACACTGTATTGGTTTTGCCATACATTGATATGAATCCACAGTTACCTGTCTTTAATTGATTTTTTGTGAATGATATATTCATTTTCACTTAGAAATTTGTTGCTAAAAAAATCTATGCTTTAAAAGTACTCTCTGTAGAATTCTTCATAAAAGAACTGAGATACATGGCTTGAGTACTAAACATTCAGACACTTAGGTGGGAGAAATTCTTACACAATGACTATTTAGTGATGTCAACTAGCAACTAATAGTTCCATACCCTTAACAGGTGATACGTGGGTGTATGTTATATAAATACATTTTACTTTCTAAATGTCTACACAACAAATACAGGGTATAGCACAATAAGAAAATAGAATCCAGGTAACGTGAGCATGCCAAGAATCAATTTTTTGCTTATGGCTCAGAAGAATGGCACCACCATCTAGTTATCATAAAAAGATGGCACCTTATTAAGAACACAAAATTGTGTTGATTTATTACTGTGGAATAGCTAGAGCAGAGAACTTCCTGGTTTAAAGAAAAATTATATTATTTAGAGGCAGTTGCTATACCCAGAGTTATAGGAAAAATATGATGGTTTTATTTTAAGTACACTGTCTTACAACAAGTGCAGTTCCAAACCTGTGATCTTTAAATTATTCCTGCCAGTTTCCACTTTTATCCAATAAACTTGGATTCATTCCCTCTTTGCATAGTATTATTCATTGTGGCTCAAGATAAATTTTTCTGGACATAATATTAAACCATTATTGCATATTAAGATATGGTTGGAAAAAGTATATATCTTTACACATCCAACAAAGCTGTGTTTATCTACCATGTCTTAACTATATTACTATCTACCTCTATTTACTGTACTTCATAAATATCCCTAATCGTAGGAGTGGAACAACAATTGTTTCCTTAAAAATTTGTATCATTTAAACTTAATTTATTTTAGGTAAATGACCCTCTCTTGTTTACCCTTGTTCTTGTATACCCTAGAAGTAAGTGCTACTTAGAACAGGTCTAGTTAGAAATACAGATATAAAGGATATGCAAATGTATATACATATTCCTCCAGATATACAGGAATATGTCAAAATTCTATAAAATGAGCACAAATCTTAATACATAATTGGAAAATGGAAAGCAAAATGAAAAAAAAATTCAGGTCATCAGATAGACAACAAATCGATATTTTGTTCTTTTAGGCCCTTTTAAGATTTACATGATTAATTCTCATTCCTACCAACAGTGCAAGAGGGTTCCTTTTTTCCCACACCCTCAGTTCAGTTCAGTCACTCAGTCGTGTCCGACTCTTTGCGACCCAATGAATCGCAGCATGCCAGGCCTCTCTGTCCATCACCAACTCTCAGAATTCATTCAAACTCACGTCCATTGAGTCAGTGATGCCATTCAGCCATCTCATCCTCTGTCTTCCCCTTCTCCTCCTGCCCCAAATCCCTCCCAGCATCAGAGTCTTTTCCAATGAATCAATTCTTTGCATGAGTTGGCCAAAGTACTGGAGTTTCAGCTTTAGCATCATTCCTTCCAAAGAAATCCCTGGGCTTATCTCCTTCAGAATGGATTGGTTGGATCTCCTTGCAGTCCAAGGGACTCTCAAGAGTCTTCTCCAACACCACAGTTCAAAAGCATCAATTCTTCAGCGCTCAGCCTTCTTCACAGTCCAACTCTCACATCCATACATGACCACACGAAAAACC
>SJYV01051347.1:176906-215883 GCA_006410875.1 Neotragus pygmaeus | reverse complement strand
GACTCGGACTCCGGCTCCGCACTTCGGTCCCAGCCCTGGCAGAGTCCGCGAGGCCCAGCCCAGGGAAAGGAGCTCTCGGGCCGAAGGGACGCAGCTGTGCCTGCGCGAGTTCCCAGGAGATGTCGGGGCGGTGGCTTCATCTCGTCCCCTTCCTGGTCTCCCAGAGCTGGTCACCGAGGACCACATCCCCGGCTCCACGATCTGGCCACCCCGGGACGGCCTTATCCCCGGAAGCCGGTCAGGCAGCCCAGTCCCCGTCCACGATCGGAGCCGGTCACCTCAACGAGGCCGCGTTCGGACCTACGGATCTGGTTGCCCTGAAAGAAGCCTCATCCCGGAAGTCAGTCACCCTAAGGAAGCCCCATCTTCTTCCCGGGTCCCGTTATTCCGAAAAGGCCCTGTTTCGTCCCCAAGGACCGGTCACTCAGAGGAGACCCTTTCCCGTCCCTGTGCCTGGTCACCCCCGAGAAGGCCTTGTTCTCGGGAGTCGGCCACCTGAGGAGTCCCAGATTCCATCCCCAGGAGCTGGTCACCCTGAGGAGGCCTCAACCCAATCTTGGGATCTCGTCAGCTGGAGGAGGCAGCGTTCGTTTTGAGAGCCAATCATCTGAGAAGGCCTAATGCCTGGGGTCTGATCACCCCCAAAGAGATCCCGTCCTGGTCCCACAGGGCCAGTCATCCCAAGGTGGGACCAGTGCCCTGGCCGAGGCTGCTGCAGAGGGAAGGTGGTCAGGAACTGGAAGTCGGGATGTATCTAGGGGGAGGAGTGAGCAGAAGCCCCAAACGGAGAAAGGAATCAGTTTCTGCGCTGTGTGCCCAAGTGTAGTTACCGGGTTTTAGAAATGATCGCCGGCTCTCTCACGTTAATTGCATCGGTATCTTTAACTTGGGAAATAACTCTCGTTTCGGTTGTTCACAAGGAGTAGGGTGGTAATTCTGAGGAAGTTGGAAAAGTGGCAGATTGACCCCACTGCCTGCTGGGTTTACTGCTTCACTGCTTTTTCGGGAGAAATCTAAGAGCCACGTGAGCAGAACCCTCACTGGCCGTTCGCTTTGAGGTAGCAGATCTCCCTCCAGATAGATCTGACTCAGCCCGCTCAAAGTGTTTTCACTGTCTGAAGGAGCCGAAGGCTCTGCTTTTTTGTTTTCACAGTAGTAACATTTCACGGCCTAGACACTGAAATGACAATCTATAGTGTAATATACAAGTAACCTTAGTGTCAGATATCACCAGAGACTTTAAAAACAGTAGATCTGTTATAGCACGTGAAATGCCTCCTTTCTATTTGGTTCCAACTGTGAAATACCTATCTTCTCTAACTCTCACTTTCCGGAGACTGTGCAGCCCCTCCTAAGGAAAATGATTTAAATCCTTCTTGCTCTAGTAGCATCTTCTGAAATGAGGTCCTTTCAGGACTTCTGTCCCAGAGCTCTGCAGTAATTACTTTTTAAATGAGGTTAATACTGCAAATATATTATGCATCAATAAAATGTTTTTTAAAACAGGTTAATGTCTTATAGAATAAAGCATTTATAAACTCAGAACTCTTAGCAGTTTGGAAGTGGTGTTTTTACTTACATCCAACTCTCCTGTCCTTTTCTTTTCTGGAGAAACCTCTGTAGAGGAGCAGGCCCAGACGGCAGGTGCAGAGCAGATGGAGCCTGCACCCATGAGGTTCCAAGAAGCCTCCATACTCTATTGTCCCTAAAAAGGCAAGTTGAGTTTTTTCATTTCTTATAACTTCACCTCAAGTATAGGCCAGTATGATACATACGTAAGTAAAATGCTCTTAGTATCTTCATAAATATGTTTAATTTTTAAAAAGCAGACTTTAGCAAGTTAAGCCACTAACTCATACACAAAGTTAGTGATGAAGCCAGGATCATATGTTATTTAGAAATACAGTTAGTCATTTAAAGCCACATTAAATACTGACACCCAAAATATTCAAATTTCCTTCTATAATCCACTGTAGGCTCACGCATTTAGGAGTAGTAGTTCTAATCAGTCATTGTAATTGAATCTATAGCACTGTGCTCCATATTTATTCTTCTATGTACTGTTTTTGTTTTCTTTTAAATGTGCTTTCTTTTAAATACTTTGATGCCAGTGTCTGGGGTTCTGAGAATTAATTTATTTTCACTTTAAGGCAGTATAAAAGACTAAGGTTCTGGAATCAGATTACCAGATCTGTCTGGTCCTACCTCTGGGCCCTTGAGTAAATTACTTAAACTTTTAAAACCTTGGTTTCTATCATGTGTACAATGAGGATATTAATAGTACTTACCTTCCAGATTTTTATAAGGATTAAATGAGATAATTTGTATGCTTGCAAATTTTCAATAAATGTTGACTTTTATAACTATTACTTCCACATCCTATAATTGTATCAACTTTATCCTTGAAAACATGTAACAGTTATCTTACTTTTTGAAACTTTAAAATTCATTTTCATAAGTTAAATTCATTTAGGGTTATTTATATGTTCTCATTAAAAAAAACTAACTCTCATGTTTTGAGTAACATTATTAGTGGCTGGCAAAATGTTTGGCTGACCCATATTTTATATAATCTTCAAATTCAGAAGTTGGTTGAAGCTAAAATTTTTAAATGTCAAGGTGAAAACAAACATCTGTATTTAAAATTTAATAAAATTATATCTTCTTGGATTCACAATATATAGTAACTACTGTTTGGGAATTTTCCTAGTTCCAACCACCTGTATCTTTGGACTTTTCACTTAGAGCATATGAGAAAAACTTTTAATTTCACCAAGAGATTGCCCTGCAAGCAAGAAAATGATCTGAAAAATAAAAATGGTAAAAAAGACATGGCACCATGCTTTATAAAAATTAAAAAAAAAGAAATTCCAGAAAAAGTTACAATTAAGAGACAAAGAGAACTAGCCCATGGTGTGCAAAATTTACCAGTGGAAAACCAATGATAGAAATAGTTATTTTTAGCTGTTTCACTATTTCAGCCAATTTAGTTTTGATCAGTTCATCTACTGCTCGACAGAGGAAAATATTACTTATTTTACTTACATGATTCTTTCCAAATTAAAGTGTTTTATAGTAGAATGATAACTTTAATATTAATATTAATATGTTTAATATTCTGCTTAGTTGAGACTTCTATCCAGTAATAAGGGGGCTTCCTTGGTGGCTCAGATGGTAAAGAATCTGTCTGCAATGCGGAAGACCCAGGTTCAATCCCTGGGTCAGGAAGATCCCCTGGAGAAGGGAATGGCTATCCACTGCAGTATTCTTGCCTGGAGAATTCCATGGACAGAGGAGCTTGTATGGCTACAGTCCATGGGGTCACAAAGAGTCGAACGCAACTGAGCAACTAAGCACAGTACAGCACAGCCAGTAATAAAAGGTTAAGCTTTCAGTGTTTCAAGTAAGGTGATTGAGACCCGTGTACTTATTAGCATATATTAGGAGAGCAGCAGGCTGGGGCTAAGCGTGCAATCTGTGACCCTGGAAGAGAGCAAATTAATCTCTGCTTGGGATTTGAATGTATAATATTTACCTAGCACTAATCTGCTAATTGATTGTCAATTTAAATTACCTAGATAGAGCATACATGTATCTCTACAGTTTTGAGGATTTTTTTGTCATTGTTTTGGCATTCTGGACTTTAAAACTGCTTTTTGCCTTTAATTATGTGGATTTAATCCTGTTCTCTTCAGAAGTATGAATTAATTTTCTCTTTCAAGTATATGTTGTAGTTTTAAATTGTACATCAGTGGGAAAGCATAAGTGAGTTTCATTAAGTGCAGATTTCTCAGGCTTTTTGAGAATAAAGAGAGTTTCCAAATGTTTGGCTGACAACAGTTGATACAATCAATTGGTTACCATCTCAGCTGAAGAACTGGTTACCATGGTTGTACTCACTGATTACTAATTTCCCCTTCCCTAACTCACAACAATTGGGAGTTTTTTTGGTGTCCGTTCTTTCTAAAATCTGTAAAGAATTGTCTGTGTCTCCTCTCCACCACTGGGGAAATACACAGAGGCCTTCCCAGCACTTCTTGGGTATCCAAGACCTCTCACTCTCCACATCAGCCATTACTGACATGAGAGACTCAGGCATCAGTCTGCCTTCATTCCCACTCTCACTTCTGGGAGCTGCTAAAGAGTAAGTAGACAAACATCCACAGGGATACTTTGGAAGACAACACTCAGCCGGGCATGTATTTTCTCATTTGAATAGAAGAACTTTACAGTCATCCCTTACCTACTGCCTTATGGAATCTTAAAGTTTTGTTTTGTTTTGTTTGCCACACTGCACAATATGCAGGATCTTAGTTCACTATCAGAGATCAAACCCATGCCCCCTGCAATGGAAGCTTGGAATCCTAACCACTGGACCACTAGGGAATCCTTCTCTGCCCTCCACAATTTATTTAATAAACTAAAATTTATTTTTAAATGATATAAATCAAATGAAAATTTTATTTTTTAAAACCAGGAATTTTCATTCATAAGTACAAAACCATTTAAAATTTTAATTATTTAGAGATGTGCTGTGCTTTGTTGTTCATTTATGTCCAACTCTTTGTGACCCTATGGACTACAGCCCACCAGGCTCCTCTGTCCATGGGGATTTTCCAGGCAAGAATACTGGAGTGGGTTGTCATGCCCTCCTCCAGGGGATCTTCCCAACCCAGGGATCAAACCCAGGTCTCCCACGTTGCAGGCAGATTCTTTACCAATTGAGCCACCAGAGAAGCCCAAGATTACTGGAGTGGGTAGCCTTTCCCTTCTCCAGCATATCTTCCCAACCCAGAAATCGAACCTGGATCTCCTCCATTGCAGGTGTTTTCTTTACCAGCTGAGCTACCAGGGGAGCCCATTTAGAGACTAGTTATCATTAAATGGTCTGTTGCATTTATTAAAAATGTTTCTGGAAGGAGCAGTTCTCTCACACCAGAATATGAAAGGCACTCAGGGCTTACAAAGCTGAAACACATGAATCTGACTTCCTCCAGGGAATCTGGGGCTTCAGACAGGTGGGAGCACATAGTCATTCTCTAGAAACTGAGCTGAGACTCTCCACACTGACTCTACTGCCAAAGGAAAAGATGAGCTTGGTTTTAGAACTACAAGAATGCAAGTGCCACCGAAAGACAGGGAGAAAGTTCTGCCTTAAACACAGATGCCCTCAGGGTGGAGCATTAGCCTGAGCTTGGAAAAGAACTGAAGGCAAGAAACAGCCCTTCCTCCCGGCTCACTGCTCACCTCTCACTGCCTCCTCCCCATCCCTCGTTCTTTGCAGATCCCAGGTAGGTGGTATTGGCAACTCACTCCAGTGTTCTTGCCTGGAGAATCCCAGGGATGGCGGAGCCTGGTGGGCTACTGTCTCTGGGGTCGCACAGAGTCGGACACGACTGAAGTGACTTAGCAACAGCAGCAGCAGCAGGTAGGTGGTAAAGGCAACACTGGCCCATGATGAGGGACTATCAGTGCAACCTGAAATAAGGATTTTAGCACACCCATGAGACAGACAATACCTGTTAATCTATAACAGATACCTCTAGTTTTAGCAAACCAAGAAGCACTATAAATGTAGTATTTTAAAATAAAAATTTCCATGTCCCTAAAAAGATTATATACTCAATAATTTCATCCTAACATTTATGTTCCTTGAGCTCTACTATTCAATAGAACTTTCTGTGATGAAGTAAGCGAGCTGTACTGTCTAACATGGTAGCTACTAGCCATAGGTGGCTATTGAGTATTTGATGTGTATAACTGAGAAACTAAATTTTTAATTTTATTTAACTTTAAGTTAAACAGTCATATGTGACTAGTGCATACTGTGGCAAAAGAGCTTAATTCCTAACTAACTGAACAATTGCATCAGTCTGTCCCCACATTAGGTTATATTTAATGTGTAATTTGTCCCTAACTTGATGGTGAAAAGAATACGGCTCCTTTGGTGTTAATATAGGGAAGCAAGTACATGGACTGACCATGTAACCAAATCTATAGACAATTTCTGAAAAATTTATCTGGGTATCTTTAGGAAGGGAAAATAAATGCTGAATTTCCAAAGTACGTATGTTCACGGCATAAATTGTAATACCCCTCCTGCTGCTACTGCTAAGTTACTTCAGTCGCGTCCAACTCTGTGCGACCCCAGAAATGGCAGCCCACCAGGCTCCCCTGTCCCTGGGATTCTCCAGGCAAGAACACTGGAGTGGGTTGCCATTTCCTTCTCCAATGCATGAAAGTGAAAAGTGAAAGTGAAGTAGCTCAGTTGTGTCTGACTAGTAGCGACCCCATGGACTGCAGCCTACCAGGCTCACCCATCCACGGGATTTTCCAGGGAAGAGTACTGGAGTGGGGTGCCATTTCCTACCTATACCTGTTTAAAAGATATAGATACTATAATGCGATGCCTTCTAAATCTTAACCCACTGATTATATACTGTATCACTGGTGAACTACATGTTTAAAGGACATGCCCTATTTTACTTGATCCATTTTTCTTTTATTTGCCTTTATTTAACTCAATGTAAATTTACTTAACTACCATAAGAAATAAGTATCTATATTTCTCATAAGAAACAGCATGAAATTCCTTGCAGCATTAACATACACCATGACATTTCTATGACCTACAAGTCTAGAAATCTATGCCAAGTAAGGTCAATTTTTAATAGTTTAATCTACTAAGTAGATGTTTATTTTCATATTTTAAAGTACATGTAGTACCTCAAATTTATATTTTATTCTCCACAAACTCACAAACTACTAAGAAAAGAAAATAATTACATGTATTACTTGTGTTACCAAGAAATACGCTGATTAGTACCAGTGAGAAGGTCAGAGAAATATATGCTAAGAGATCATATAAGGAAGAAACTCATTTTATTTTTAAACTTTTCTTTTATATTGGGCTATAGCCAATTAACAATGTTGTGACAGTTTCAAGTGAACAGCAAAGGGACTCAGCCATACATATACATGTATCCAGTTCAGTTCAGTTCAGTCACTCAGTCGTGTCCGACTCTTTGCGACCCCATGGACTGCAGCACGCCAGGCCTCCCTGTCCATCACCAACTCCCAGAGTTCACTCAAACTCATGTCCATCAAGTCAGTGATGCCATCCAACCATCTCATAGTCTGTTGTCCACTTCTCCTGCCTTCAATCTTTCCTAGCATCAGGGTATTTTCCAATGAGTCAGTTATTCCCATCAGGTGGCCAAAGTATTGGAGTTTCAGCTTCAACATCAGTCCTTCCAATGAGTATTCAGGATTGATTTCCTTTAGGATGGACTGATTGGATCTCCTTGCAGTCCAAGGGACTCTCAAGAGTCTCCTCCAACACCACAGTTCAAAAACATCAATTCTTTGGCACTCAACTTTCTTCATAGTCCAACTCTCACATCCATTCATGACTACTGGAAAAACCATAGCCTTGACTAGATGGACCTTAGTCGGCAAAGTAATGTCTCTGCTTTTGAATGTAATNTCAGCTTTAGCATCCTTCCTTCCAAAGAAATCCCAGGGCTGATCTCCTTCAGAATGGACTGGTTGGATCTCCTTGCAGTCCAAGGGACTCTCAAGAGTCTTCTCCAACACCACAGTTCAAAAGCATCAATTCTTTGGCGCTCAGCCTTCTTCACAGTCCAACTCTCACATCCATACATGACCACAGGAAAAACCATAGCCTTGACTAGACGGACCTTAGTCGGCAAAGTAATAGATAAAACCAAACCTCATGCACTGTTGATGGGAAAGTAAATTGGCACAGCCACTATGGAAAACAGTATGGAGGTTCCTCAAAGAATTAAAAATAAAACTCTACGATCCTGAAATTCTACTCCTGGGAAACTAACTCAAAAAGATACATGCACCCCTATGTTCATCACAGCATTATTTACAACAGTCAAGATACAGAAGCATTCTAAGCGTTCAATGATAGATGAGTAGATAAAGAAGATGTGGCATATATACACAATGATACATTGCTCAGCCATAAAAAGGAAGAAAATCTTGCCATCTGCAACAACATGGGTGGAGTTAGAGGGTATTATGATAAGTGAGTAATTTAGAGAAAGACAAGTGCTCTATGATTTCACTTATATGTGGAATGTAAAAGAAAAAGACAAATGATCAAACGTTTAGAAAAGAAAAACAGAAACAAGGACTTCCCTGGTGGCACAGTGCATAAGAATCCTCCTGCCAATGCAGAGGACACAAGTTTGACCCTTGGTCCAGGAAGATTCCTCATGCACCACAACTGAGCCTGTGCTCCACAGCAAGAGAAGCCGCCTCAGTGAGAAGCCCAAGCACTGCAACAAATAGCCCCCGCTCACCACAATTAGAGACAGTCCATGCAAAGTGACGAAGACCTAACACAGCCAGAAATTAATAAAAAATAAAAAAAATTTTTTGAAGGCAGAAACAGAATCATAGATATAGTGAACGAACTGGAGACTGCCAGAGAGTAGGGGTATGCATGAAATAAGTGTGAGGGATTAGGGGATATAATCTTCCAGTGATAAGTCACAGGGATATAATAGACAGTATAGGGAATATAGTCAATAATATTGTAATAACTGTGGAGGATAATAGATGGTAACTAGAATTATAGTGATGATCATTTTGTAATATATAAAAAATATTTATTCCTCCTGTTTCTGGTTTTCAGTTTTATGTCGATGTATGGCAAAGCCAATAGAGCATTGTAAAGTAAAATTTAAAAAATAAATAAATAAAAAATATTTAATCCCTACGTTATATATCTGAAACTAATACAATATTGTAATACCTTGATTAAAAAAAAGAACACAGAAAAACTTCAAAGATAGAATTGATGACTTCTAGTCAAGATTCAACAGTAAGATATACCACTTCTGCTCCAAACACCTAGCAATGGTGGATAAAATATAGACAGATAAAGCCAAAGAGACAGAAATGGAATAAGATAAGCATCTCTGTTTGGCCCTGGCCTCCCAAGAATGCATAGCCTTGGGAAAAGGCTAATTACTTTATTAGATAGTACAGATCTATGGAGCAAAAATTAAGGGAAAGATGAATGAGTCACGGAAGAAGAAAAAACCAGTTCAAGGTATTAAGCATGACTGACGACAGACCATCTCATAAAACCGTCTTCTGAAAGGCTATATAAACAACTTCCCAATCCATGGAAGAAAGGAAGAATTTATTTGCAGGCTACCATCTCCGATTGGTCAAGGCTTAACTACATAAGTGTTTAACTCTTTCCCATCCACCCCTCTCTCACACACACACTTCTGGGTGGTACATGCTTGGACCACAGCATCACCTGCCTGTTTTCAATGAGGAGCAGGGGGTAGGAGGTAAGAGTGTACACAGCAAGTGCTATTTACTTGTACACATGTGAAGATTTTTGTCTTCTCCAAAGATAACTGTTCAGTGCAGCAGTGTGTGTGGCTAAAACGAGTCACCAGAGCTGCCAGAGACAAGTGAGGACGAGAGGACCTGAACTGTCTGAAATGCCTAACAGGTGTCTGGTGTAATTTTTATGGACTTGAGAAGCAAAGCAGTGAGCAGGGCTAAAGCCACTTTCGACTGAGCTTCTATTTGGAAGCAGACAGTGACCTCCATCACATATGACACTGATAGCCACAAAATCCAGGCTAGTGTTTACTCCTAGGGAAAGAAGGAGAGGAAAATCTATCAAGAAGAAGTGAACAGAGATGCATCTGTAACCATTTTTATCTCTTCCAAAGAGTTCTGAGAGGAAAATGGCAAAATATTATACTTGTGTAAAACTGAGTGTTAAGTACCTAGGTATTTGCTATACTACTCTCCTAACTTTTTATGTGTTTGAAGAATAGCTAAAATAAATAAAATTCAAGAAATTAAAACATCTATGGTCATCAAAGTCATATTAATCATATTAATGATACAGGAATGTGTCATAGGTATTTGAGTCCTCAAGTCATATGTTTTAGTTGAAGATACTTTCCTCTAGTTTATTTTTGTAAAAGTTCAATATGATTTCAAGAATTATTTATTGTTGACAAACAGCAAAGACAACAGGATACTTATTTTTAGCACATTTCTAGCTCTAATCAATCTTAAAGTCACCGTTAAAGCTAATCTGAAAGGGTGGCTTAAACAGATCCTGTTACTCAGTCTCTCCATTTTGACCTAGATTGTATGTAATTCAACCTGTTCATGCAGTTATTTAGTATAGAGACAAACACCAGCTCCAGATTTTCTCACTGATAGACACTGCCTTTATTCCTCCAAGAGTACTTTGATGTCATTCTGTTTGGAAGCAGGAGTACAGGGGCAATGATTCTTCCAATCTCACACTTCTTCAAATTCCCAAATTTTATAGCCTAAATCTATTTAGAGCTATGACAGCCACTTTTTCCTTTCACCCTCCAAATACACCTCAAAGAGAAGTTGTCAGCTTTGCTTACCCATTAAACAACAATTAAATGTGTGAACATTTCTGCTGAACGGAACTCGACTGTATGGTGACCATTTAATCTGACCAGTTTCCTTTGGATGGCCCAAATTAGACCACCTTTCTCAATAGAATACTCGTCACACTCCCCTTAGGGAACTATAAAACACTGATAAAAGAAATCAAAGAGGACACTAATAGATGGAGAAATATACCCTGTTCATGGATTGGAAGACTCAATATAGTGAAAATGAGTATACTACCCAAAGCAATCTACAGATTCAATGCAATCCCTATCAAGCTACCTACNGGACTTCATCAAAATTAAAACTTTTGTATATCAAAGGTCAGTATCAAAGGAGTATATAGAAACCCAAGAAGTGGGATAAAATATTTACAAATCATATCTGATAAGGAATTTAATTTTCAAAATATATGAAAAACTGGAATTCAATAACCAGAAAAGAAACCACAATGATGTTTAGAATGGCTATAATTAAAAGTGCCTATTACTAAATGCTGATGAAGATGCACTGAAACTGGAACTCTCACATGGCAGATGGGAAACAGTCTGGAACTTTCTTTAAAAGTTCAGTAATGGTGCCCCTGAAAGCCAGAGTGTGGCAGTACCCCTCTTTTGTTTTTTTTCCTAACATTTTACTCTTTCAGACTTGGACTGAAGTTGACCCTACTCATGGAGAAGCACTGCAGAGGCCGAGGAGATAGCAGTCAACTCAGCCCTGAGAGAAAGCCTGTCTTTCCAGCCATAGAGGCATGGAGAAGTGTCCCTTCTGATTAACATGGAAGGAATCTATGTTTCTTTTTTTCCCCTCTCTTTTCCTGAGGGCAGTTCCTTTTGACAATATCATGGGGCACGTTGACAGGTAACAATCAGACAGAATCCCCATCTTTCTAGCCAGATCCCTGGGAAAGGGGGCCCATAAGATCCAGAGAGCCTAGAGGACATCTTGGAGACAAGACACCTGGAAAGGAGGCTCCCCAGTTCTGGGTATGAACAGACATATGTCTTGCTCAGTACAGAGCTGCCCAGCAGCACTTTGAGAATGAACTGATGTTGGAACCACCACTAACAGAGGGCAAGACAAGATTTTTCAGTCAGGCTAGACTGGGTGATTGCCTACTAAAACAAACAAAAAAATCAACTTTCTCCAGATAAATTTTTTTAGAATTTTAGCACATTGGGACTCCCAACATAAAACAGATGGTTTTTGTTTTGCCCAACAGTATGGGACCATAAAAATTACTGTGCAAGCTGACACTGTGCCACATGATTTTAATAATGAAGGGGAAAATTACGACTTTTCCTGACTTCTAGAAATTTTCATCAATACATTAAAAACGCATACTACCATTTATAAATGTATAAGGAAATGAGCAAAGCAGTAAAATTAACCATTTTGTATACTATAATTGAAAACATTAGCAGCAATGAGAATTAAAGTGCTTTTAGTCTTTGTAAAAATGTATCCTGAGTCATTTGAACAGTACTTGTCTTCTTCATACAACTTATTTGACAACTTGTAATATTTCTTTCTAATTCTGCATTAGCTTCTAACATTTTCTCCTTTATTCTTTTAATGTCATGGACTATCTCCAAGTCTCTTTAACGTGACTTTTTCTGGTGTCCCTTCTTCTGGAACACTGTCATTCCTTTCGTCACAAACATTTTCCTTATGTATTTGATAAATTTATCTTTACTATGTTCTCCTGGCTACACATCTGCGTGTCCGGAATGATCGCAATACTGACATCCCCACAGTCAGTTACTTCTTGAATGACATATCTTATGTTGGATTTAAATGGGTTTAAGTTTCACTTTTAGTGTTTCCAATTTTCATTTCTTTACTGTACTTTCATCATTGGATGATCCACTTTTGTAAACTGCCATGTGAGTTTATCACTGAGAGACACGGAGGCAACATAACCACATGCTCTGCTGTCTGTGCATGAATTAACTCCTAGTTAGACTGTGATCAATCATTGATAGACTCTGCAAGAAGTGACAACATTGCTCACTAGCGTGATATCGTGAATTGATGTAATGATTGGTGCACTGTGGAGCTAGCAGTACAGTTTGTAGCAAGTTCATTCTGTAAGCATTTACTCACAGTTAATCTACTGTGGTAACTAAAATTTGAACCATGGTCTTAGTGTACTGGTGTCAACCAAACTGTGGTAACTGCAATGTCAGAATCATAAAATGTCACTTCTACTATACTCTATTCACTAGTCACTAGTGAGGTCACTCAGGCGTGTCCGACTCTTTGTGACCCCGTGGACTGTAGCCCACCAGGTTCCTCTGTCCACGGGATTCTCCAGGCAAGAATACTGGAGTGGATTGCCATTTCCTTCTCCAGGGGATCTTCCCGACCCAGGGATCAAACCCAGGTCTCCTGCATTGCAGCAGACGCTTTAACCTCTGAGCCACTAGGGAAGCCCATACTCTACTCAGCAGAGATGAATTACCAATTCTGGCTCACCTTCATCAGGAGGGGAATTGGGCTCCAACTTTTGAATGGAGGATAAGTATGGATTGTGGGCATATTTTAGAATCACCATATTCCTGAAGAATATTTTCACTGAATATAGAATTTTGGGTTAATTGTCCTTTTCCGTCAATAAAGATGTTGTTTCAGTGAATTCTGGCCTACACAAATTTTTATTGGGTATTTGTGGTTATCTGCAATTCAAATTGTTGTTCTTTGCATTGAATGTGTTCTTTGTCCTTTATTGCTTTCAAGATTTTTTATCTTTGGTGTTCAGCAGTTTAATTATGATATACTGGGCATTTTGTTTAGGTTTTACTGAGTTTATTGAACCTGTAAATTTATATCATTCACCAAATCAGAGTTTTCAGCAGTGATTTTGCCAAAACATTTTTCTTATGAATAATTTTTTCTCCTTCTCTTTATAAGACTCCAATGGCAAAAACATTAGGCCTTCTGATATTGTCTCACAGATTCCTGAAACTGTTCATTTTCTTTTATCCTTTTCTTTGGTGTTCCTAACATTGGTTAATTACTACTGTTCTGTCTTCAGTTTATTGATTCTTTGTTCTGTTATTTCCATTCCGCTATTCCATCCATTTTTTTTTAAATTTTAGAAATTGTATTTTTTCNAAAAACATTAGGCCTTCTGATATTGTCTCACAGATTCCTGAAACTGTTCATTTTCTTTTATCCTTTTCTTTGGTGTTCCTAACATTGGTTAATTACTACTGTTCTGTCTTCAGTTTATTGATTCTTTGTTCTGTTATTTCCATTCCGCTATTCCATCCATTATTTTTTTAATTTTAGAAATTGTATTTTTTCAGTTATAAAATTCCCAGTTGGAATTTTGATTGCTTCTCTGTCTCTGTCCAAAATTTCTGGGGTTTTTTTGTTTGTCTTAAGAGTAGGGTTACAATAGCTGATTTCAAGTTTTTGTTTGATGAGCCAACGTCTGGGTCATTTTTGTCTGAACATGTTTTGATTGTCTTCTCCCTTGTGAGGACATCATATGTACCCGCTTCTTTGTGTGCCGAGTAGTCTTGTATTGGATATTTTGATTATTTGTGAGATTTTGCAACCTATTAAAGTCCTCCAGAGAATTCTTATTATAAGCAGGCAATCACCCCAGTTAAGTTCAGGCTGCAAATTTTGTTTGTCCTTCTATAGGTGGTACTTACAATGACAAATCTGGTTTCGGATACTTTATTTACTTCTTTGAGACTATCCATGAATGTGTACCTTCAGCCTGAGGCCAGGGTTTGTGCCAGTTCATATGCAGAGTCAGGGGTTCCATTTCCCTAGGATTTCCCAAAAACTTGTTTGACTCACAGGAAATTTTTGGAGTTGCCCATGCTACGTTTTTTGATAGTACCAGGACTGGAGTCTTCCTCAAGCAGAACTGAAAAAGAAAAAATAGGAAGATATAACTGTGGAGAGACAGCAAATTAGCCAGGATGGCGTGTTCAGGCTCTCTCACTCCACATTCTGTAAATAACGACTATGACTGAGACCATGTATAGCATTGTGCATGCGCATCAGGAGGTGTCCGCTTGGCCATGGGCTACTTTGTGCAGTGTGCCCATGTCCATCATCTGCGGTACGGCTGTGTCCTTTGGGCCAGCCACGAAAGGAGAGGATAACTATGTCTGCAGTTCCTACGGCTCCTCGAATCTTCCTCCAGCCTCTTAGCTTGAGCCTTGCCTACCCTGGGTTCAGCGAACAGTGCAAACAGTGTGAACAGCAAGACAATTGGTGTCATGAACAGGATGAGCCATACATATAAACATATCTATATCTGTATCTACGTCTGTATCATTTAATATCAAGAGCCAGTGCAATCTTTCTGCCTCACTGACCTCTTTCCTAATCTCTAGCCAGAAAGGGCTTCTCTTGGACGTTTTGTGGTGTGTGCCAACTGGGGAGTTCTCTGACTGGGGCCGCTTTCATGTCAAAGCTGAAAGTGTTAAAGGAATGAAAAACTAGGAAACTCACTCCTATACATGTTGCTTTTTCAGATTTTGACCCTATACCCCACAAAGTACCTGTCATTATTTCCTTTACAAAATTTACAGGTGGGTGCTATATAATTTTGTCCAGAAAGTTTAGTTATAATGGAGTGGGAAAGATAGGCTGTAGCATGCCTACTCTATCTTGACTAGCATGAGAAGTTCAAAGCTTTGAAATCTTATAAACTGTTAGCTTGAATTTATTTATTTTAGATAAATTTTTTTTCCAAGCAATATTTAGCATTCTTCTTCTCTTTTTTTATCTCCTTCCCTAGCAACAGGGACTTTTAGAACAGTTTATTTGGCAGGTGAAGAATCTGACATGTTATGATTGTTTACGGCTAAATGAGAAACTGCCAAATTGTACCTTCTCTACACTTGTTCCCTGGTTCAATAGACCTTAACTTTAAAATTTCTTAAAATTTTTTTTTAAAGTTTTTATTTCTCGGAGTACAAGTACTGCACTTATTGGCTTGAGTACACTTATTGAATCCCAAATTGGTTTCTGCTGTGTATTTTAATTATATGAAGATTAATTTGTCACTGCTGTATTCAAAACACTATTTGTATGAAGCACATTTCAGTAAGAAAAGTTATTTTAAAGAAGTTTATGATCAGCTTAAAATAACGTCTGTTTCTTTGGTTTAAATATAGGGGGGGAAGATTTAGCTTATTTCAATTGAAAAGAAACTTTTTTAAAAAAAGATTGTTTTAAAATCAAGTCAAAAAAGTAGACAGATTTTAATGAGAAATGTTTGATTTTAAAACACACTTTTTAAATAATTTTGTTGCAGTTTAAATACAGACAAAATTATACAGTCCATCAGTAATACAACCTAAGAAACTGTATCTGTAGTCATTTGATGAGTAAGAGTGTGTGGAGGTTTTGATCAGCTCTTTTGCAGTATGCCATTGAAAGAAAGAGTTAGTTAACCAGTTGCTAAGCAACAATGCTTCATAGATCAGAACTTCTGAAAACCAAATAGAGGGTAGGGGTTTGAATTGTCCAAATTTACAAAGGGAAAGAGACTGTGCAGAGTACAAATGAATAGAGATCCGGGAAACTACCTTTTGAAAGCTAAGCAAAGGCAATTCAAGTGAGTATTTGAGAAATAAACCAAAGGCCCAGTTCTCAAATTATTCCATGAACATAACACGCTCTGAACTCTAAGGATTTTTGCATGTGTAACAGCCAAAAGATTAACCCCCAAATAGCTCAATGAAATCAAAATTTTAAAAAGTAATAAGTGAATTTTTATTAACACATACAATGCATTTTGCTAAAACTGCCACTTTTTGTAGGTAGCAAAAAAAATAAAATTTTACTGAGATTGTTAAATTTCAAATTTGAAGCACAAAGAATTTAGTAAAACCAAATAAAATGGTTAGTAGTATTATATATTCGAGAACTGAATTTTCCCTTAAGTTTTTAATGCTACAGAGAGAAAATGTTTAAAGGAAAATAAGAACATTTCTCTTTTAACACTGTGAAGATATAAAAATTTCAATCTGTCTTTAGAAGATCTTAAATATGAAACTAAAGAGTTTTTTTTCAAGCAAAACTAACTAGGCCTGCACTCATTGCCTTTCTAAATCTAGGAAAAATACTAAACTGAAAATATAGAGAACTGTTGGAACAGGAGAGGCCATTATCCCAAGTGCTATGGTTACCCAATTTTATTTTTTTTTAATGATATTATTAAATTTTTCCAGCTTTTTTGAGGTCAGATTGCCTAATAAAATTATAATATATTTAAAGTATACAATGTGATGAGTTTATATATATGTGTATGTGTGTGTGTGTATGTGTGTATGAAGTCGCTCAGTCATGTCCAACTCTTTGAGACCCCACAGTCCATGGGATTTTCCAGGCAAGAGTACTGGAGTGGGATGCCATTTCCTTTTCCAGAGGATCTTCCCCACCCAGGGATCAAACCCGGGTCTCCCGAATTGTAGGCAGACGCTTTACCATCTGAGCCACCAGGGAAGTCATATATATATATATTTACACTACACATTATAAAAGTATTCGCATAATCACATTCATAACTTCACATAGTTACTTTTTCTTTTTTGGTGAGAATGCTTAAGATCTATCTTAGTAAGTTTCAATTATACAAAACAGCATTATTAACTATAGTCACAGTACTTTTTAAAATTTATTTTTAATTGGAGTATAATTGATTTACAATGTTGTGTTAATTTTTGCTGTACAATAGCCTGAATCAGCTATATGATACATATATTCCCTTTCTCTTGAGCCTCCTTCTCACCCTCCTCACCACCATGCTTTACATTAAGTCCTCAGAAATTATTTTTCTTATAACTGAGAGTTTGTACCCTTTTACCAAAGTCTCTAATTTCCTCCATTTCTCACCTGCTGGCAACCACCATTCTATTCTCTAGGTGTTCAGCAATTTTTTAATTTTTTAAAATTGCACATATAAGTGATAACATGTAGGACTTCCCTAGTGGTCCAGTGGTTCACATGCCAATGCAAGGGACATGGATTCAATCCCTGGTCTGGAAAGATTCTACATGGCATGGAGCAACTAAGCCTGTGTGCCACCGCTACTGAGCCTGCATGCTGCAGCTACTGAAGCTTGCCTGCCTAGAGCCCATGCTCCACAACAAGAGAAGTCACTGCAATGAGAAGTCCATGCACCACAACAGGAGTAGCCCCCGCTTGCCACAACTAGAGAAAGCTTATGTTTCGTTTTCCCCTGGCTTTCCCCTGAAACATGGGCGAGCCTATGACAATGTGTTTGGGAACTACAGAACTACAAGATGGGAGAAAATGGTATTTCTGAACAATAGTGTGAAACAAAACCACTAGCTGACTTGGAGTTTGTCACCCATGACTGTTATAAGACAGAGAAATAAACGTCTATGTTCCTTAAAAAAAGGAAAAAAAAAAAAGACTCAATGCAGCCAAAAGACAAAAAAAAAAAAGTGATACCATGCTGCATTTGTCTTTCTCTATCTGGCTTATTTCACTTAATATAATGCCCTCCAATTTCACCCATGTGTTGCAAATAGCAGGAGTTTCTTCCTTTATCAGGCTGAATAATATTCCATTGTTTTACATAGCTCAGTCAGTAAATCATCTGCCTCTACAAGACCCGGGTTTGATACCTGGGTCAGGAAGATCCCCTGGAGAAGAAAATGGCAACCCACTCCTGTATTCTTGCCTGGAGAATCTCATGGACAGAGAAGCCTGGAGGGCTGCAGTCCATGGGGTCGTAAGAGTCAGACATGACTTAACAACTAAACCACCACATGTGTATGTGTGTATATATCTGATTTTTTTGTCCATTCATCTGTTGATTGGCGTTTTTTCCCCATACCTTGATTATTGCGAATAATACTATAGTAAACATGGGAGTATTAAAAAAACTCTAGGTGGCACAGTGGTAAAGAATCTACCTGCCAGTGCAGGAGACACAGAGATATGGGTTCAATCCCTGGGTCAGGAAGATTTCCTGTAGTAGGAAATGGCAACCTGCTCCAGTATTCTTGCCTGAAAACTTCCAAAGGACAGAGGAGCCTGGCGGGCTGCAGTCGATTGGGTCACAAAGAGTCAGACATGACTGAGCAAACAGCACAGCAGCAAACATGGAAGAACTGATATCTTTTCAAGGTAGTGGTTTTATTCCCTTTACATATGTATCTAGAAGTGAGATTGCTGGAAAATATGGCAGTTCTATTTTTATTTTCTTGAGGAAACTATACTGTTTTCCACAGTGACTAGGCCAGTTTACACCCCCGCCACCACGAGTGTACAAGTGTTCCCCGTTTCTGGCATCTCACCAAAATTTCTCTTCTGTCTTTTTAATAATGTTAGATTTACTAACAGTTGTGAGATGATAACTCATTGTGGTTTTGTTTTGCATTTCCTTGATGATTAGTGATAGCAACCTTTCATGAATCTATTGTTTCTGGAAAAATGTCTGTCTGGTCCTTTGCACATTTAAAAGTCTGGTTATTTATTTATGTTATTGAATTGTATGAGTTTCTTATATACTTTGGAGATTAAGCTTTTATTGGATATGCGGTTTGCAAGTATTATCTCTCTTTCCATAGGTTGCCTTTAATTTTGACGGTTTCATTTGCTATACAGAAGCTTTTTCACTGGATGTATCCCACTTGCTTATTTTTGCCTTCATTGCCTGTGACCTTTTTTTTTCTTTTGGTGTCAAATCCAAAAATTCATTGCCAAGACCAATGTCAAGGAGTTGATCCCCTATAAGCACAGAGGTCATGGTTTCAGGTCTTAAATTCTAGTTTTTAATCCATTTGAGTTAATTTTTGTGTATGGTATAAGATAGGAATCCAGTTTCATTTATTTGGATATAGGTATACACTTTTCTCAGCACTATTGTTTAAGAGGCTATCCTTTGTCCATATATATTCTTGGCATCTTTGATGAAAATTGTTGCTCTATTGCTAAGTCATGTCAGACTCTTTGTGACCCCAAGAACTGCAGCACACCAGGCTTCCCTGTCCTTCACTATCTCCCGGAGTTTGCTCAAACTCACATCCATTGAGTCAGTGATGCCATCCAACCATCTTATCCTCTGTCACCCTCTTCTCCTCTTGCCCTCAATCTTTCCCAGCATCAGGGTCTTTTCCAATGAGTTGGCCCTTCACATCAGGTGGCCAGAGTATTGGAACTTCAGCCTCAGCATCAGTCCTTCCAATGAATATTCAGGGTTGATTTCCTTTAGGATTGACTGGTTTGATCTTGCTATTCAAGGGACTCTCCAGCACCACAGTTTGAAATTTTTTGGTGCTCAGCCTTCTCTATTGTCCAACTCTCACATCCATACATGACTACTGGAAAAACAATAGCTTTGACTATATAGACCTTAATTGATCATATGTGTTGGTTAATCTCTGGGTTTTCTATTCTGTTTCATTGATCTGTTGTCAGTTTTAATTTTATAGCATTGCAATATAGTTTGAAATCAAGAAAAAGGAAGCCTCCAGCTTCCCTCTTCTTGCTTAATGTTGCTTTGGCTATGTGAGGGTCTTTTGTTTTTAAAAAATTTCTGTGGGTGGAAGGGAGGTTCAGGAGGGAGGGGACATATGTATACCTATGGCTGACTCATGTTGATGTGTGGCAGAGGCCAACATAATATTGTGAATAAATTATCCTTTAATTGAAAATAAATAAAGACAATGGCACCCCACTCCAGTACTCTTGCCTGGAAAATCCCCATGGACAGAGGAGCCTGGTGGGCTACAGTCCATGGGGTCATGAAGAGTTGGACATGATTGAATGACTCCACTTTCACTCTTCACTTTTCACGTTAATGCATTGGAGAAGGAAATGGCAACCCACTCCGGTGTTCTTGCCTGGAGAATCCCAGGGACGGGGGAGCCTGGTGAGCTGCCATCTATGGGGTCGTACAAAGTTAGACACGACTGAAGCAACTTAGCAGCAGCAAATTTATTTAAAAAAACTTCCTGTGGAAAATGCCATTGGAATTTTGACAGGAATTGTTTTGATAGAATAGGAATCTATTGCTTTCATTAAGGATCTGTAAATTGCTTTCATTAGGGTGAATATTTCAAAAATATTAATTCTTCTAATCCATGAGCACAGACTATCTCCATTTGCTGACTTTTCTTCAATTTCTTTTATCAGTGTTTTATAGTTTTCAATGTACAAATTTTTCACCTCCTTGATTAAATTTACTCCTAAGTTTCTGTTTTTTAGTTTATTGTAAATGAGATTTTTTTTAATTTCTCTTTTCAATTGTTTATTGTTAATGTATAGAAATGTAACTGATTTTTATGTATTGATTTTATATCCTGCAACTTTACTGAGTTTGCTTATTAGTTGTAATAGTTTTCTTTTGTGGAGACTTTAGGGTTTTCTGTATACAGTATCATGTCATCTGCAAGCAGAGACATTTTACTTCTTTCCAGTTTGGATGAATTTTCTTTTTCCTTCCATAATTATTCTGGCTTCCAGTACTTCCATAGACTTCCATAGTACTATGTTGAATAGAACTGGCAAAATGAACTTCCTTGTCTTATTTTGGTGTTAAAGGCAAAAACTTTTAGCTTTTTATCATCAAATATGATGTTAACTGTGGACTTATATCATCTCTATTATGTTGAGGTACATTCCATCTGTACCTAATTTGTTGGGGGTTTTTAATCATTAAAGGAAGTTGAATTTTAAATTTTGTCAAATGTCTTTTCTGCATCTATTGAGTTGATGATATGACTTACTCTTCATCTTGATAATATATTAATAGTGTATCACATTTTGCATATGTTTAGAATATGTTGAACCAATATTGCATATGAAGGTTAAATCTCACATAATTCATGGTATATAATCCTTTTAATAGGAGTGTGGGTGTCCAGGAGTCTCCGGCAAAAGCGTGGGTTGGTGGTGGCCTGCTGCAGGGTTGGGGGCACTGACTGTAGCAGTACATGCATCTTTTGAGGGAGGTCACCATTATCTTCATTACCTCCACCATAGTTTGGCCCCAGATAAATAGCAGGGAGGGAACACAGCTCCACCCATCAACAGAAAATTGGGTTAAAGATTTACTGAGCATGCCCCACCCCATCAGAACAAGACCCAGTATCCCCTTCAGTCAGTCTATCCCATCAGGAAGCTTTCATAAGCTGCTTCTCCTTCTCCATCAGAGGAGCAGACAGACTGAAAACCACAATCACAGAAAACTAAACAATCTAATCACATGGACCACAGCCTTGTCTAACTAAATGAAAACTATAAGCCATGCCCTGTAGGGCCTACCAAGACGGACAGGTCATGGTGGAGAGTTCTGACAAAATGTGGTCCACTGGACAAGGGAATGGCAAACCACTTCAGTATTTCTGCCTTGAGAACCCCAGGAACAGTATGAAAGGCAAAAAGATAGGAGACTGAAAGATGAATCCCCTCGTTGATAGGTGCCCAACATGCTACTGGAGATCAGTGGAGATAACTTCAGAAAGCCAAAACAAAAACAACATCCAGTTGTGGATGTGACTGGTGATGGAAGCAAGGTCCGATGCTGTAAAGAGCAATATTGCATAGGAACCTGGAATGTTAGGTCCATGAATCAAGGCAGATAGGAAGTGATCAACAGGAGATGGCAAGAGTGAACATCCACATTTTAGGAATCAGCAAACTAAAATGGATTAGAATGGGTGAATTTAACTCAGATGACCATTATTTCTACTACTGTGGGCAAGAATCCCTTAGAAGAAATGAAGTAGCCATCATAGTCAACAAGAGTCTGAAACGCAGTACTTGGATGCAGTCTCAAAANTTTTTTTTTGTCTAAGCTACATGTTTGGATTTCATACACTCACCCAGAGAGGGCTTTATTTTCATCCCATCTCAGAGAAGATGAGATACTTAGAACATATCAATGTTTCTAATAAAAAGAAACAAAAGGAAATTACACAATTGAGTATATCTCAAAATATTTTAAACAGTTGCAGAGTATAAAGGACAAATAAATATGGTTAGATGTGATATTTTATTTCAGATGAAGAGAGGTTTTTCTTCCCTCACACCAACCAATTTTCCAATTCTTCTAATCAATGGGGTGTCGTACAATTCAACTTAATTCTGACATTAACTACACAGATTTCCTATTGGATCCCAAAGATTTAAGAGTCCAGTCCCATAAAACTGTCCTAACTTCAGGCACAGCTGCAAGCATCAAGTCCTGAGTTTATCCACACTTCTACTTGGCTACAAAACCAGAGATACCACCCCCGGTTCATAATTTGCTAAAATGACTCATAAAACTCAGGAAAATGCTATCTTAAATATTACAATTTATTATAGCTGATAAAAATGAACATCCAGGTTAAGAGGTATATAAGAGGAAGACCAGAGGGTCCTGAGCTCAGAAACATCTCTCCCCTGCTTTTGGGATGTGTCACCGTANTCTCTTATACACATCTTACTTTTGGGGGACACAGTTTAGCCCATAGCAGGGTGCCAGCTATATTGTCTTGTATTTGAAGGTATCAATGTTATTTATGTCTTAAAGTATTTACTTTTTAGGGATATGCATTGAAACATGAGCTCTGTGTTCCAGTGCTCCCAGTTCCTCCCTAAGAAATGGGCGCCCCCCTGCTTCTCTGTGTCTTGGGTGTCCTGTGTGTGCACAGCCCTCCACACACACCCCCTTCTGCACCTTCTGTGAGGGGTTGACTGCACCTGCATGGCCTGTCTTTTGTGGATGCAATTTAGTGACCTTAAAAGTTGGTAACAGAGAATATCTTTGTAGAAGCTGCACTCATAGGCACAAGAGTGACCCAAGTTCCTGCAGGGGAGTGCCGGGTCACAGAGGGTGGGTATTTGTAATTCAGTTCTTTAACTTTTTATTGTGGAATGATCTCACATCTAGAGGAAAGTTGCAGAACCAGTATGGTGAACTCTGCATTCCTTCCTCCCAGCTCACCCACAGTCAGTGTTTCCTGTGCTTGTACTCAGAGATTAAATTGCGTTATGGTGCCCGCCCCCGACATATTCCAGGGGTGTGTTTCCTAAACACGAGGTGTTCGTTCTCCTAAAACTGAAGCACAAGGCAAACTCAGGATTTTAACCTCAAACAACACTAGGTGTTCTCTACTCATACTTCTTTCAGTTCAATTCAGTCGCCCAGTCGTGTCTGACTCTTTGCGACCCCATGAATCGCAGCATGCCAGGCCTCCCTGTCCATCACCAACTCNAAACAGCATTATTAACTATAGTCACAGTACTTTTTAAAATTTATTTTTAATTGGAGTATAATTGATTTACAATGTTGTGTTAATTTTTGCTGTACAATAACCTGAATCAGCTATATGATACATATATTCCCTTTCTCTTGAGCCTCCTTCTCACCCTCCTCACCACCATGCTTTACATTAAGTCCTCAGAAATTATTTTTCTTATAACTGAGAGTTTGTACCCTTTTACCAAAGTCTCTAATTTCCTCCATTTCTCACCTGCTGGCAACCACCATTCTATTCTCTAGGTGTTCAGCAATTTTTTAATTTTTTAAAATTGCACATATAAGTGATAACATGTAGGACTTCCCTAGTGGTCCAGTGGTTCACATGCCAATGCAAGGGACATGGATTCAATCCCTGGTCTGGAAAGATTCTACATGGCATGGAGCAACTAAGCCTGTGTGCCACCGCTACTGAGCCTGCATGCTGCAGCTACTGAAGCTTGCCTGCCTAGAGCCCATGCTCCACAACAAGAGAAGTCACTGCAATGAGAAGTCCATGCACCACAACAGGAGTAGCCCCCGCTTGCCACAACTAGAGAAAGCTTATGTTTCGTTTTCCCCTGGCTTTCCCCTGAAACATGGGCGAGCCTATGACAATGTGTTTGGGAACTACAGAACTACAAGATGGGAGAAAATGGTATTTCTGAACAATAGTGTGAAACAAAACCACTAGCTGACTTGGAGTTTGTCACCCATGACTGTTATAAGACAGAGAAATAAACGTCTATGTTCCTTAAAAAAAGGAAAAAAAAAAAAGACTCAATGCAGCCAAAAGACAAAAAAAAAAAAAGTGATACCATGCTGCATTTGTCTTTCTCTATCTGGCTTATTTCACTTAATATAATGCCCTCCAATTTCACCCATGTGTTGCAAATAGCAGGAGTTTCTTCCTTTATCAGGCTGAATAATATTCCATTGTTTTACATAGCTCAGTCAGTAAATCATCTGCCTCTACAAGACCCGGGTTTGATACCTGGGTCAGGAAGATCCCCTGGAGAAGAAAATGGCAACCCACTCCTGTATTCTTGCCTGGAGAATCTCATGGACAGAGAAGCCTGGAGGGCTGCAGTCCATGGGGTCGTAAGAGTCAGACATGACTTAACAACTAAACCACCACATGTGTATGTGTGTATATATCTGATTTTTTTGTCCATTCATCTGTTGATTGGCGTTTTTTCCCCATACCTTGATTATTGGGAATAATACTATAGTAAACATGGGAGTATTAAAAAAACTCTAGGTGGCACAGTGGTAAAGAATCTACCTGCCAGTGCAGGAGACACAGAGATATGGGTTCAATCCCTGGGTCAGGAAGATTTCCTGTAGTAGGAAATGGCAACCTGCTCCAGTATTCTTGCCTGAAAACTTCCAAAGGACAGAGGAGCCTGGCGGGCTGCAGTCGATTGGGTCACAAAGAGTCAGACATGACTGAGCTAACAGCGCAGCAGCAAACATGGAAGAACTGATATCTTTTCAAGGTAGTGGTTTTATTCCCTTTACATATGTATCTAGAAGTGAGATTGCTGGAAAATATGGCAGTTCTATTTTTATTTTCTTGAGGAAACTATACTGTTTTCCACAGTGACTAGGCCAGTTTACACCCCCGCCACCACGAGTGTACAAGTGTTCCCCGTTTCTGGCATCTCACCAAAATTTCTCTCCTGTCTTTTTAATAATGTTAGATTTACTAACAGTTGTGAGATGATAACTCATTGTGGTTTTGTTTTGCATTTCCTTGATGATTAGTGATAGCAACCTTTCATGAATCTATTGTTTCTGGAAAAATGTCTGTCTGGTCCTTTGCACATTTAAAAGTCTGGTTATTTATTTATGTTATTGAATTGTATGAGTTTCTTATATACTTTGGACATTAAGCTTTTATTGGATATGCGGTTTGCAAGTATTATCTCTCTTTCCATAGGTTGCCTTTAATTTTGACGGTTTCATTTGCTATACAGAAGCTTTTTCACTGGATGTATCCCACTTGCTTATTTTTGCCTTCATTGCCTGTGACCTTTTTTTTTCTTTTGGTGTCAAATCCAAAAATTCATTGCCAAGACCAATGTCAAGGAGTTGATCCCCTATAAGCACAGAGGTCATGGTTTCAGGTCTTAAATTCTAGTTTTTAATCCATTTGAGTTAATTTTTGTGTATGGTATAAGATAGGAATCCAGTTTCATTTATTTGGATATAGGTATACACTTTTCTCAGCACTATTGTTTAAGAGGCTATCCTTTGTCCATATATATTCTTGGCATCTTTGATGAAAATTGTTGCTCTATTGCTAAGTCATGTCAGACTCTTTGTGACCCCAAGAACTGCAGCACACCAGGCTTCCCTGTCCTTCACTATCTCCCGGAGTTTGCTCAAACTCACATCCATTGAGTCAGTGATGCCATCCAACCATCTTATCCTCTGTCACCCTCTTCTCCTCTTGCCCTCAATCTTTCCCAGCATCAGGGTCTTTTCCAATGAGTTGGCCCTTCACATCAGGTGGCCAGAGTATTGGAACTTCAGCCTCAGCATCAGTCCTTCCAATGAATATTCAGGGTTGATTTCCTTTAGGATTGACTGGTTTGATCTTGCTATTCAAGGGACTCTCCAGCACCACAGTTTGAAATTTTTTGGTGCTCAGCCTTCTCTATTGTCCAACTCTCACATCCATACATGACTACTGGAAAAACAATAGCTTTGACTATATAGACCTTAATTGATCATATGTGTTGGTTAATCTCTGGGTTTTCTATTCTGTTTCATTGATCTGTTGTCAGTTTTAATTTTATAGCATTGCAATATAGTTTGAAATCAAGAAAAAGGAAGCCTCCAGCTTCCCTCTTCTTGCTTAATGTTGCTTTGGCTATGTGAGGGTCTTTTGTTTTTAAAAAATTTCTGTGGGTGGAAGGGAGGTTCAGGAGGGAGGGGACATATGTATACCTATGGCTGACTCATGTTGATGTGTGGCAGAGGCCAACATAATATTGTGAAGAAATTATCCTTTAATTGAAAATAAATAAAGACAATGGCACCCCACTCCAGTACTCTTGCCTGGAAAATCCCCATGGACAGAGGAGCCTGGTGGGCTACAGTCCATGGGGTCATGAAGAGTTGGACATGATTGAATGACTCCACTTTCACTCTTCACTTTTCACGTTAATGCATTGGAGAAGGAAATGGCAACCCACTCCGGTGTTCTTGCCTGGAGAATCCCAGGGACGGGGGAGCCTGGTGGGCTGCCATCTATGGGGTCGTACAAAGTTAGACACGACTGAAGCAACTTAGCAGCAGCAAATTTATTAAAAAAAACTTCCTGTGGAAAATGCCATTGGAATTTTGACAGGAATTGTTTTGATAGAATAGGAATCTATTGCTTTCATTAAGGATCTGTAAATTGCTTTCATTAGGGTGAATATTTCAAAAATATTAATTCTGCTAATCCATGAGCACAGACTATCTCCATTTGCTGACTTTTCTTCAATTTCTTTTATCAGTGTTTTATAGTTTTCAATGTACAAATTTTTCACCTCCTTGATTAAATTTACTCCTAAGTTTCTGTTTTTTAGTTTATTGTAAATGAGATTTTTTTTAATTTCTCTTTTCAATTGTTTATTGTTAATGTATAGAAATGTAACTGATTTTTATGTATTGATTTTATATCCTGCAACTTTACTGAGTTTGCTTATTAGTTGTAATAGTTTTCTTTTGTGGAGACTTTAGGGTTTTCTGTATACAGTATCATGTCATCTGCAAGCAGAGACATTTTACTTCTTTCCAGTTTGGATGAATTTTCTTTTTCCTTCCATAATTATTCTGGCTTCCAGTACTTCCATAGACTTCCATAGTACTATGTTGAATAGACCTGGCAAAATGAACTTCCTTGTCTTATTTTGGTGTTAAAGGCAAAAACTTTTAGCTTTTTATCATCAAATATGATGTTAACTGTGGACTTATATCATCTCTATTATGTTGAGGTACATTCCATCTGTACCTAATTTGTTGGGGGTTTTTAATCATTAAAGGAAGTTGAATTTTAAATTTTGTCAAATGTCTTTTCTGCATCTATTGAGTTGATGATATGACTTACTCTTCATCTTGATAATATATTAATAGTGTATCACATTTTGCATATGTTTAGAATATGTTGAACCAATATTGCATATGAAGGTTAAATCTCACATAATTCATGGTATATAATCCTTTTAATAGGAGTGTGGGTGTCCAGGAGTCTCCGGCAAAAGCGTGGGTTGGTGGTGGCCTGCTGCAGGGTTGGGGGCACTGACTGTAGCAGTACATGCATCTTTTGAGGGAGGTCACCATTATCTTCATTACCTCCACCATAGTTTGGCCCCAGATAAATAGCAGGGAGGGAACACAGCTCCACCCATCAACAGAAAATTGGGTTAAAGATTTACTGAGCATGCCCCACCCCATCAGAACAAGACCCAGTATCCCCTTCAGTCAGTCTATCCCATCAGGAAGCTTTCATAAGCTGCTTCTCCTTCTCCATCAGAGGAGCAGACAGACTGAAAACCACAATCACAGAAAACTAAACAATCTAATCACATGGACCACAGCCTTGTCTAACTAAATGAAAACTATAAGCCATGCCCTGTAGGGCCTACCAAGACGGACAGGTCATGGTGGAGAGTTCTGACAAAATGTGGTCCACTGGACAAGGGAATGGCAAACCACTTCAGTATTTCTGCCTTGAGAACCCCAGGAACAGTACGAAAGGCAAAAAGATAGGAGACTGAAAGATGAATCCCCTCGTTGATAGGTGCCCAACATGCTACTGGAGATCAGTGGAGATAACTTCAGAAAGCCAAAACAAAAACAACATCCAGTTGTGGATGTGACTGGTGATGGAAGCAAGGTCCGATGCTGTAAAGAGCAATATTGCATAGGAACCTGGAATGTTAGGTCCATGAATCAAGGCAGATAGGAAGTGATCAACAGGAGATGGCAAGAGTGAACATCCACATTTTAGGAATCAGCAAACTAAAATGGATTAGAATGGGTGAATTTAACTCAGATGACCATTATTTCTACTACTGTGGGCAAGAATCCCTTAGAAGAAATGAAGTAGCCATCATAGTCAACAAGAGTCTGAAACGCAGTACTTGGATGCAGTCTCAAAAATGACAGAATGATCTCTGTTCGTTTCCAAGGCAAACCATTCAATATCCTGGAAATCCAAGTCTATGCCCTGACCAGTAATACTGAAGAAGCTGAAGCTGAATGGTTCTATGAAGACCTATAAGACCTTCTAGATTAACACTAGAAAAAAATGTCCTTTTCATTATAGGGGACTGGAATGCAAAAGTAGGAAGTCAAGAGATACCTGGAGTAACAGGCAAATGTGGCCTTGGAGTACAGAATGAAGCAGGGTAAAGGCTAACAGAGTTCTGTCAAGAGAATGCACTGGTCCTAGCAAACACCCTCTTCCAACAACACAAGAGAAGACTCTACACATGGACATCACCAGATGGCCAACAGCAAAATCAGATTGATTATATTCTTTGCAGCCAAAGATGGAGAAACTCTATACGGTCACCAAAAACAAGACCATGAGCTGACTGTGGCTCAGAACATGAATTCCTTATTTCCAAATTCAGACTTAAATTTAAGAAAGGAGGGAAAACCACCAGACCATTCAGGTATGACCTAAATCAAATCCCTAATGATTGTACAGTGGAAGTGAGAAATAGATTTAAGGGACTAGATCTGATAGACAGAGTGCCTAATGAACTATGGATGGAGGTTCATGACACTGTACAGGAGACAGGAATCAAGACCATCCGCATGGAAAAGAAATGCCAAACAGCAAAATGGCTGTCTGAGGAGGCCTTACAAATAGCTGTGCAAAGAAGAGAAGCAAAAAGCAAAGGAGAAAAGGAAAGATATACCCATTTGAATTCAGAGTTCCAAAGAATAGCAAGGAGAGATAAGAAAGCCTTCCTCAGTGATCAGAGCAAAAAAATAGAGGAAAACAATAGAATGGGAAAGACTAGAGATCTGTTCAAGAAAACTAGAGATACCAAATGAACATTTCATGCAAAGATGGGCTCAATAAAGGACAGAAATGGCATGGACTTAACAGAAGCAGGAGAGATTAAGAAGAGGTGGCAAGAATACACAGAAGAACTGTACAAAAAAGATCACGACTCAGATAATCACGATGGTGTGATCACTCACCTAAAGCCAGACATCCTGGAATACAGTCAAGTGGGCCGTAGGAAGCATCACTATGAACAAAACTAGTGGAAGTGATGGAATTCCAGTTGATCTATTTCAAATTCTAAAAGATGATGCTGTGAAAGTGGTGCACTCAATATGCCAGCAAATTTGGAAAACTCAGCAGTGGCCACAGGACTGGGAAAGGTCAATTTTCATTCCAATCCCTAAGAAAGGCAATGCCAAAGAATGGTCAAACTACTACACAATTGCACTCATCTCACATGCTAGGAAAGTAACACTCAAAATTCTCCAAGCCAAGCTTCAACATTATGTGAACCATGAACTTCCAGTTGTTCAAGCTGGATAGAGAAAAGGCAGAGGAACCAGAGGTCAAATTGCCAACATCTGCTGAATCATCAAAAAAGCCAGAGAGTTCCAGAAAAACATCTATTTCTGCTTTACTGACTATGCCAAAGCCTTTGACTGTGGATCGCAACAAACTGTGGAAAGTGCTGAAAGAGATAAGAATACCAGACCACCTGACCTTCCTCTTGAGAAATCTATATACAGGTCAGGAAGCAACAGTTAGAACTGGACACGGAACAACAGACTGGTTCTAAATACGAAAAGGAGTAGGTCAAGGCTGTATATTGTCACCCTGCTTATTTAACTTATATGCAGAATACATCATGAGAACGCTGGGCTGGAAGAAGCAGAAGCTGGAATCAAGATTGCCAGGAGAAATATCAATGACCTCAGATATGCAGATGACCCCACCGTTATAGCAGAAAGAAGAACTAAAGAGCCTCTTAATGAAAATGAAAGAGGAGAGCGAATAAGTTGGCTTAAAGCTCAACATTCAGAAAAATAAGATCATGGCATCCAGTCTCATCACTTCACGGCAAGTAGATGCAGAAACAGTGGAAAGAGTAGCAAACTTTATTTTGGGGGCTCCAAAATCACTGCAGATGGTGACTGCTGCCATGAAATAAAAAGATGCTTACTCCTTGGAAGGAAAGTTATGACCAACCTAGACAGCATATTAAAAAGCAGAGACATTACTTTGCCAACAAATGTCCATCTAGTCAAGGCTGTGGTTTTTCCAGTAGTCATGTATGGATGTGAGAGTTGGACTGTAAAAAAAGCTGAGCGCTGAAGAATTGATGCTTTTGAACTGTGGTGTTGGAGAAGACTCTTGAGAATCCCTTGGACTGCAAGGAGATCCAACCAGTCCATCCTAAAGGAAATCAGTCCTGAATGTCCATTAGAAGGACTGATGCTGAAGCTGAAACTCCAATAGTTTGGCCACCTGATGCAAAGGACTGACTCATTGGGAAAGACCCTGATGCTGGGAAAGATTGAAGGCTGGAGGAGAAGGGGACCAGAGGATGAGATGGTTGGCTGGCATCACTGACTCAATGGACATGAGTTTGAGTAAACTCCAGGAGCTGATGATGGAAGAACTGGTGTGCTGCAGTCCACTGGGTCGCAAAGAGTCGGACACGACTGAGCAACTGAACCGAACTGACCTGAACTGAATCCTTTTAATGTATTGATGGATTTGGTTTGTTAGTTTTTTGTTGTTGTTGAGGATTTTTTGCATTTATATTTACCAGAGACATTGGCCTGTAATTTTCTTTCTTGTAGAGTCCTTAACTGCCTTTGTTTTCAGGGTAACGCCAGCCTCATAAAAAGAATTTGGAAGTGTTCCCTCCTAAATGTTTGGAAGAGTTTTCTGAAGGATTAGTAGATAATCTTTCTTTAAATTTTTAGCAGAATTTGTCAGTGAAGAGATCTGGTCCTACTTTCCATGTTGGGAGGGGTTTTGTTTGTTCATTTTGCTTTTTACTAATTTAAACTCCTTACTCAAAATTGGTCTGTTCAGATTTTCTATTTCTTCATGACTCAGTATTGATTGGTCATATTTCTCTAGGAATTTATCCATTTCCTCTAGGTTATCCAATTTCTTGTATATAGTTGTTTATAATATTTTCTGATGACCCATATTATTTTTGTGGTATTAATTGTAATAGCTCATTTTTCATTTATGATTTTGAGTCTTCTCTCTTTTTTCTTTGTCTAGCTAAAAGTTTGTAGGTTTTTTTTTAATCTCTTAAAAGAACGGCTCTTCATTTTGTTATTCTTCTCTGTTTTTTTCTAGTTTCTGTTTCATTTATTTCTGCTTTTTGTTATTTCTTTCCTACTACTTATTTGGGGCTTAGTTTTATCTTCTTTTTCTAGTTCCTTGACATGTAAATTTATCTTGTTTAATATAGATGTTTATCTCTATAAATTTCCCTCTTAGAACTATTTTTGTTGCATCTAATAAGCTTTAATATGCTATGTTTTCATTTGTCTCAAGATGTTTTTTGATTTCTCTTCTATTCCTTTTTTAACCCATTGGTTGTTGTGGAGCACGTTGGTTAATCTTCACATATTTGTTAATTTTCCAATTTTTCTCTTGTTGTTGATTTCTAGTTTCATACCATTGTGGTTAGAAAAGATTCTTTTTTAGAATAAGAATGAGTATTTTTCTTTTTAAAGAGTTTGCTTATTTGTGGCTCCACTGGGTCTTCATTACTTACTGTGTGTGGGCTTCCTATAACTGCAGTGAGCAGGAATCACTCTCTAATTGTGGTGCATGGGCTTCTCATTGCAGTTGTCTCTCCTGTTGTAGTGCATGGCCTTCGTTGCCCAACAGTATATAGAATCTTCCAGGACCAGGCTTCTTGTCTCCTGCATTGGCGTGTGGATTCTTAACCATTGGGCTGCCAGAGAAGTCCCAGGAAAGATTATTGATATCATTTCAATCTTAAATATGTTAATACTGTTTCACAGTCTATCACTTGCTCTATCTTTGAAAATGTTCTGTGTGCACTTGAGTGTGTATTCAACTTCTTTTGGATGAAATGTTCTGTACATGTCTGTTAAGTTCATTTAACTTACGGTATAGTTATGCCTGATTTCTTGAATGATTTTCTGTCTGTATGTTCTATCCGTGGTTGAAAGTGGGGTATTGAAGTCCCTTACTATTACTGCATTGTTGTCTATTTCTCCCTTCAGGTCTACTAATATTTGCTTTATACATTTAGGCATTCTGATGTTGCATGAATAAATATTTATAATTGCTACATTCTCTTGATGAATTAACCTCTTTATCATCATACAGTGACCATTTTGTCTCATTACAGTTTTTGACTTCAAGTTTATTTTGTCTGATATAAGTATAGCTACACTCATTCTCTTTTGATTTCTATTTACATCCAATATCTTTTTTTATATCCCTTGGCTGTCAGTTTATGTGTGTCCTTAAAGCTAAAGTGAATCCCTTTAAGCAATATATAGCTGGTTACCATGAAATTTACATAAAAGATCTTATAGTCTAATAGTTAATAACTCTGCTTTGAATATATATGCATACAAAAACTCTACATTTTTACCCTCCCCTTGTTTCTTGATTTTGGTTGTGTTTAATACTTTTTTGTCTTTTAACTTTTATACTAGAGTTAGAAATGATTTACATATCACCACTGTAATATTAGAGTTATGAATTTCACTCTATATTTACCTTTACCAATGAGTTTTACAATTTCATCTGTTGTCATGTTACTAATTAGTATTCTTTCATTTCAACTTGAAGAACTCCCTTTAACTTTTTTTATAAGGCATTTCTAGTGTTGATGAACTCTTTCAGCTTTTGTTTGTCTGGGAAACTTTCATATCTTTTGTCTTTTCTTTTTTTTTCTTTCAGCACTCTGAATATTAGTTCACTCTCTCTGGCCTGCAAGATTTTGGTTGAAAGATCCACTGATAGTTTTATGGGGGTTTGCTTGCATGTAACAATTTGCTTTCCTCTGCTACTTTTAAGATTTTCTCTCTACCTTTAACTTTAGACCACTTAATTTTAATGTATCTTGATGTGGGCCTCTTTGGATTCATCTTTTTGGGTAGTTTTTTGGGTTTCCTGGGTCTGGATGTTTGTTTCTTTTTCCTGGCTTGGAAATGTTTCAGCCTTTATTTCTTTAAATAAGTTTCCTGTCTCTTTATTTTTCCTTTTCTCCTTCTAGGATACCTCTAACACATGTATTGGTCCACTTGATGGTATTCTCTTAAGTCCCTTATGCTTTCTCTGGTTTTCATTCTTTTTTCTTTTTGCTCCTCTGATAGATGATTCCCATCGACTTCTCTTTAAGTTCATTGATCCTTTCTTCAGGTTCATCTAGTCTGGTGTTGAACCCTCGATTGAAATTTTCAACTTATTTATTGTTGTTCAGTTCTATGATTTCTGTCGGTATTTTAAAAAATATTTTCTATGTGTTGAAATTCTCATTTTGTTAATACATTGCTCTCCTTACCTTGGTGAGTATCTTTATGACTACTATCTTAAACTCTCTTTAAAGTAAATAGCTAATCTTCATTTCATTAAGCTTGGTTTTTAAAGATTTTTCTTGTTCTTTTGTTTGTAACATTTCCCTCTGTTTTTATTTTTCTTAGCTTTCTATATTGATTTCTTTACATTAAATAAAACAACCACTTATCCCAGTCTTGAGAAATTGGCTTTGTGTAGGAGATGAACCTTGTCAATACACATTGCCTGGGTTCCTGGTTGCCTCTCAAATGTTTGTGATTGTCTAAGCTGACTTCCAATAGATTAGAATGAGCCAAGACTCATCAGTGTCTCAAAGGTGTTGGAAATGCCCATATTCCTGTTCAGGCTCCTGAAGGACTAATAATTGCCTGTCCCATTCAGATCCTGGATATAAGTTAAATGGAAGTCCAATCTTCAGGCAGAAGTTTGGAAAACTGGGACATTAATAAAGTAGTAAGGAACCAGAAACTGAGGTTTTTGCTTACTTACTCTCTGTTGAGTCAGAGGAAATCGCCACTGGAGTGCTAGTGTGCCCACATAGAAACATTTCTTTGGTTTTCTGCGGCCCTCTGGGACTCACGAATGCTGAGCCCCATTATCTCCCAGAGATCAATGATTTGGGAGCCAGTCACTCAGGTGGCAGTCATACCAGTTGGGGTGCTAGTTTCAGTCATAAGCAAGAGACTTGGTATTACTGTTGGAACGAGTCAGAGATAGATGAGGATAACTGTGCCCATCAGTTCTTTCAGGCTCCTGAGAGTATCCTAGTCAGTCACATGCAGGCAGATTAGAAGCAAAACCCTTAGGCAGCAACTGGAAAAATGTGCTGTCAATTCCCTTCCAGTGAGAAACTGGGAAATGAGTATTTTTGTCTGCTACCTCTGTGGTGAGCTTGAAGCTATAAGTGCAAAGGAATGCTCACTCACTCATTTAAAATTGCTTCCTTAAACCTGAAACGAATATAATGTTATATATCAATTACACATCAACTAAAAATGCTTCGTTGTTTTTCATGGTCCTGTGAGACCATGTTGCAAACCCTGTTGATTCCCAGAGCCAGGTGATTTGAGGGCTTACTGCTCAGGTGGTAAACTTAAAAACTGAGGTGTTACATGTGTGGTCCAAATCCTTTACTCCTCAGGCATCCCTTCTGATTGTAAGGCACTGTGCCATGGGTGGAGTTTATGATGAGAGTGTATCTCACCATAATGAGTCAATGGGCGAAGGTAAGAAAGGAAGAGGAGAGAAATAGCAAAGCATTTCTCAAAGTATTTCGACCCACACGCCTCTTCTTCCTCCTGTTAGAGATTGAATCTCACTAAGATAATAGACCCTTCCCATAGCTCCAGTTGGAGAAGACAATGGCACCCCACTCCAGCACTCTTGCCTGGAAAATCCCATGGATGGAGGAGCCTGGTAGGCTGCAGTTCATGGGGTCGCTGAGAGTCGGGCACGACTGAGCGACTTCACTTTCACTTTTCACTTTCATGCATTGGAGAAGGAAATGGCAACGCACTCCAGTATTCTTGCCTAGAGAATCCCAGGGACAGAGGAGCCTAGTGGGCTGCTGTCCGTGGGGTCGCACAGAGTTGGACACGACTGAAGTGACTTAGCAGCAGCATAGCTCCAGTAACCCAGTTCGGTCCCTTGGTTGGGAAGATCCCCTGGAGAAGGGAATGGCTACCCACTCCAGTATTCTTGCCTGGAGAATCCCATGGAATGAGGAACCTGGTGGGCTATAATCTATGGGGTTGCATAGTCAGACACAAATGAGAAATTTTCACTCACAGGTAGACTTAGCTTTAGAAAGGAATGCTACAATTGCTCAACCAAACTTGGATCTCCTCATCCATATGCATTAAAAAATAATCTACAGACAGCAGTTTGTGGTTAAGGAAAGTACAGCACTTTTTACAAGGTACCATTGTGTGGCAAGCAAGAACAGGCAGATCACGCTCAGTAGACCTGAATTCCCTAATGGCTTTCTGGGAAGAACTTTAAATACATTGTGAGGAAGAGAGTCTCAGGATGTGATCAGCTTGTGCTCAATTCTCTGACTGATGGGTGATGTTTCTGGAGTCAACATCATCCACCTTCTGCTTTGAACTGGCCTAGGTCTACTTGCTGCTGGTAAGCACTTAACTTCTTCCACCAGTTGGGGGTTTTAGAACCTGCAAAACAACTCAAGGATGTGGCTCAGGATATTATTTATAATCCTTGACGAGAAACTTAATATCCTTGACTTTGTTTTATGACTAAACAATTCTTACTTTGTCTTGTTTAACTTTTTCCCTTTGTTTCTGCATTTTCTCACTTCTCTGATTAAATTTGCTCTTTGGAACTTGAGGAAGGCCTAGGATGTTAAAGGTTTTCTATAAACAAGAGACAGGTAGGGGACATGTTGGGGGGAATGTCCCTGGACAGGCCCCAGAGAGTCCTAAGCAGGAACATTATTACTTTTTTCTAACCCAAATTCAAAAGCAGGTAAAGTTAAATTAAAAAAAAAAAAAAAAAANGGTTGGGAAGATCCCCTGGAGAAGGGAATGGCTACCCACTCCAGTATTCTTGCCTGGAGAATCCCATGGAATGAGGAACCTGGTGGGCTATAATCTATGGGGTTGCATAGTCAGACACAAATGAGAAATTTTCACTCACAGGTAGACTTAGCTTTAGAAAGGAATGCTACAATTGCTCAACCAAACTTGGATCTCCTCATCCATATGCATTAAAAAATAATCTACAGACAGCAGTTTGTGGTTAAGGAAAGTACAGCACTTTTTGCAAGGTACCATTGTGTGGCAAGCAAGAACAGGCAGATCACGCTCAGTAGACCTGAATTCCCTAATGGCTTTCTGGGAAGAACTTTAAATACATTGTGAGGAAGAGAGTCTCAGGATGTGATCAGCTTGTGCTCAATTCTCTGACTGATGGGTGATGTTTCTGGAGTCAACATCATCCACCTTCTGCTTTGAACTGGCCTAGGTCTACTTGCTGCTGGTAAGCACTTAACTTCTTCCACCAGTTGGGGGTTTTAGAACCTGCAAAACAACTCAAGGATGTGGCTCAGGATATTATTTATAATCCTTGACGAGAAACTTAATATCCTTGACTTTGTTTTATGACTAAACAATTCTTACTTTGTCTTGTTTAACTTTTTCCCTTTGTTTCTGCATTTTCTCACTTCTCTGATTAAATTTGCTCTTTGGAACTTGAGGAAGGCCTAGGATGTTAAAGGTTTTCTATAAACAAGAGACAGGTAGGGGACATGTTGGGGGGAATGTCCCTGGACAGGCCCCAGAGAGTCCTAAGCAGGAACATTATTACTTTTTTCTAACCCAAATTCAAAAGCAGGTTATATACAAAGCCTATGATGGAGTGCTTTCAATTTCAGATGATAGAGTAACAATCTACTTCACCGCACCTCCTGAGACCTCACTAAAACTAGACAAACAATAAAACAATAAAAATATATTAAGTCTACAACTATAAAGAAAACAGGAAATGAAACATCAACAGTAAGAGTTATTTTTGGAGAAAGAGAGCATGCAGCAGCAGCAACTGGAATAGCAAAGTAGTAACTAAATCCTAACGAGCTTGCAACAGAATACACTGGCGGTTCCAACAGTATATACAAAAATAAAATCAAAATGGATTAAATACCTAAATGTAAGACTGGAAACCATAAAACTCTTAGAAGAAAACATAAGCAGAACACTCAGTGACATAAATTATAGCAGTAATTTTTTGATCTGTCACCTAAAGTAAGGGAAATAAAAACAAAAATAAACAAATGGGACCTAATTAAACTTTAAAGGATTTGTACAACAAAGGAAACCATTGACAAAATGAAAAGACAACCTACTGAATGGAAGAAAATATTTGCAAATGGTGAGACTGACAAGAGATTAATTTCCAAAATATATAGCTTATACAACTCAACATCAGAAGAAAACACCTTGATTAGACCTAAATAGACATTTTTCCAAAGAAGAAATGCAGATGGTTAACAGGCATATGAAAAGATATTCAACATAGTTAATCATCAGAGAAATGAAAATCAAACACACAGTGAGATATCACCTCACACTTGTCAGAATGGATAACATCAAAAAACCCCCAAAATAACAAATGTTAGTGAGAATGTGAAGAAAAGGGAATCCTTGTACACTGTTGGTAGCAATGTAAATTGGTATAGCCACTGTGGAAAACTGTATGGAGGTTTCTCAAAACACTAAAGATAGAACTACAATATGACACAGCAGCTCCACTCCTGGGTAAATATATGAAAAAAATGAAAATACTAATTTAAAAAGAAGCATGCATCCTAATAGCAGAATTATTTAAAATTGCCAAGATATGGGAACAATGAAAGTGTCCATCTCAACAGATGAATGGATAAAGAAGATATGGTCTGACCTTAAATGACATATTAGACCAAATGGACTTAATACTTATAGAGCATTCCATCAGAAAGCAGCAGAACACACAGGTTTTTTTTAAAGTGCACATGAAATATTCTCCAGGATAGATCATATTCTAGGGCACAGAAGAAGTCTCAGGAAATATTTAAAAATTAAAATCACATCAAGCATCTTTTCCAACCACTGTGAGAGATAGGAGCTACAAGGAAAAAATTTCAAAAACCACAAACACATGGAGGCTAAACAATATGCTACTATACAACCAGTGGATCACTGAAGAAATCAAGTAGGAAATTAAAAAAAAAAAAAAAAAAA
>SJYV01051347.1:150188-175522 GCA_006410875.1 Neotragus pygmaeus | reverse complement strand
TCTCTCTGTTTTCAAATATTTTTTAATGACCAAAAGGTCCTTCCTTTTTCTTAAATAATTTTTGCCTTGGGCATATTTCTCAAGGAAGCCTGTTTTATTCAGTTTTACAGATACAGGTCTAATACAGGTCTTTACCTCCTGACCTGTGGATGGTTATGGTAATCTTCCTGATGGACTCCCCACCTCCACTTTCCTCCGGAACCCAGTGCAGCAGATTATGAGTGGGCATGAGCCCGGGGCAGACTGCCCTGCGGGTTCCAATCTCAGGCCGGCCGAGTGGCCGTAGGCACGTGGCTTTATCCCTCGGGTCCTCAGCCTTTTACCTTGGAAGTGAGGTGGAAGTGGTACCAGCCTGCCTGCCGCTGGAGCCGCTGGCTCTGCTCTGCTCTGGGCGGCACAGGGCGTGTCCTTCCTCCTCCGACTCAGTTCAGCCAGCAGGTGGCGGCCGGGGTGGGGTGGGGGGAAGGAGACCCCCGCGCCCAGGCTCCCTTCAGTTCCCCACAGCTCCAGCTCGCTTGGTGGAGGCCTGCCGTGGCTCCGTCCTGACCTTGACCCCTGACCCCTGACCCTGGCCTCTTGCAGCACTGCCTCCTGCCTTTGTGCTTCCGGCCCAGGGGTGACAGCAGCTTCCTTTCTTTTTTTTAAAAAAAACTTTTTATTGGAGTATAGTTTCTTTACACTGCTCTATTAGTTTCTGCTGTACAGAAAGTGAATCAGCTATATGTATACACATACCCACTCTTTTTGGATTTCCTTCCCATTTAGGTCACCACAGAGCCTTGTCTATACAATAGGCTCTCCTTAGTTATCTATTCTCTGCATAGTTGTGTCTAGGTCAGTTCCAATCTCTTAGTTCCCGTGCCCCCTTCCCCGCTTGCTGTCCATACATTTATTCTGTATGTCTGTGTCTCTATTTCTCCTTTGCAGATAGACTCATCTATATCACTTTTCTAGATTTCACATATATGTGTTAACATATGGTATTTGTTTTTGTCTTTCTGACTTACTTCACAATGTATGATACTCTCCAGGTCCATCCATGTCTCCGCAAATGGCACAGTCTACTCCTTTTAACTGCTGAGTAGTATTCCACTGTATACATGTACCACATCTTCTTTCTCCATTCATCTGTTGATGGACATTTAGCTTGCTTCCATCTCCTGGCTATTGTAAACAGTGCTGCAGTGAACACTGGGGTGCGTGTATCTGTGTATCTTTTTAAGTTATGTTTTTCTTCAGATGTATACCCAGGAGTGGGGTTGCTGGGTCACATAGTGGTTCTATTTTTAGTTTCTTAAGGAACCTCTATTGNTAGTTTGACCATTGTTTGGCATTACCTTTCTTAGGGACTGGAATGAAAACTGACCTTTTCCAGTCCTGTGGGCACTGATGAGTTTTCCGAATTTACTGGCATATTGAGTGCAGCACTTTCACAGCATCATCTTTTAGAATTTGAAATAGCTCAACTGGAATTCTGTCACCTCCACTAGCTTTGTTCATAATGATGGCTCACTTGACTTTGCATTCCAGGATGTCTTGCTCTAGGTGAGTGATCATACCATCATGATTATCTGGGTCGTGAAGATCTTTTTTGGATAGTTCTTCTGTGTATTCTTGCCACCTCTTCTTAATCTCTCCTGCTTCTGTTAGGTCCATACCATTTCTGTCCTTTATTGAGCCCATCTTTGCATGAAATGTTCCCTTGGTATCTCTAATTTTCTTGAAGAGTTCTCCAAGTTTTCTCATTCTATTGTTTTCCTCTATTTCTTTGCATTGATCCCTGAAGAAAGCTTTTTTATCTCTCCTTGCTATTCTTTGGAACTCTGCATTCAAATGGATATATCTTTCCTTTTCTGCTGCTGCTAAGTCACTTCAGTCCTGCCAGACTCTGTGCGACCCCATAGACAGCAACCCACCAGGCTCCTCCGTCCCTGGGATTCTCCAGGCAAGAACATTGGAGTGCGTTGCCATTTCCTTCTCCAATGCATGAAAGTGAAAAGTCAAAGTGAAGTCACTCAGTCTTGTTGGACTCTTCGTGACCCCATGACTGTAGCCTACCAGGCTCCTCTGTCCATGGGATTTTCCAGGCAAGAGTACTGGAGTGGGTTTCCATTTCCTTCTCCTTTGCCTTTAACCTTTCTTTTGTTTTTTCCTCAGCTATCTGTAAAGCCTCCTCAGACAGCCATTTTGCCTTTTGCATTTCTTTTTTCTTGGGGATGTTCTTGATCCTTGCCTTGTGTATAGTTTCACAAACCTTCATCCATAGTTCTTCAGGCATTCTGTCTATCAGATCTAATCCCTTGAATCTATTTGTCACTTCCCCTATAAAGTCAGGATTTGATTTAGGTCAAACCTGAATGGTCTAGTGCTTTTCTCTACTTTCTTTAAGTCTGAATTTGGCAATAAGGAATTCATGATCTGAGCCACAGTCAGCTCCTGGTCTTGTTTTTTCTGACTGTATAGAGCTTTTCCATCTTTGGCTGCAAAGAATATAATCAATCTGATTTCAGTGTTGACCATCTGGTCAACAAGAGATGACCCTGTTTAGAGTCATCTCTTGTGTTATGGGTGTTTGCTATGACCAGTGCATTCTCTTGGCAGAACTCTGTTAGCCTTTGCCCTGCTTCATTCTGTACTCCAAGGCAACATTTGCTTATTACTCCAGGTATCTCTTGACTTCCTACTTTTGCATTCCAGTCTCCTATAATGAAAAGAACTTCTTTTTTGGGTGTTAGTTCTGGAAGGTCTTGTAGGTCTTCATAGAACCGTTCCACTTCAGCTTCTTCGGCATTATTGGTCAGGACATAGTCTTGGATTACTGTGATATTGGATGGTTTGCCTTGGAAACGAGCAGAGATCATTCTGCTGTTTTTGAGACTGCATCCAAGTACTGCATTTCAGACTCTTTTGTTGACTATGATGGCTACTCCATTTCTTCTAAGGGATTCTTGTCCACAGTAGTAGATATAATGGTCATCTGAGTTAAACTCACCCATTCAGTCCATTTTATTTCATTGATTCCTAAAAGGTCGACGTTCACTCTTGCCATCTCCTGTTTTGAGTACTTCCAATTTGCCTTCCTTTTCCATATGTTAGGAAATTTTTTTACTATAATCTCAAGTATTTTATCATGCTCTTTCTTTTTGTCTTCCTCTTTGGGGACCCATATAAATAAAATTTTGATGCATTTAATATTGTCCCAGAAATCTCTGAGACTGTCCTCAATTCTTTTAATTCTTTTTCTCTATTCTGATCCTCAGCAGTTATTTCTGTCATTCTTCTTCCAGCTCACTTACCCATTCTTCTGCCTCAGTTATTCTGCTATTGATTGCTTCTAGAGTATTTTTAATTTCAGTAATTGTTTTTTTTTATCACTGTTTGTTTATTCTTTATTTCTTCCAGATCTCTCCATTCTTTTGTTGATATTATTAATCTTCTTTACTGTCATTATTCTAAATTCTTTTTCACATATGTTGCCTATTTCCTCTTCATTTCTTTGGTCTTATAGCTTTTTACCTTGCTCCCTCATCCTTAACATATTTTTTTGTTGTTTCTGTATTTGATATGTGGGACTGCACTCTTATCTCACTAGTTGTTTGGCCTGAGGTTTCCAGCAGTGGAGGTTGCAGGCAGTTGGATAGAGCCAACTCTTGGTGTTGAGATGCAGACCTCTGGGATACATCACTCTGGTTAATATTCCTTGTGGCCTGACATTCTCTGTTACTCCAGAAGTTCAAACTCAGTGCTCTTGCCTCATGAAAGGGGAACCCACGAGCAGTGGAGTGTGGGAGGAAAAAAGAAAGAAAGGAAAAAGGGAGAGAAAAGCCAAACGATAACAAAGAATAATGAAAAATAAATAAATTTAGAATAGTAACAGATACATAACCCACTCCAGTACCCTTGCCTGGAAAATTCCATTGGCAGAGGAGCCTGGTAGGCAGTAGTCTACATGGGGTCGTGAAGAATTGGACATGATTGGGCGACTTTCACTTTCACTTTTCACTTTCATGCATTGGAGAAGGAAATGGCAACCCACTCCAGTGTTCTTGCCTGGAGAATCCCAGGGACGGGGTAGCCTGGTGGGCTGCTGTCGATGGGGTCGCACAGAGTCGGATGTGACTGAAGTGACTTAGCAGCAGCAGCATGTGCTACTTTCACCTTTGAGTACTATTATCTTATGACCAATTTTTACCGTTAGCTCATACTTGCTTAAAAGGAATGATTTAAATAAATTTGCTGTCTGAAAAAGTAAACTCTGCATTATTGCCATCGATAGAAAACCGAAATAACACAAGCCACAAACAGACAGTGAAAAAATGAACACAATGAAAATACACAATGCTGTTACATGTGGTAAAACATTTGCCTACTCTGCTTCATCACAGAGAGCACACACTGGCACATGTCCACTTGGCCTGGGCAGCAACACCAAGAGCTGACAAGGGATGAAGTGGGCAGCCCCTATGTATGTCCAAAAACTTCACGTGCACACCCTCTGGGAAGCTGTGGGGAGGCAGGAAGCCTGTGCTGCTCTGCTTGTCAGCCAGTTGGACAGGTATTGGGTCTAAGGGGCTGGCAATTTGTGCGACAACCATACGTGACACTTGGGGACACCTTGACAACTACAGTGTCACGCAAAGCATCTGTGGGCTCCAGGGTGACATAGCCCAGGTGCTGCAGCTCCAACTCCACCTTCTTCACTGGAGGAAACGCTAAATTGCACTCAGAGATGAATGAAAACCAAGACACAATTTTCTCGTCCCAATGAATGGGACCCCCTGAATTCTACACCAAACTCCAGGTCCCAGTGTGATCCCCCTTTCCAGCTGGCCAGGCTGCAACTTTACTATTGCACGCTACTCTGTGAAGCCCCTAGCCGGTTCCCTGGCTTTCACACCGTGCTCCAGACACCCTCCCATGGTGGTGGTGCAGCTCTATACGGGCCACTGGGCTGATCCTACCCCCCACTGAAGTCAGGGGCTTCAGATCTGGGCCTGGCCCCTCCCAGTGGTGCATGTGAAATCTGAACGAAGGGTCATTTCAAGCCACTGTGGATGCCTGTCCTGTGCCTGGGGGGTGTATGATCATGAGTCTTCAAGTGACAGAGTAAGGAGGCCTGAGGGGCAGCATAATGAATGCAGCTGTGTGCACAAAGGCCCAAGCCTGGATGGGCCAAGGAGCCATTAACAGAGATGGGCACCACTGTCCAGCCTCCAGGGCTCTGCATAGAATGGGGCTGTCCTGGGTGTGAGGGAGGAGAATGCCTGAAAACTGGGGCCAGGATGCCTGCGATCCACGACCTCAACTGCTTCTCTGAGAGGTGGGTCTTTATCACATGTCTGACCCATCCTAGCTGCTATCTGGACACAAGGACCTTGAGCTGTCCTGGGCACCATTAAGCACCATAGAAAGTGTCATCCCTATATTCAAGAACCCCTTAGCTAAGGGTACTTACCCCCAGACCCGTCCAGCTGGGCGATCCCAGGAGTTTCTCCAACACCCTCATTCACTTACCACCATCGCAGGTTACCTGCCTGTCTGGGGACCACCAGAAAGGAGAGTTTGAAAAACCAAAGTCCTGTTTCCCCCAAAATATTTTTTTATTCTTGCTTACATTTGTGTTTCCAATTGTGAATAAAAAATGCTTAGAAAGTGATTACAAAACATGGTGAACCGGACACGAGGCGTGGGCTCGCCTTCTCTGCGTGAGATGACACAGGGCCTGGCGTCTGGGTCTGGGTCGGCCTGCCTGGGCTCAGTCGGGCTTCTCACTTTCAGAATCTAGAAAACAAAACCGCCACAGCTCATTATAGGCCTGCCGTGACCACGTGAGGCCCTGGAAGCTGGAATGGTGACACCAGAGCGGTCACACTCCTTGGAGGGCTGGGCCGCCTGACCACGACCCAGGCGCTATACAGATAAGACTCCCGGCTGCCTCTGCCATCTGGCCACCTTCCACACTGAGCAACCACCCGAACCAGGCAGGGCCTCCCAGGGTCCGCACAACTGTTGCTCTGGAGAGTGAGGGACCTCTGGCTTCTTGGGCACAGCAAGCAGAGCAGCATCCCACGCCGCCCCGGCCTCTGCTCAGAGCCAGTGCTGAGGCGGAGCACTGTGCGTGGCTGGAGCACAACGCCTGACTGCACCTCGGTGGAAACACAGGACAAACAGAACCGGGCAGCGACCTCAGCTGGGTGGAGTGGGAGGAACCACAACTCCCAGCTTGAGTGCTTGCAGCAGGCATGCAGGGGCACCGCCAGCTGAGAAAAAGGCCATCAGGGCTGGCGAGCCAGGAAAACGTGCTGAGCCCTGCAGGGGGCCTCCCCCAACTTGCACCTGCTGGATAGCAGAGCCCCTCAGGTGAGCGGAGGGCAGGCGGCCCAGCCCCGCACCCAGCTCTGTCCAGAGGGAGTCACACAAACCTGGCTTTCTGTTGGACAACATGGACGGGCTCAGAGACACCTTTCAGTTGGCCATGAGACCCAACCCTCCATAGGCAGAGGCTACCATACATCCAAACACAGTTCAGATTCAGAGTCTGAAAGCCGAGTGAACAGGCCAACCCAGGCCCGGAGCCTCAGAGCTGGCCTACGAGCCCTGCCCAACACCCCGCTCATCCTCCGAGTCAGGTCGGCTCAGCGTCAGTCACACCAGATCCTGCCAGGAAGACAGCACCTGCCACTCAGCGCCCTGGCCCCTCCTGGCTGCCCCGGCATTCTGGGCGAGGTGCTGACAGCAGGTGTGTTGCTGAGGGTGAAGCTGTGCCAGGACAGAGCAGTGCTGCCTGCCAGGGCTGCCCACCCAATGCTCCCTATGAGACTGGCTGGTTCAGCTGCTCTGTGGCCAGAGTTAAGAAAAAGATGTGGCTCCACACTGTTTTCAAGCAAAAATGTTTATTTTTCTCCTTCAAATATACAATCTCTTGGAGAGTCTGTGCCACTGACCATTCCTGTTACAGGCCAGGACTCCAAACCGCATGTCTGGTACAGCAGGGGGAGTAGGAGGAGGGCAGTTTCCACCACCCTCAGGAACCAGGCGCACATCATTCTCAATCCAAGGACCCAGGGGCACATCACAGAGAACAGAAATCTCTTACTATAGCTTCATGCCCTGGCAGAAGATTCTGCATAATCACCTAGAAAATTCAATTCTAACTGAATTGATGGAATAATACAATTAAACCAAAAGAATTCAGCCAGTCCTAGTAAAGTCCCAAAGTACAGCAGAACTATAGAATTCACAGCTGGGCAGCCCAATCAGCTGCCTCCCAGTGGGAAGTGGGAAACATCTTGGCCAGTGGGGAGTGGGGCCTTCAGCTCCCACCCTGGGCTGTTGGGTGCCTGTCTGAGATGAGTAGCACTGAAATTTCCAGGAGAGGAACACTCCTACCCGCCAGCACGATGGCTTGGTGCCTACAGAACAGTCTGGAGGCCAGAGGTGGGCAGAGTAGCCTATGAAAACATGGGAAAGCTAGGCCCAGGTGACCACAGGCCTCTGTGCAAACAGAAAAGGAAGGCAGGCTGGGAGGGGAGGTTGGTGGGCCCCCTGAGCAGAAGGGGCCACACTCTCTCTGCAGAGCAGGTGGCCTGCATGTGCTTCTGCACCTCCAAACACACACCTTTACCTCTCCCACACTCATAGCAGCCCTGCAGGCTCTGGGTCATGTCTGCTTACCCAGCACTTTACAGCCGGTTCCATGTAGCCAAATACAGATGCTAACATTCCTAACTGAGAGATCAACTGCCATTAGCAACGCACTGCCCCAATAACCATGCACCCCTGGGTAGTCTGCTGGCAGTGCCCACGGCACTGCAGTTGAGAGAATTTGTCCATCTGTTTGCTATCTGTGACCATACAGCTGGAGAGATTTCATTTTATGAGTACAAAGCAGAGTTACTCTAGCATTTGCAACTCTTCAATATTCAAGGTCACTAGTTCGATTTTTTTAAAGCATGTACAACAGAAAAGATCAGACTTTAGCTTCAGATTTGTAAACCATTCATATCTCTGCAACTTAAAATGGGAAATAGAGGTATCAATGCACAAACCAACTATAAACGAAATACACCTTTTCTGATACACGGTTTTTTAAAACGCCTCTTTCCATCAGGGAATGGAAAAGCTGGAATTCAAGGCACTGTACTTCTGCAGTTGTTATTACAATGTTCTAACCATCGATTCAAGTACAAGAAGTGAGTGCAAAGACAGCAAGTGTTGACCACAGGAACCTAAGAGGAAATAAGGTCTGCAGCAATAAAGGAAGCAAGGATTGCTGCCCGTGTGCCAGCTCCCTGGCTGGGCACCCATGAGTAGGCAGCACAGGACTCGGAGGCCAAACCACAACCCGATTCCTCCAGGCTGTTCAGTGTCTTCTACTGGCAAGTAGTGAGACAGAGAGCTACATGATCTGCAGCCTGGGGCCGGGCATGCTGACCACAGTTGGCCTGAAGAACACAGGGAGGGCTGGCGCATCTGCTGCCCCCAGGCTTGGCCCTGTGTTGAGGTTCCGGCTGCCTGCCTGGGCTGCCCAGGGACCCCAGGACACTGGAGCTGGGATCAGGCTTCCATACTGGCCCAAAGGTGGGGCTGGGAGGCAGGAGATGGCAGTACCTGGCATGGGCACAGGAAGGGCTGAGGCAGCTCCAGGAATGACCACAGTGGGTACAGGGCTGGGTACCGGGGCCAGACATGGCATCCCCACTGCTGTTCGAGATGTGTTCATCTACAAGACAAGAAAAATGGCTTCAATCAGCTAGCATCACTCAGTGGCCTTGGGGGTCCCTGCAGTTTCTCTATCCTCAGGAGAGGGTGGTCTCAGGATCTGCCCTGGGGTACCTTTTTTTTTTTAACTTTACAATACTGTATTGGTTTTGCCATACATTGACACGAATCCACCACAGGTGTACATGAGTTCCCAACCCTGAACTCCCCCTCCCCCTGGGGCACCTTTTAATGGCTGACATCAGAGTGAAAATGTGGGGCAAGAAGGCAGCCACATGTCGTGAATGTCCACAGGCCAGAGTGGGCTTCAAAGCAGACCCAGCAGGACCTAAACCCTTAGTATCAGGGAGGGAACAACACACCCCCACCCAAAGACCTCCTGCTTGACTAGTCCATTATGGGAGGTCCAGAACAGCTGGGAGCTCTGCAGGGTTGTGCCCAGAGATCTGGAGTTGGGGGCAGAGCGGCGCCTCTGCTCTCTGCACCTCAGGCACAGCCCAGGAAGAGAAGCAGGACAAGGACAGGGAAGCGAGCTGTGATGGTTAGTGAGGCCCATGGCCATGATGCAGAGACCTGATGAAGCTACTGCAAGAAACGAGATGACGGACCAAGAGCCTGCAAACTCTCTAGACACAATGTTGGCAGATATAACCAAGCAACTACAAAAAAAAAGATGAAACATCAGAGCCAAGTGAGGTTTCGCCCCACAAATGCAATGATGTTGTCTCAGCAAAAATCACTGCATCTCACCACAGTTACCTACAAAAGGAGAATTCCATGTGATGCTCCCCACAGATGCAGGGGGAGTATCTGAGAAGTCCTACACTCCTTCACAGAAAGCACAGGGGCTGAAGCTGGAGGGTCCCTCCTCTATCTGGAAGGGCCTCTGTAGAACCCACAGCCAACCCTGTGCCAATGGTGAAATGCCAAATGTTTTTCTCCTTGCCCCTTGCTCCCCTTGCCCCTAGCCAACACTGTATGGGAAAGTCCCAGCCAATAAAAGAAAAGGAATAAGGAACACGGACTGAAAGGAAAAAGGAAAACCATCCTTATTTGCAGAGGACAAGACCGTGTATGGAGAAAACCAAAAAGAGCAGACAAACCAATTCCTAGAACTAAGAAGTAAATCTAGCAGGATTGCAGGATATAAGGTTCAAAAAATAACCATATTTCTAAATACCACCAACATAATCTGTAAAGGATATTTTAAAGCAATAAAATTTATAGTCACATTCCAAAACATCAACTATCTCAGGGTAAATTTAATGAAAGACCTGTAACACCTTTACACTGAAAACTACAAAACTTCACTGAGAGAAAATTCAGTTCAGTTCAGCTCAGTTCAATCGCTCAGTCATGTCCGACTCTTTGCGACCCCCTGAATCTCAGCACGCCAGGCCTCCCTGTCCATCACCAACTCTCGAGAGAAAATTAGACATAAACAAAGAAACGTCATGTTTACAATAGACTCGCTACTGTTAACATGTCAAATCTTACCCAGATGATCAACAGACTTAATACAATCAGAATAAAAATCCAATAAGGCTATTTTGCAGATATATACAGGCTGTCTCTAAAATGCAATTAGGGAACTATTAAAGACCTAGAAAAATCAAGAAATTCTTGGAGGACAAATAAGAGTATTAACAGATACAAACAATACATAAAAAGATAAACATCAAGAATTTACTGTGTAACACAGAATTATACCTGGTATCTTGAAATAACGTATAATGGAATACAATCTGAAAAAAAACAAAAATGACCACTAAGCCTTCAGCAAACAAAACCAGCAAATGCTGGGGAAGGCAGGACTCCGTTTTCCAGAGTTATCACTTATAATATTTGGACGTCCAGTTTTCACCAAGAAATCACAAATATTTACACATAGAAANAAATGACCACTAAGCCTTCAGCAAACAAAACCAGCAAATGCTGGGGAAGGCAGGACTCCGTTTTCCAGAGTTATCACTTATAATATTTGGACGTCCAGTTTTCACCAAGAAATCACAAATATTTACACATAGAAATTGGAAAGTATGATCCATACAAAGGGGAAAACTCATTAATAGCAACTGTCCCTGAAGAAGTCTAGACACTGTCCTTACAAAATAAAGACTTTAAATCAACTGTTTCAAACACATTCAAAGAATTAAAGGAAACATGGAGAAAAAGGAAATCAGGATAATGATGCATGAACAACATGAGAATATCAATAAAGTCAAAGAAGTTATAAAAGGAACCAAATATTAGAGCTGAAATATTAGAGCAAAAAAGGATAATAACTGAAATTAAAATTCCACTAGAGGCTTCCCTAGTGGCTCAGAGAGTAAAGCGTCTGTCTGCAATGCAGGAGACCCGAGTTCGATCCCTGGGTTGGGAAGATCCCCTGGAGAAGGAAATGGCAGGCCACTCCAGTATTCTTGCCTGGAAAATCCCATGGATCACGGAGCCTGGTAGGCTACCATCGATGGGGTCGTAAAGAGCCAGATATAACTGAGCGACTTCACTTCACTTCAGAGGAGCTCAAAAGCAGATCTGAGCAGGCAGAAAAAGAATCAGCAAATTTGAGACCATATAACTGTAACAGTCAATTCTAAGAAACAGAAAGGAAAAAAAAAGAAGAAGATATAAGTGTACAAAGCCTATCAAGAGGAGAAAACTAAAGACAGGAAAAAATACTTGAAGTACAGAAAGAAAAGATTGTCCACCAAGATTCTACACTGAGCAGGTTGAAGGAGAAATTAAGACTTCTGGATAAATAGAAACAAAGGCAGGTTGTTACTAAAAGATTTGCCTCACAAGAAATGCTAAATGAAAAACTTTCATTTCAGTTTGAAATGAAAGGATAACAGACAGTAACTCAAAAGTCATGAGAAGAAATAAATGAAGCAACTGCATAGCTAAATACGAAAGCCAATACTATTGTAAGTTTGGTTTTAATTCCTTTTTCCCTTATATGACTTAAAAGGCAAATGCATTATATAACAATTATAAATCCATGTGAATGGCCACACAATGTATAAAGATGCAGTCTGTGCAAAAACACAGAGGAGAAGGGATGGAGATACACAGAAGTAAAGTGTTCTTGCACTATTGAAACAAGGTGGTATCATTCAAATAAAGCTGTTATAAGGCTAAGATTTTAATTGTAAATCCTAAGGTAATCAATATATACACAGAAAAGTTAAAAGGGGGAGGAATCAAAACAACACACTACAAAAAAAAAACCTTAAGGCAATAATGAAGTAATCGAGGAATAAAAAACTGTAAGACACACAGAAAAAAAAAAAACAGTAGAAATCTTTTATTATCCATAATTACTTTTAATGTAAATGGATTGAAATTTCCAAATAAAAGATTGGCAGACTGGATAAAAAAGCACAAGTGATCTATATGCTGTCTGCAAAATACTCACTTTAGATACAAAAACACAAAGACGTTGAAAGTCAAAGGATGGAGGAGAGGAGATCAAGATGGCAGAGTAGGAAGATGATGCCAGCCTCACCCTCCCCCATGAACCCATCAAAAATACATCTAATATGTGGAGCAACTCTCTCTGAAAATACACTGGAAATGGAAAGAAAAATTCTTCTAAAACAAAAGCTGTAAAAGAAAGAGCCATATGAGTGACGTAAGAAGGGAAAAGAGCTATCAGGCTGGGATCTGGGTCCACAGAAGACAAGGGTCATATGTGGTGGTCACTAGGAGATCTCTCCTGGGGGTGATCTGACCTACATATTTGGTACTTCAGCCCTGGGGTCCAACATGCTGACATTTACAGTAAAGGAGTTCCAGAGGATATATGTCTTCTTCAGTGGTCTGAAAATCAACTGGACTTCGAGGAGGGTGAGAAGCCTAGCAACCTAGACCCAAGCTTGCTTACTCCCAGGAATGAAGTGCAGGATGGGGTTCTGGAGAGTTTCATGAAACTGCCTAGCATGTGCCCAGCCCCTCTACCTCTGGAGATTTCCCACCAGGCTGAAAGCTATCTTGCTAAGGAGAGTGTGTAGCTGGGGGTGGAGCTGACTCAAACCTAACTCTGCATATAAACAGGGCAAGTACAGCCACTGTTGGAGAAGGCAATGGCACCCCACTCCAGTGCTCGTGCCTGGAGAATCCCAGGGACGGGGGAGCCTGGTGGGCTGCAGCCCATGAGGTCACTAACAGTCGGACACAACTGAGTGACTTCACTTTCACTTCACAGTCACTGCTGGTACCCAGAGGCAGCAGATCAGGAGCTGATTGGAGCTGACTAGCCTGCTGGGACTGTCCCACTGTACACTCTGCCCCACACCTGGTGCCCACTGCAGCCCTTTCTGCTCTGACACTGTGCTTCCTGGGGCAAGAGTGCCATTTCGAGGAGAGGGTAGAGTGCACACTTAGAGGGAAAGCAACCAGCTCGGATACCACCCCTGCTTCAGCACCTGGTGACAAGTCCCCACCCCTGATAGGGTAGTGATGACCATTCAGCATAGAAGAAGCTTCAGTTCACCCTTGGCTATGGCTCTAGTCCCTCCATCTCCAGCCCCATCACCCACCAGGTGATACCAGACAGCACACCCTGGGGGCAGACATGACCCATCAGATCCACCTCTCACATCAAAACTGCTGAGCACAGGCAGATTGCATAGAGGTCTCCACATAAGTACAACACACCAAGACCAGGATAGGCAACAGTTTCACCTAACTTCATAGCAAGAGGAAATGTTAAGCAAAGTGAAAAAACAAAGGAATGTCTTTCCAGTGAAAGAACAATGACAAAACCACCAATGAGAACAGAGAGAATTTACCAGACAATGAGTTCAAAGCATTGGTAATAAGAATGTTAAACAAACCAGGGAAAAGAACAGATGAACACAGAGAATTTTAACAAGGAACTAGAAAGGACAAAACCAGTCCAAATTGAAGAATGAAATAACTAAAATGAAAAACATACTAGAAAGAATTAACAGAAGACTAAGTAATAGAGAAGAATGCATAAGTGATCTGGAAGACAGAATAATGGAAATCACCCAACCAGAATGGTAAAAAGGTAAACAAATTTTTAAAATATGAGAACAGTTTAAGGAACCTCTGAGATAACATCAAGTATGCTAACATTCACATTATAGAGCTTCCAGAGAGAAGAGAGAGAGTGAAGAGGGTTGAAAATGTATTTAATGAAATTATGGCTGAAAATTTCCTGAACCTGAAGAAAGAAACAGATATTCAGGTATTCAGAGTATTCCAAACAAGATGAACTGAGAGATATAGACCAAAACGTATCATAGTTAAAATGGGAAAAGTTAAATTAAAGAGAAAAATTAAAGGTAGCCAGAGAAAAAGTCACATACAAAGGAATACCCATAAGTCTATCAGCTGATTTTTCTGTAGAAACTTTGCAAGCCAAAAGGGAATGGCATGACATACTCAGAATGGTAAAAGGGAAAAACCTACAACTAGGATTATTTCCAGCAAGACTATCATTCAGAACTGAAAGGGAAATAACTTCTCAAATGAGGAAAAACTAAAGGAGTTTATCCGGAGAAGGCAATGGCACCCCAATCCAGTACTCTTGCCTGGAAAATCCCATGGATGGAGGAGCCTGGTAGGCTGTAGTCCATGCGGTCGTGAAGAGTCGGACACGACTGAACGACTTCACTTTCACTTTTTACTTTCATGCACTGGAGAAGGAAATGGCAACCCTCTCCAGTGTTCTTGCTTGGAGAATCCCAGGGACAGCAGAGCCTGGTGGGCTGCTGTCTATGGGGTTGCACAGAGTCGGACATGACTGAAGCAACTTAGCAGCAGTGGCAAAAGAGTTTATCAATACTAAACCAATCCTAAAAGTAGCCTTAAATTGTTTTCCCCACGTGGAAAAGAAAGAGGTACAACAAGGTGTAAGAATTTATCAGTTGAGTTCAGTTTTATCACTCAGTTGTGATTGATGTCTGGCTCTTTGAGACCCCATGGATTGTAGCATCCCAGACTTCCCTGTCCATCACCAACTCTTGGAGTTTGCTCAAACTCATGTCCATGAGTTGGTGATGCCAGTAAGAATTTATAGGAAATGAAAAACCCCACAAGTAATCACAAATATGTAGTAAAGGCTGTGGGTCAATCACTCAACATAAGCTAGTACAAAGATTACAAGACAGAAGTTAGAAAATCCACTATAACTACAATAAACAGTTAATGTATACATATGAAGATGCAAAATATGACATAAAAAACATAAAACATAGGAGAAGGTAGTAAAGTGTCCTTTAGAATGTATTTGAACTTAAATGGCTAAAAAAGAAAATATATAGGTCAACATATATGAACCTCATGGTAACCACAAATCAAAATACTACAATGGATACACAAAAAATAGAGAAAGTAACACAAGCATATCACTAAAGAAAATCATCAAATCAAAGGGAAGAAACTAAAGGAAGAAGGAAAGACTACAGAATGACAAAAACAACCAGAAAACAAGTAACAAAAAAGCTGTTAAATACACACCTGTATGTATCTAAATGTTTCAATCAAAAGACAGAGCAGATAACTGGACCCATTTGTGTGCAAGAGACTCTCTTTAAAGACACACAGACTAGGATTTCTCTGATAGTCTAGTTAAGAATCCAGCTGTCAGTGCAGGGGTCATGGGTTTAATCCCTGATCCAGGAAGATTCTACATGCCGTGGGGCTACTAAGCCCATGTGCCACAACTACTGAGCCCACGTGCTGCAAATACTGGGCCAACTTGCCTACAGCTACTGAAGACTAAGTCTAGAGACTGAGCTCTGCAACGAAAGAAGTCACTGCAGTGAACAGCTAGAGAGTAGACCCTGCTCACCACAACCAGAGAGCCTGCACGGAGCAATGAAGACACAGCATAGGCAAAAAATAAATTAAATTAAATTAAATTTTCAAAAGACACGCACATTATTTTTTATGCAAATGAAAATGACAAGAAAGCTGGTATCAATACTTACATCTTAGAAATAAAGACTTTAAAGAAAAGTCCATAAAAAGAAAATGAAGGGTGATCAATTTTTAAAAAAGAATATAACATTCATTAATATACATGCATCGCATATAGGTGCAACTAAATTTATGGAAAACAAATATTAACAGACACAAAAACAAGAAATTGACAATAATAGAAAAATGGTAGGAGAGTTTAACACTTCACTTACATCAAGGGACAGATTCATACCGATGGAAAATCAATAAGGAAACACTGGTCTTAAATGACACACTAGAACAGATATACATAATATATGTATATACAGGACATTCCATCCCCAAACAGCAGAATGCACATTCTTTTCAAGTTCACATGGAAATGTGCTCCAGGATAGATCACAGACTAGGCCACAAAACAAGTCTCAATAAATAGAAGAACACTGAAATTACATCATGTTTTTTTTTCTCCCAACCACAACACTATGAAACTAGAAACCAATTACTGGGAGAAAAAACACAAACACATGGAGCCTAAACAACATGTCTTTAGAAGAAACAATGGGTCAGTGAAGAAACCAAAGAGGAAGTCAGAACAAAAGAGAAATAAAAACAAAAACACACCTAACACACCTTTGTACCACGGATGTGACGCAGCAAAAGTAGATGTAATGGGGAGATTACAATGATACACACACATCTGAGCATACAAGAAAGATCGAGCTATCTTCTACCCAAATGAATTAGAAAAAGAACAAAGTTCAAGTCAGCACAAGTAAAGAAGTAATTAAGGCATTATTTTAAAATATTATTTTTTATTGATCTTTATTGAAAAATAATACAGATCAGAAAGGAAATGAATAAAATAGAGACAAAACATAGAAAAATCAATGGAAGCAAGAGATGACTTTTTAAAAGGATAAACAAAATTGATAAGCTTTTAGCTAGGCTCACTAGGAAAAAAAAGAGAATTCAAATAAGCAAAGTCAGATAGGNAATCCCAGGGACGGGGGAGCCTGGTGGGCTGCAGCCCATGAGGTCACTAACAGTCGGACACAACTGAGTGACTTCACTTTCACTTCACAGTCACTGCTGGTACCCAGAGGCAGCAGATCAGGAGCTGATTGGAGCTGACTAGCCTGCTGGGACTGTCCCACTGTACACTCTGCCCCACACCTGGTGCCCACTGCAGCCCTTTCTGCTCTGACACTGTGCTTCCTGGGGCAAGAGTGCCATTTCGAGGAGAGGGTAGAGTGCACACTTAGAGGGAAAGCAACCAGCTCGGATACCACCCCTGCTTCAGCACCTGGTGACAAGTCCCCACCCCTGATAGGGTAGTGATGACCATTCAGCATAGAAGAAGCTTCAGTTCACCCTTGGCTATGGCTCTAGTCCCTCCATCTCCAGCCCCATCACCCACCAGGTGATACCAGACAGCACACCCTGGGGGCAGACATGACCCATCAGATCCACCTCTCACATCAAAACTGCTGAGCACAGGCAGATTGCATAGAGGTCTCCACATAAGTACAACACACCAAGACCAGGATAGGCAACAGTTTCACCTAACTTCATAGCAAGAGGAAATGTTAAGCAAAGTGAAAAAACAAAGGAATGTCTTTCCAGTGAAAGAACAATGACAAAATCACCAATGAGAACAGAGAGAATTTACCAGACAATGAGTTCAAAGCATTGGTAATAAGAATGTTAAACAAACCAGGGAAAAGAACAGATGAACACAGAGAATTTTAACAAGGAACTAGAAAGGACAAAACCAGTCCAAATTGAAGAATGAAATAACTAAAATGAAAAACATACTAGAAAGAATTAACAGAAGACTAAGTAATAGAGAAGAATGCATAAGTGATCTGGAAGACAGAATAATGGAAATCACCCAACCAGAAAGGTAAAAAGGTAAACAAACTTTTAAAATATGAGAACAGTTTAAGGAACCTCTGAGATAACATCAAGTATGCTAACATTCACATTATAGAGCTTCCAGAGAGAAGAGAGAGAGTGAAGAGGGTTGAAAATGTATTTAATGAAATTATGGCTGAAAATTTCCTGAACCTGAAGAAAGAAACAGATATTCAGGTATTCAGAGTATTCCAAACAAGATGAACTGAGAGATATAGACCAAAACGTATCATAGTTAAAATGGGAAAAGTTAAATTAAAGAGAAAAATTAAAGGTAGCCAGAGAAAAAGTCACATACAAAGGAATACCCATAAGTCTATCAGCTGATTTTTCTGTAGAAACTTTGCAAGCCAAAAGGGAATGGCATGACATACTCAGAATGGTAAAAGGGAAAAACCTACAACTAGGATTATTTCCAGCAAGACTATCATTCAGAACTGAAAGGGAAATAACTTCTCAAATGAGGAAAAACTAAAGGAGTTTATCCGGAGAANCCCATAAGTCTATCAGCTGATTTTTCTGTAGAAACTTTGCAGGCCAAAAGGGAATGGCATGACATACTCAGAATGGTAAAAGGGAAAAACCTACAACTAGGATTATTTCCAGCAAGACTATCATTCAGAACTGAAAGGGAAATAACTTCTCAAATAAGGAAAAACTAAAGGAGTTTATCCGGAGAAGGCGATGGCACCCCAATCCAGTACTCTTGCCTGGAAAATCCCATGGATGGAGGAGCCTGGTAGGCTGTAGTCCATGCGGTCGTGAAGAGTCGGACACGACTGAACGACTTCACTTTCACTTTTTACTTTCATGCACTGGAGAAGGAAATGGCAACCCTCTCCAGTGTTCTTGCTTGGAGAATCCCAGGGACAGCAGAGCCTGGTGGGCTGCTGTCTATGGGGTTGCACAGAGTCGGACATGACTGAAGCAACTTAGCAGCAGTGGCAAAAGAGTTTATCAATACTAAACCAATCCTAAAAGTAGCCTTAAATTGTTTTCCCCACGTGGAAAAGAAAGAGGTACAACAAGGTGTAAGAATTTATCAGTTGAGTTCAGTTTTATCACTCAGTTGTGATTGATGTCTGGCTCTTTGAGACCCCATGGATTGTAGCATCCCAGACTTCCCTGTCCATCACCAACTCTTGGAGTTTGCTCAAACTCATGTCCATGAGTTGGTGATGCCAGTAAGAATTTATAGGAAATGAAAAACCCCACAAGTAATCACAAATATGTAGTAAAGGCTGTGGGTCAATCACTCAACATAAGCTAGTACAAAGATTACAAGACAGAAGTTAGAAAATCCACTATAACTACAATAAACAGTTAATGTATACATATGAAGATGCAAAATATGACATAAAAAACATAAAACATAGGAGAAGGTAGTAAAGTGTCCTTTAGAATGTATTTGAACTTAAATGGCTAAAAAAGAAAATATATAGGTCAACATATATGAACCTCATGGTAACCACAAATCAAAATACTACAATGGATACACAAAAAATAGAGAAAGTAACACAAGCATATCACTAAAGAAAATCATCAAATCAAAGGGAAGAAACTAAAGGAAGAAGGAAAGACTACAGAATGACAAAAACAACCAGAAAACAAGTAACAAAAAAGCTGTTAAATACACACCTGTATGTTTCAATCAAAAGACAGAGCAGATAACTGGACCCATTTGTGTGCAAGAGACTCTCTTTAAAGACACACAGACTAGGATTTCTCTGATAGTCTAGTTAAGAATCCAGCTGTCAGTGCAGGGGTCATGGGTTTAATCCCTGATCCAGGAAGATTCTACATGCCGTGGGGCTACTAAGCCCATGTGCCACAACTACTGAGCCCACGTGCTGCAAATACTGGGCCAACTTGCCTACAGCTACTGAAGACTAAGTCTAGAGACTGAGCTCTGCAACGAAAGAAGTCACTGCAGTGAACAGCTAGAGAGTAGACCCTGCTCACCACAACCAGAGAGCCTGCACGGAGCAATGAAGACACAGCATAGGCAAAAAATAAATTAAATTAAATTAAATTTTCAAAAGACACGCACATTATTTTTTATGCAAATGAAAATGACAAGAAAGCTGGTATCAATACTTACATCTTAGAAATAAAGACTTTAAAGAAAAGTCCATAAAAAGAAAACGAAGGGTGATCAATTTTTAAAAAAGAATATAACATTCATTAATATACATGCATCGCATATAGGTGCAACTAAATTTATGGAAAACAAATATTAACAGACACAAAAACAAGAAATTGACAATAATAGAAAAATGGTAGGAGAGTTTAACACTTCACTTACATCAAGGGACAGATTCATACCGATGGAAAATCAATAAGGAAACACTGGTCTTAAATGACACACTAGAACAGATATACATAATATATGTATATACAGGACATTCCATCCCCAAACAGCAGAATGCACATTCTTTTCAAGTTCACATGGAAATGTGCTCCAGGATAGATCACAGACTAGGCCACAAAACAAGTCTCAATAAATAGAAGAACACTGAAATTACATCATGTTTTTTTTTCTCCCAACCACAACACTATGAAACTAGAAACCAATTACTGGGAGAAAAAACACAAACACATGGAGCCTAAACAACATGTCTTTAGAAGAAACAATGGGTCAGTGAAGAAACCAAAGAGGAAGTCAGAACAAAAGAGAAATAAAAACAAAAACACACCTAACACACCTTTGTACCACGGATGTGACGCAGCAAAAGTAGATGTAATGGGGAGATTACAATGATACACACACATCTGAGCATACAAGAAAGATCGAGCTATCTTCTACCCAAATGAATTAGAAAAAGAACAAAGTTCAAGTCAGCACAAGTAAAGAAGTAATTAAGGCATTATTTTAAAATATTATTTTTTATTGATCTTTATTGAAAAATAATACAGATCAGAAAGGAAATGAATAAAATAGAGACAAAACATAGAAAAATCAATGGAAGCAAGAGATGACTTTTTAAAAGGATAAACAAAATTGATAAGCTTTTAGCTAGGCTCACTAGGAAAAAAAAGAGAATTCAAATAAGCAAAGTCAGATAGGAAAGAGAAGATTACAAACAATCTCAGTGAAACACAATATTGTCAGAGAATATTACAGACTGTTATATGCCAACAAACTGAACAACCTAGAAGGAATGGATAAAAATCTGAGAAACACAAAGTATTCAAAGGCTGAATCAGAAGGAAAGAAACAAGCTGAAAAGATCAATAAGAAATTGAATCACTGTTAAAAAAAAAAAAAATCTCCCAGCAAACAAGTCCAGGAACAGATGGCTTCCCAGGGAAATTCTACCAAATATAATGAGAAGAGCTAATACCTAGCATCACAAACAACTCCAATAAATGAAGAGGAGAGAACACTCCCAAATTCATTCTACGAGACTATTATTACCCTGATAAAATTTAGAAAAATGCATTATCCAAAAAAGAAAATAACTTCAGTATCTCTGATGAATATAGACACAAAAATCCACAAAAATATTCAGTTCAGTTCAGTCACTCAGTCGTGTCCGACTTTTTGTGACCCCATGAATCGCAGCACGCCAGGCCTCCCTGTCCATCACCAACTCCCAGAGTTCACTCAGATTCACGTCCATTGAGTCAGTGATGCCAACCAGCCATCTCATCTTCTGTCGTCCCCTTCTCCTCCTGCCCCCAATCCTTCCCAGCATCAGAGTCTTTTCCAATGAGTCAACTCTTCGCATGAGGTGGCCAAAGTACTGGAGTTTCAGCTTTAGCATCATTCCTTCCAAAGAAATCCCAGGGTTGATCTCCTTCAGAATGGACTGGTTGGATCTCCTTGCAGTCCAAGGGACTTTCAAGAGTCTTCTCCAACACCACAGTTCAAAAGCATCAATTATTCGGTGCTGAGCCTTGTTCACAGTCCAATTTTCACATCCATACATGACTACTGGAAAAACTATAGCCTTGACTAGATGGACCTTAGTCGGCAAAGTAATGTCTCTGCTTTTGTTGGTCATAACTTTTCTTCCAAGGAGTAAGTGTCTTCTAATTTCATGGATGCAATCACCATCTGCAGTGATTTTGGAGCCCAAAAAAATAAAGTATGACACTGTTTCCACTGTTTCCCCATCTATTCCCCATGAAGTGATGGGACCGGATGCCATGATCTTCATTTTCTGAATGTTGAGCTTTAAGCAACTTTTTCGCTTTCCTCTTTCACTTTCTTCAAAAGGCTCTTTAGTTCTTCTTCACTTTCTGCCATAAGGGTGGTGTCATCTGCATATCTGAGGTTATTGACATTTCTCCCGGCAATCTTGATTCCAGCTTGTGTTTCTTCCAGTCCAGCGTTTCTCATGATGTGCTCTGCATATAAGTTAAATAAGCAGGGTGACAATATACAGCCTTGACGTACTCCTTTTCCTATTTGGAACCAGTCTGTTGTTCCATGTCCAGTTCTAATTGTTGCTTCCTGACCTGCATACAGATTCCTCAAGAGGCAGGTTAGGTGGTCTAGCAAACCAAATTCAGCAATATATAAAAAAGATCATATACCATAATCAAGTGTGATTTATTCCACAAGTGCAAAGATAGTTCAAAATCCACAAGTCTATCAGTGTGATACACCACATTAACAAAAGGAAGGATAAAAATCACATGATCATTTCAATATACACAGGAAAAACATTTGACAAAATTCAACTTCCATTCTTGATAAGGACTCACAACAAAGTTGGTACAGAAAAAAACATATTTCAACATAATAAAAGCCATTTATGACACACTGACAGCTAACATACTCAGCGTTTTCCTCTAAAATCAGGAACAAGGTAAGTATGCCCACTTTTGCCACTTTCAACATAGTACTGGCAGTCCTAGCCACAGCAACCAGATAAGAAATAAAAGGTATCCAAATTTGAAAGGAAAAAGTAAAAATGTCACTATTTGCAGATGACATATTATATATAGAAAATTCTAAAGTCCCAACAAAAAACTATGAGAACTAATTAATGAATCCAATAAAGTTGTAGGATATAAAATTGACAAACAGAAACCTATTGCTTTTCTAAACACTAATATTCAACTATCAGAAAGCAATAAAATAATCCCATTTAAAATTGCATCAAAGAGAATAAAATGTCTAGGAATAAACTTAACCAAGGAGGCAAAAGGTCTATAATCTAAAGACTACAAAACTAAGGCAAAGGAAACAAAAATAAAAATAAACAAGTGGGACTTAAATAAACTTAAAAACTTTTGCACAGGTAAAGAAACCTTTGATCAAAAGAAAAGACAACCTACTGAAAGTGAGAAAATATTTGCAAAGTATATGACTGATAAGGGGTTAATATCCAAAATAAATAAATAGCTCATATAACTCAATATAAACCAAACACCTTATTTTAAAAAATAGGCAGAGGACTTGAATAGACATTTCTCAAAGAAAACATACAGATGACCAAAGGCACATGAAAAGATTTTCAACAATGGTAATCAAAGAAACGTAAGTCAATACCACAATGAGGTAACACCTTACACCTATCATAATAGCTATAACCAAAAAGATCACCAATAACAAATGTTGGCAAGGATATTGATAAAAGGGTACCCTAGAGAAGGCAATGGCAACCCACTCCAGTACTCTTGCCTGGAAAATCCCATGGATGAAGGAGCCTGGTGGGCTGCAGTCCATGGGGTCGCTGAGAGTTGGGCACGACTGAGCGACTTCACTTTCAATTTTCACTTTCATACATTGGAGAAGGAAATGTCAACCCACTCCAGTGTTCTTGCCTGGAGAATCCCAGGGACGGGGAAGCCTGGTGGGCTGCCGTCTATGGAGTCGCACAGAGTCAGACACGACTGAAATGACTTAGCAGCAGCAGTACACTGTTGATGGGAATGCAAATTGGTGGAGCCACTATGGAAAATATTATAGAGGTTTTTCAAAAAACTGAAACTAGAAACACTATATGATCCAGCAATTCCATTCTTGGGTGTGAATCAACATAAAATGAAAACACTAATTTAAAAAGATACATGTACCTCAATGCATGTTCACAGCAGCATTATGTACAACAGCCTAAGAAACAGATGAATGGATACAGATATGTGATTTACATATATAATGCAATATTACTCAGCCATAAGAATGANAAATGAAAACACTAATTTAAAAAGATACATGTACCTCAATGCATGTTCACAGCAGCATTATGTACAACAGCCTAAGAAACAGATGAATGGATACAGATATGTGATTTACATATATAATGCAATATTACTCAGCCATAAGAATGAAACTTTGCCATTCGCATCAATATAGATCAAGCTGGAGAGTATTGTGCTTAGTGAAAAAAGTCAGAGAGAGAAAGACAAATATTGTATCTGATCAGATATATGTGGAATCTAAAAAAAAAAAAAATGAACATAACAAAACAGATACAGATTCACAGATATGCAGATATGCAGTGGCTACCAGTGGGAAGCTGGAGGGAGAGAGGGCAAGACAGTGGCTGGAGATTAAGAGGTATAAACCAATATGTATAAAATAAATAAGCTACAAAGATATACTGTACAGCACAGGGAATATAGCCAACATTTTATAATAATTTAAATGATATATATCTATAAAAATATTGAATCGCAATGCTGTATATTTGAAACTAATAAATAGTTTAAATCAACTAGTTCAGTTCAGTCGCTCAGTCGCGTCCAACTCTTTGCGACCCCAAGAATCACATCACGCCAGGCCTCCCTGTCGTCACCAATTCATGGAGTTTACTAAAACTCATGGCCATCGAGTTGGTGATGCCATCCAGCCATCTCATCCCCTGTTGTCCCCATTTTCCTCCTGCCCCCAATTCCTCCCAGCATCAGAGTCTTTTCCAATGAGTCAACTCGTCGCATGAGGTGGTCAAAGTACTGGAGTTTCAGCTTTAGCATCAGTCCTTCCATTGAACACTCAGGACTGATCTTTAGAATGGACTGGTTGGATCTCCTTGCAGTCCAAGGGACTCTCAAGAGTCTTCTCTAGCACCATAGTTCAAAAGCATCAATTCTTCTGTGCTCAGCTTTCCTCACAGTTCAACTCTCACATCCATACATGACCACTGGAGAAACCATAGCCTTGATTAGACAGACCTTTGTTGGCAAAGTAATGTCTCTGCTTTTCAATATGCTATCTAGGTGGGTCATAACTTTCCTTCCAAGGAGTAAGCGTCTTTTAATTTCATGGCTGCAGTCACCATCTGCGGTGATTTTGGAGCGCAAAAAAATAAAGTCTGACACACTGTTCCCACTGTTTCCCCATCTATTTCCCATGAAGTGATGGGATCAGATGCCATTATCTTCGTTTTCTGAATGTGGAACTTTAAGCCAACTTTTTCACTCTCCTCTTTCACTTTTATCAAGAGGGTATTTAGTTCCTCTTCACTTTCTGCCATAAGGGTGGTGTCATCTGCATATCTGAGGTTATTGATATTTCTCCCAGCAATCTTGATTCCAGTTTGTGCTTCTTCCAGCCCAGCGTTTCTCATGATGTACTCTGCATATAAGTTAAATAAGCAGAGTGACAATATACAGCCTTGACATACTCCTTTTCCTATTTGGAACCAGTCTGCTGTTCCATGTCCAGTTCTAACTGTTGCTTCCTGACATGCATATAGGTCAGGAAGGTGTGGTATTCCCATCTTTTTCAGAATTGGCCACAGTTTATCGTGATCCACACAGTCAAAGGCTTTGGCATAGTCAATAAAGCAGAAATAGATGTTTTTCTG
>SJYV01051347.1:117730-148564 GCA_006410875.1 Neotragus pygmaeus | reverse complement strand
TTGGGGGCAGAAGAAGAAGGGGACGACAGAGGATGAGATGGCTGGATGGCATCACTGACTCGATGGATGTGAGTCTGAGTGAACTCCAGGAGTTGGTGATGGACAGGGAGGCCTGGTGTGCTGCGATTCATGGGGTCGCAGAGAGTCAGACACGACTTAGCGACTGAACTGAACTGTAATTCAATTAAAAAATTTTTTTTCTAAAGAAAGTAAAATGATGTGAAATAAAACTCCTGAGAGCTCATCCAAGATGGTGCAGCAGGAAGAGCTCGGGCTCATCCCCTCTCAGGAACATACATACACAAAAAACTGCTGAGGAGCCATCAGTAAAAAAGACTGAAAGTGGCCAAAAAAAGATATTCTACATTCAAGGATAGAAAGAATAAACAAAAACAAGATGGTAGGAAGGGTGTACTTGCAATATAATCAAATTCCATACACACTAGGTGGACTATCCACAAATTGGAGATTAATCACATTGCAGAAGTTCTCCCACATGAGTTAGAGCTCTGAGCCCCAAGTCAGGGTTCCCAGCCTGAGGGTCTGATATCAGAGGGAGGAGCCCCCAAAGCACCTGGCTTTGAAGGCCAGCAGGGCTTGACTGCAAGAGCTCCACAGGAGCGACTGAACTGAACTAGGCCACAAAACAATGCAGAAAGATATGAATCATACAAAGTATACTTTCTAACACAATGGATCAAATTAAAAAACTAGACGACTGGCATATATATATATACACACACATATACATAGAAAGTAAATGACAAACTCAAACAACCCAATAGTCAAAGACATTATTAAAAGGAAAACCAGGAAACACCTTCAGTTCAGCCACTCAGTTGGGTCTGACTCTTTGCAACCCCATGGACTGCAGCACACCAGGCCTCCCTGTCCATCACCAACTCCTGCAGTGTGCTCAAACTCACGTCCATTAAGTCAGTGATGCCATCCAACTATCTCATCCTCTGCTGTCCCCTTCTCTTCCTGCCTTCAATCTTTCCCAGCATCAGGGTCTTTTCAAACGAGTCAGTTCTTTGCATCAGATGGCCAAAGTATTGGAGCTTCAGCTTCAGCCCTTTCAATAAATATTCAGGACTGATTTCCTTTAGAATGGACTGGTTTGATCTCCTTGCAGTCCAAGCGACTCTCAAGAGTCTTCTCCAACACTTCAGTTCAAATGCATCAATTCTTTGGCACTCAGCTTTCTTTATGGTCCAACTCTCACATCCATAACATGACTACTGAAAAAACCTAGTTTCGAATATAAAGACCTCTGTCAGCAAAGTAACATCTCTGCTTTTTAATATGCTGTCTAGATTTGTCATAGCTTTACTTCCAAAGAGCAAGTGTCTTTTAATTTCATGGCTGCAGTCACCATCTGCAGTGATTTTGGAGCCCAAGNACTACTGAAAAAACCTAGTTTCGAATATAAAGACCTCTGTCAGCAAAGTAACATCTCTGCTTTTTAATATGCTGTCTAGATTTGTCATAGCTTTACTTCCAAAGAGCAAGTGTCTTTTAATTTCATGGCTGCAGTCACCATCTGCAGTGATTTTGGAGCCCAAGAAAATAAACTCTGTCACTGTTGCCATTGTTTCACCATCTATTTGCCATGATGTGACGGTACTAAATGCCACGATCTTAGTTTTTTGAATGCTGAGTTTTAAGCCAACTTTTTCAGTCTCCTCTTTCACTTTCATCAAGAGGCTCTTTTGTTCCTCTTCACTTTATGTCATAAGGCTGGTGTCACTTGCGTATCTGAGGTTATTGATATTCCTCCATGCAATCTTGATTCCAGCTTATGTTTCATTCAGTCCGGCATTTTGCATGATGTACTCTGCATATAGGTTAAATAAGCAAGGTGACAATATACAGCCTTGACGTACTCCTTTCCCAATTTGGAACCCGTCTGTTGTTTNGTTATTGATATTCCTCCATGCAATCTTGATTCCAGCTTATGTTTCATTCAGTCCGGCATTTTGCATGATGTACTCTGCATATAGGTTAAATAAGCAAGGTGACAATATACAGCCTTGACGTACTCCTTTCCCAATTTGGAACCCGTCTGTTGTTTCAGGTCCAGTTCTAACTGTTGCTTCTTGACCTGCATACAGATTTCTCAGGAGGCAGGTCAGGTGGTCTGGTATTCCCATCTCTTAAGTTTTCCAGTTTGTTGTGATCCACATAGTCAAAGGCTTTGGCAAGTTAATAAAACAGAAGTAGATGTTTTTCTGGAATTCCCTTGCTTTTTCTATGATCTAACGGATGTTGGCAATGTGATCTCTGGTTCCTCTGCCTTTTCTAAATCCAGCTTCAACATCTGGAATTTCACAGTTCATGTATTGCTGAAGTCTGGCTTGGAGCATTTTGAGCATTACTTTACTAGTGTGTGAGATGAGTGCAATTGAGTAGTTTGAGGTAGTTTTAGGATTCTTTGGCATTGCTCTTCTTAGGGATTGAAATGAAAACTGACCTTTTTCAGTCCTGTGGCCACTGCTGAGTTTTCCAAATTTGCTAGCCTTTTGAGTGCAGCACTTTCACAGCATCATCTTTCAGGATTTGAAATGGCTCAACTGGAATTCCATCACCTCCACTAGCTTTGTTCATACTGCTGCTTCCTAAGGCCCACTTGACTTCATATTCTAGGATGTCTGGCTCTGGCTCACACCATTGAGATTATCTGGGTCGTGAAGAACTTTTTTGGATAGTTCTTCTGTGTATTCTTGCCACCTATTCTTAATATCTTCTGCTTCTGTTAGGGCCATACCATTTCTGTCCCTTATGGTGCCCCATCTTTGAAATGTTCCCTTGGTATGTCTAACTTTCCTGAAGAGATCTCCAGTCTTTCCCATTCTATTGTTTTCCTCAATTTATTTGCATTGATCACTGAGGGAGGCTTTCTTATTTCTCCTTGCTATTCTTTGGAACTTTGCATTCAGATGGGTGTATCTTTCCTTTTCTCCTTTGCCTTTCACTTCTCTTCTTTTCTCAACTATTTGTAAGGCCTCCTCAGATAACTATTTTGCCTTTTTGCATTTATTTTTCTTGGGGATGGTTTGATTCCCTGTGTCCTGTACAATGTCATGAACGTCTGTCCATAGTTCTTCAGGTACTCTGTCTATCATATCTAATCATCTTAGAATAAATTAAAAAGAAAACACAATAGTGTCCAGAGGGAAATTTGTAACTGTAAAAGTCTACATTAAAAAAGAAAGATCCTAAGTCAACAACTTAACTGTATACCATAATAAAGATTATAAGTAAGATAGATATGCAAAATACAGAATAGAAAAACAGTAAAGAAAAATCAATGAAATAAAAACTTGGCGTTTTAAAAAGATAAAAAATTGGCAAAGTTTTTACCCACCAAACTGGATAACTCAGATGAAATATACAAATTCCTAGAAACACATAAACTTCCAAAACAGACTCAAGAGGAAACAGAAAAATCTGAATAGACCTATAGCAAGTATTGAGATTGAATTATTAAGAAAAAAAGAAATTCTCAACAAAGAAAAGCCCCAGGATAAGATGACTTCCTTGGTGAGCTGTACTATTTAAAGAATTAATACCAATACTTCTCAAACTCTTCCAAAAAGCTGAAGAGGTGGGAACACTCCCTAAATCATTACATGTAGCCAGCATCACACTGATATCAAGGCTAGTAAAGATATCACAATAAAAAAATTATAACCTAATACCTTTGATAAATACTGATGCAGAAAGTAGCAAACTGCATTCAGTCAATTCAATGACCAGGTGTAATTTATCTGAGGAATGCAAGGATCATTTAATATATGAAAATCAATCAACATAATATAGAATGAAAGACTGAAAAACTATGATCTTAATGCAGAAAAACCACTTGTCAAAATCTAACACTCATGACAAAAGCACTCAACATACTAGAAATAAAACAGAATATTCTCAGTATGATGAAGGCTATATGTGAAAAATGATGTGAAATATCATTATGATGTGAAAAATCTGAAAGCTTTTCCTCTAAGATGAAGACAAAGATGGTCACTTTTGCCATTTCTATTCAATATAGTACTTGGAGTTCTAGCCAGAGAAATTAGGCAAAAAAAGGAAATAAAAGGCACCCAAACTGGAAAGAAATTAGTGAAATCACCTCTGTTCAGAGTAACACGTTCTTATATGCAGATAGCCCTAAAGAACACACATACATGCAAACACACAAACGGCCAGAATTTATGAATTTAGCAAAGTCGCAGGGTACAAAATCAACACACCACAGTCAGTTGTATTTGTATTCACTAGCAATGAATAATTTGAAAAGGAAATTAAGAAAATAATTATATTTAAACATAGAGAATAAAATACTTGGGAATAATTTGACTAAGGACTTGAAAGACTTATACACTGAAAACTGAAAAATACTGCCAAAAGAAATTAAAGAAAACATAAATAAATGGGAAGACATCCCGTATTTATGGATTTGAAGACAATATCGTTACTATGTCAATACAAGCCAAAATGAATCTAAACAGATTCAACGAATCACTATCAACGTCTCAAAAGCATTTTTTCAAGAGATATAAAAACTCATGCTAAAACTCATTTGGATTTTTAAGGGATTCCAATAACCAAAACAATTTTGAAAAAGATCAAAATTGGAAGACTCTTACTTCTTGACTTGAGAACTTACTGCAAAGCCACAGAAATCAAAACATTGTAACATTAGCAACAGGATAAACTGTAGACAAGTGGAATAGAATAGAAAATCCGGAAATAAACCTTTGCATATCTGGCCAATTGATTTCCAACAAGGGTGCCAAGATCATTCAATGGGAAGAGAACACTTTTCTTTTTAAACAAATACTGCTGGCACAACTAGATATCAACACGCAAAAGAATAAAGATGGTCCCTTACCAAACACCACATAAAATTCAACTCAAAATGGATTGAAAGTTCTAAACATAAGAGCTACAGATATTTAAACTCTTAGCATCTTTAGAGAACTCTTAGAAGGAAACATGGAGAGAAAGCTTTATAGTATTGGATTTGGCAATGATTTACTGGATATGATACCAAAGTCACAGGCAATAAAAGAAAAAATAGATAAACTGGACTTCATGAAAATTAAAAACTTTTATGCATCAAAAGACTTTATCAACAGAGCAAAAAGGCAACCCACAGAATGGGAGATGATTTTTACAGATGATATTATCTGAAAAGAGATTAATATCCAGAATATATACAGAACTCTTCCAACTCAACAACAACAACAACAACAAAACTCAATTCAAAAGCTCTTTCCACCATGTAACGGTGGATACAATAAGGAGTCTGCAACCTGGAAAAAGGCCCTCACCCTAGCATGCTGACACCCTCATCTCAGACATTCAAACACCCAGGACTGTGAGAAATAAAATTCTTTTGTTTATAGTTTAAAAATGGGCAAAAGACTTGAATCAAAGAAGACATAAAGATGGCCGATAAGCACCTGAAAAGATGCTCAACATCACCTATTATTAAGGAAATGCAAAATAAAACTAGAAGATATCACTTCATACCTATCAAGATGACTACTATTTTAAAAACTCAGAATATTTTTATGAAGTGTTAGGAAGGATGTGGAGAAAGTGAAATCCTTATATATAGTTGGTGTGAAAGTAAAATAGTGCAGCTGCTCAGGAAAGTAGTTTGGTGATTCCTCAAAAAGTTAAAACTATAAATACCATATGATTTAGTGACTCCACTTCTGGAATCCCAAAGAACTGAAGGCAAAGACTCAAAGATATATCTATATACCCATGTTCATAGTAGCATTATTCACAACAGTTAAAAGAGAGAAGCACCCCAAGTGTCCATCAATGGATGAATGGATAAAAAAATTGTTGGCACGTACATACAAAGGACTATCACTCAGTGTTAAAAAATTCTCACCTATGCTACAACATGAGTGAAACTTGAAGACATTATGTTAAGTGAAATAAACCAGTTTATAAAAAGACAAATACAATATGATTCTACATATATTAGGTACCTAAAGAAGTCAAATTCATAGACAGAATGATAGTCGAAAAGAGCTGCAGGAAAGGGGACATATATAAGCAGTTATTTTTCATTGAGCATAAAGTTTCAGTTCTACAAAATGAAAAAATTTTGTAGACAGACGGTGGTGATGGTTGGACAATATAAATATAATTAATACCACTGAACTGCATATATTTTTAAAAGGTTAAGATGCTAAATTTTATGTTATACGTTTTGGACCACAATTAAAAAAAAAAAAACTGAACCTGGAAAGCATTATACTAAGTGAAATAGGTTAGTGACAGAAGGGCAAATATTGGATGATTCCTCTTACATGAGATATGAAGAAAAGTCAAATTCACAGAGGCTGAAAGTAGAACAGCAGTTACCAGTGGCTGGATAACCACAGTTACCAGAAAGAGGGATTGGCTAGTTGTTCCTTACTGAGTAGCTTCTGTCTGGGATAACAAAAAAGTTCTAGAAATGGATAGCCGTGAATCGTTAAGAAAAAAACCAAAACCTTATTAAGAATCACAGATATCTGAACAGCACCCAGCAGAGCTGACCGACAGGACGTGGCCCAGCACAGATCCAGAGAGCTGGCGTGGTGGAGTCTGAACAGAAAAGCAGCGACTAGCCTGCCCGAGGATTGGGTGCAGACCCTGCAGGGCCTTGGGGCCAGGCTATGAGCTCTCTATTCTGTCCCAGAATAATGGGGCAGAGATGTGAGGAGTTTAATGGAGGTGCAGCGTCAGGAGGGTGCTACAGAAGAGGAACAGAAGAAGTTCAGACGGGGAGTGTGGATATGAGAAGGAATCACAGAGGATGACCTCAAGCACCTGCGGAGCAGTGACCAAGACTGACCACTTGGGTCAAAAATCCAGTCCCAGCAAGCTTTAAAGAACTGAAAACACACAAAATTTGTTCCTTACCACAGTGCATTTAGGCTAAAAAAAAAAAAACCACTAACAAAAAGATTAATAAATATATTGCTCAGTTGTGTCCAACTCTTTGTAATCCCATGGACTGTAGCATGCCAGGCTCTTCTGTCCATGGAATTTCCCAGGCAAGAATACTGGAGTGGGTTGCCGTTCCCTTCTCCAGGGGATCTTCCCGACCCAGGATTGAACCTGAGTCTCCTGCTTGGCAGGCGCATATTCTTTATCACCTGAGAAGACCCTAATAACTATATTACCTCCATTAATTACTATATTACCTCAAATCAGCATGGAAACTATAAAATATTTGAACAGAAGGCTAAAGAAAATGCTACATATCAAAATCTTTGGAATGCAGCTAGTATCAGTAGAAGGAATTTTATATCCTGAATACCTATATTAAAAAAGAAGAAAGGCTCAAAATCAATGCACTACATATCTCAAGAAATTTTCTAGAAAAAAGTAACCCAAAGATAGAAGAAATAATAAAAGGAAGAAACTAATGAAACATACAATAAAGAATTATCATCAAAGTGATGTGTTCTTTGAAAAGGCTGATAAAATTTATAAACTCAGAGAAATCACCATTATCAGGAATGAAAAACAAGACATCACTGCAAATCCTGCAAACTGTGAAGAGAAGATGTTATAAACAACTTTATGTCAATTAACTGGAAAGCTTAGATAAATATAGAGATGTACCAATTGTCAGAAAAGAGAATTTAACAGAAAGAACAGAAAACCTAAATGGTACTAAAACTGTAAAGGAAATGAAATCCATAATGGAAACCTTACCCTCAAGGGATGGAGAGAAATGTGACAAATACATACAAGCAAAATGTCAATCACAGCTCACAGGTAGAGGGTACCTGAGAGTTCACTGAAGAATTTTCAGTTTTTTGTACATTTGAAACTTTTGAACCTTCCCACAATCAAAAAAATAAAATAAAAGGCCATCATCAAAAAATCTACAAACAACAAACGCTGGGGAGAGTGTGAAGAGAATGTTGGTAGAAATATAAATCGGTACTGCCACTGTGGGCTTCCCACAGCTGGTAAAGAATCCGACTGCAATGTGGGAGACCTGGGTTTCGATCCCTGGGTTAGGAAGATCCCCTGGAGAAAGGAAAGGCCACCCACTCCAGTATTCTGGCCTATATAGCCCATGGGGTCACAAAGAGTCGGACATGACTGAGCCACTTTCACTTCACTTCATAGCCACTGTAGAGAACAGTATGGAGGCCTCTCAAAAAAGTAAAAATAGAGCTACCATTTGATGCCCTCTCCTGGGCATGTATATGGACAAAAACATGGCCCCAAAGGATACCTGCACCCCAGTGTTCATTGTAGCGCTGTTTACAATAGGCAAGACATGGAAGCAATCTACTTGCCCATGGACAGATGAATAAAGATGTGGTACACATATACAGTGGGACATTACTTAGCCATTAAAAAGAACGAAATAACGCCTTTTGGAGCAACATGGATGGTCTTAAAGACTGTCATACTGAATGAAGTAAGTCAGACCAAGCAAGACAAATATTGTAAAATATCACTACTTTATGCAAAATTAAAAAAAAAAAGATACAGATGAACTTATTTACAAAACAGAAACAAACTCACAGACGTGAACTAACTTACAGTCACTGCAGGGAAGGATGGGGGAAGGAACAGTTAGGGAGTTTGGGACTGACATGTACATAGTGCTGTGTTTAACATAGACAGGGACTTCCCTGGTAGTCCAGGGGTTAGGAATCCGCCTTCTAATGCAGGGGACATGAGTTCCACCCCTGGCTGGGGAAGATCCCACATGCTGCAGGGCCACTAAGCCTGCACACTGCAACTACTGAGCTCACACACTCCAGAGCCTGCATGCCGCAACTAGGGAGCCTGTGCGCCAAACAACAGAAACCCACACACCACAACTAGAGAGAAACGCCCGTGCACAACTAGAGAAAGCCTGTATGCAACAAAGAGCCCATGGGCCACAGTGAAGACTCAGTGCAGCCCCCTCCCTCACCAAAAAACGGATAACCAACAAAGACTACTGTATAACACAGGGAACTTTGTTCAGTATTATGAAACAACTTAAATGGCAAAAAAATTTTGAAAAAAGAACAGATACATGTGTATGTATAACTGAAACACTTTGCTGTATCTTTGAAACTAAGACCACATTATTAATCAACCACATTCCAATATAAAATAAAAAGTTAAAAAAAAAACACACAACAGAATGAAATAAAATCTCCTGGCCCAGATGGCATCACCAGTAAACTTTGCTAAACATTTCAGGGAGAAATAACAATCTTGCACAAACTCCCCCAGGAGACTGAAAAAGAGGGAATACTCCTTCAATGTAGGTTTTGAAGTCAGCAGTCCTGATCCAGGAACAAATCACACAACAGAACCAAAGACAGCAGCTCCTCACTTTTGCTCTACATGTTCTGGGCACACCTGAGCTAAAATACAAAAGAGGTATTCCCCTGGGTACGTCATGCAGACCATGCCCACTTTTCCAGCTTGGGTTCTGATGGAAGCCAGTGAAGGTGGGGCCACCAGGACAAGGCCATACCTGCAAGCTGCTGGCCAGTCCCATCTAGACACTGCCCAGCACTGGGTCAGGCCCTACTGTTCTGCTGAGATCTGGAGTCACGGCTTCACTCCCATTCCGTCCCCTCAACTCTGGGCAAATCCACCCCCCTTCACGCCCCGACCATGCCCCACTTACAGCCCGTGCCTCGCCAGAGGCCAGGGGCCAGCCTGCTGTGGCCTCCATGTCATGCAATTTCTGCGTCTGCTTCAGCTGGTTGAGTGACGGCTTTAGTTGTGTGGCCCCGACCGTCTTGCTTGTCCACTCGTCCACCAGCTTGTGCAGGTCGTCCGTGAAGGTGCCTTTCTTGTTGTTGCTGTTGTTCACCTGCGCCTGGATGTGCAGGGCAGGTTGGGGGCCCGGCTCAGGGCCCGGGACCAGGCTGCTGGTGGAGGACCCTGGGGAGCACACACAGGCCAGGGTTGGTGGCACCGCACGCCAGCACCACTGGCCGGCTGCAGTCATTTAAACCATGGTCTTGCTTAAGCCAGGCAACACCTTGCTTCAGGAGATGGTCTGCATTTGGGGGTCCATGCAGTTTTAGACACAGTGGAGTGATCTCAGGCTACAGGGCTTTGCCAGGTAGCCATCACCCATCTCAACAGTCAGGGGACAGGATCCCAGCTGCTGGCATCTTTACACAGTATCCCTTCTGTGCCCACACTGTCCAGGACCACCAGACCTCCGTGTGAGGGAGTTCAGAAAACTGCCGGGTCAGCTGGACACAAACTAGGGGCAAAGTCCTCCGGCTTCTGCTCTCTAAGTTCTAACGTGAGGATTCACAGGAGACTCAACAATACTTTGGGTAGAGTGCTTAGCAGCTGCCAATATCCTTTCAGCAAAGGGAAAAAGCTTGCAATAGGTTGGACTGCTGTTTTTGTAAACGATAATGATTTGGTGATCTGGAATTTAAGACACAGAAGCCAGGTCTCTCCTTACCAGAGCATGTAATAATAATAAGGTGTACAAACACCCAGAGCCTTGGTGCCAACTAAGGAGCTGATGCCTGTAGAAGAAGGATCTGTGTGGCCCAGATGCCCACGGAAGGCTTGGGGCTGTGGCTTAGGTGAAGCATACCTGGCCACTTTACTCAAAGATCTTTTTTAAGAATCAAAATAGACTTTTTAACTTTTAAAAATTGTGTCCCTTTCCTCCTCCAGTACATAACTTCTGGTTGGCAATTTTGGATAAGCCAATTTTTTAATTTTCTGCACTAAATAAATAACCTAATGACCATCTCTTCAAACAAGTCATTGCAAAACACAGTTTACTTTAGAGGCTAGCAATGAAAAAGCACAGACACAAACAGTTAAACATTAGTGATGAGATTTTACACATGTTGCTATTTCTACATGAACATTTCAGCCCAAAAATAAAAACAGAAAAAAAATTTTAATTAAAAAAAAAAAAGAGGCATGAGATGAGAGCAGTGGGCGGCCCAGGTAAACTGATACCCATTTTGTCCCGGCATCTCTCCTCTGTGGGGGCACTCATCTTTAGCACTTGAAGGAAATACTCAATCCTACGGTTTTGGAAAAGGAGCCAATTAATGATTGGTAATACATGGACGTTTCGGAGAAGGAAAGCCAGTTAGATGTGAACTGGCGAGGATGCACAAACTCTAGGAGCCACGGAGGCTTGAAAGTGTGCCTGAGGGCGGCTATCTCACCAGGCGGAGGCCCAGCAGCACCCACGGAGGGTGGGCACAGAGCGGGTCCACACCTGCCTACCCGCTGGGCCCTCGGCTCCCGGTCCAGCCGTGGAAACCCTGATGCGCACTAGCCACAATAAAGCCCATGCGATGGAAGCGGACAAGGGGTAAAAAACCCGATAATTACGACTGCTGTGCTCTTTGCCTAGACAGAGACGCTTCAAGGCAGACCCTGCAAGGGAAGAAGAAATGACACAAGACCACAGGGTTAGGCAGGACAGCACACAAGGGGGACAAGCCACCACACTCTAAGCAAAAGTCATCAGTGTGCGAGGAGGAGCAAAGGCCAGCAGTTCAGAAAGAGGGGACCAGCCTCCTGGGCTAACTGGGAGGCCCCCAAGTCAGTGTGGAGGTTCACACGAGCTTCGCCGAGGGGCGGAGGTGCAGGGCCAAGCCCCAAGCTTCAGGTAGAAGTGTGTGTGTCTCTAGAAGCATATTCCCAAAAAAAAGAAAAAGAAAAAGAGAGAGAGAGAGATAAAGAAAGAAAAAAAAAAAACAGTTAAAAAAAAAAAAGCAAAGCACACTGCTTGGCTTTCAAATGTAAGGTTTCTGGGACTCCTGCTGGTTGAGGCAGGATGCCCACCAGAAGTCAGCCAGGAGAGCTCTCAATGGAGCACAGCCTGGCCCTGCCTGGCATAAGGCTCATGGGCAGTTTTCCAAGTGCAAAAAGATACACTGTTTTTCAGATTTGAGGCCAATCCCAGATTTTAGGCTGCCCTAAACAAGCCAGGGATGAGCGTGGAGGGGGAATATGAGGAGCCCTGTCTACAGAGGCCAGAGGAAAGCTGACCCTCATTCTTAGTAACACGGCTGCCTCATCGGGTATTCCCTGTCCATGGAGCAGGGTGAGAGGCCTCCTTACTGCACTATCACTAAGAGCTCCCAGACCCCACGCTCCCAGAGGCTGCCTGTGCTAAGACAGATGGGCAGTGACTTTAGTGTTTGGCATTGACAATTAGTGCCTACCTGGAGGGCAGATGAGCTGGCCAAAAGGGGCTGCCACACCCGGCTTACCCTGTGGCATTCCAGGCAGCCAAGCAGGCAAAGGTAGGATGGGCAAGGACGGCTCAGGTGCTCCCAAGGTCACTCAGCAAGGCCACGCTAGCATGGAGGGTCTGTTTGTGCTCCTGCCCATGGCCCCGCCCCTGGAGCACGATTCCCTACACATCCCCAATCTCCCAAGAGTGTGCCCACCACAGCACCATTCCCAGCCCCCTCACTAGAGAAGGCAAGACACTGCTTCCTGTATTTGGCGACAGGGGCAAAGGCTTATTGGGGAAAAGCTGTACTCATTGACTGGTTCAGAAAACTAGCTCACACTGATCTGCACTTATTTGGGTTCATCCTATTGTATTCGCTGAGGCTGACTTGGTAAAAAGGGAGGTGATATTCAGTTGGGGTCTGTTATGAGAATAAAACGGAACTGGGCCAGGCAGGAGCAATCCAGACTGATTCTCAGTGGGAACTCTGAAAAGTTTTTGCTGGTCTGTGTCCTGAGATGGACCACAGCTGGAAGCACAAAGCCCTTCAGGGGTTCCAAGATACAAAGGGAGGAGGGTTCTGGGCTCTGTGACCGTGCATGTGACACAGATTTCCTAGTTGAGATCCTGGGGTTGTACTGTCCTCTGGACCATAGCAGTCCCCTACAGACCACGCTGGGACCTGGGACTAAGTACTTCTGCAAGGTCCCTGCAGTCTAACCATAACAGGTTCTTTGAAAAGGCTGCTCTGTGCCTGCCTGGCAGCTCCTAGTGTTGCTAGAGCTCTGCACTCAGAGCTGTCTCCTATCACCCCTAGGGGAAAGAGAACACGCCAGCCAGCCATAGAAGCTGCCTGCTAGAGGGAGTCTGTGCCTGCGATCAGCCTGAAATCAGGACTCCAGACCAATCTTTCTGGTTACCCAGGCAGGGTCAAAGGCATCAGACACCAGGACACCATGCTCAGAGCCAGAAAGCAACCCACACGCTCACTGGACACCGCCTAAGGGATGGAGCACTGCTCCTGGCCATCCATGCCCTGGCTGAACGCGGGACCTGAGGTGACCAGAGCCTGGTCAGCTCCCAGTCCTTAGGGTGGATCTTTAACACAAACAAACCAGATTTGGATTTCTCCACACAGGTCACACTGTCTGGCTCTACAAAACCACAGCTGAGCAGGCATCATGTGGCTAACCAGTCCACACTCACGCCAGAGCCCTGTCCATTCTCAAGTGGCCCTTTGAATCTCGTCCTCTGTGTCTGTTCCCTGGCCTGAGTCCTGCTCTAAACACACACCATGCAGACAGCGTCTGATGAACAAGTCTCTACCCAGCCCTGCTGAACCCACACTGTGCTAGTATACACATCGAGATCCTGCCTACAGAGCAGGAAGGAACAAGGCAGCTGCAAGGAACAACAAGCTACAAGGGAGCAATGCAAGGGCAGCAGGCCTGCACAGAACCCACAAAGGGCCCCTATGGGACACACCAGGGGCCCACTTGCGGCCCACAGGATACCTACATGGGACCCACACAGGCCTATAGTAAGCCGACATCAGGTGCACATGGGGAGCAATGGTTTTAACCAGCCCCACCCCTTGGTTTCCCATGAAGAGAGAGTCCTCCCCATAGCACTTTCATCCTTAGCCAAGGCTTGGCAAAAGCCAGCTTAGCAACCCCAGAAATACACCGAGAAGCCTCCACATGGGCAGATGCTAGGGATCTGGGGCTTGGCAGCCTCTCCTTGTTACTGAGAAAACTGTTCTTCCCAGACTGCAAAGGAGCAACACAACTGAATGACCTAACATCTTGTCCTGGTGCAGCTTGTGTCTGCAGGAACCCCATAGCCAGGTCAGGAGTCTCAGGCATTGCCCAGGCCTGCATGCAATGAGGCCCCCCACCCCACTTGCCCCTGCATTCACTTTGGCATGGAAACAGAGGCAGCTCCTGGTATGGATGGCCAGCCCTGTCAGGCACCTGATGCTCTCTGGACCCTTGGAGTGCCAGAAGGACACCTCAAATCCCAGGATACATGATGCAGGCAAACTGCCCAAGACGTGGGCCAGGGCAGCCACTATCACATATGCCTGGGCCAGGCCCTACAGCCACTATCACGCCTGCAGTTTATCAAGCTTCAAATACTAAGAAGCTCACAAGGAACTGGGGCAACAGGCTCAGTGCAGACCAGCCAGGGCCCTCCTCGCTCCCCCCATGGAAGAGGCGAGTCCACCAGTCACCTTGCACCTGGCAGCGGCGTCAGGTTCCCTCTTCCGGCACAGCGGACAAATGGGACATAGACAAAACATCATCCTGGGTGTCTCCGTACCAAGCCCCCTAGACCCAAGCACGGAGCTGAAACTTTTCTGGGAAGCGTGGGCAGGGAGGAAGGATGCGTCTCAGCTCTCCACTAGGGTGACTCCACCCCGAACTTCATTCCCCGAGTGGCACAGGGCCTACGCTGAGGACAGTTCATCCTGAGTACCCGGATGAGAACAGTCCCAGGTGAGGGAAGAACCCGGGGGCGGCACCGTGGCACCTAGCGGTCCCAGAGACAAACTGGCTACAGCACGGACGACACCCGGCCTGCCGCTGATGGACATGTGAGAAAAACACAGCAGACCTCACTGTTCCGTGTGCACAAAGAAAGGCTTGGCCCGCGCCTGTCTCTGTTCCCATAAAGAGCGGGGGCGGGGCGGGGGGGTGCAGGGACGACCAACGGGTCTGACCACAGCTTCTGACTAACAGGACACAACCACTTTCTGAACATGACCTCACACCCCGGACTCCAAGCTTCCTTGAAGCCTCCACTGGCTGCAAGGAGGGGTCTGTGCCCAGAGCCTCACTCCCAAGTCTGCCCTTCCCTGAGTGCCAGCCTGCCTACGGTTCTGAGGGCTGGCCTGTTCTGGCGCCCACCCTACGGCAGGACCCGGCTTCCCCTTCCCCTGGCTCTCCATCCTGGGCATGGCTACTTTGCCACCTCGAGTTACCTCCGCACCTCCCAAAGCTGCCTGCAGCTCCACCCAGCTGCCCCCACCAACCTCCAACTCCTCTTCTCCAAACTTCATGGAAGCTGGGACCTTCTTTGGGTACTTTAAAGCTTAACACAGGTTTTATTTTCCTAGAGTCCTGTCTCCTGTACAAACTGAAAGCCTTCTCTTGACTTTACCTCCAGCTCTGGGCTGGACCAGTTGCCCCCACAACCCCAGAGCCACGGCCCTCAGCACCCAAGCTCAAGCTCCCTCTGCCCTTGCAGCCAACCCGAAGTCCCCCCGCCTCCCAGCCTTCAGGGGCTGAAGCCAGCCCTAAATACTTCCCTCTGGTCTCTCACTGAGGCACGTGTTCAGTCTCCTCTCAGAGCACAAAGCTCTGTGGTCACCCAGAAACCGGCAGACTACAGGTCCAAGAGAACCCCCTGCAGGGCTCAGCAAATGCCAGCACACACAGGACAGGATGGGGAGTCCTGGGGTATCCCACCCCGTGAGAGTGGCAGTGGCAGGGGCACAGGCTCAACCCTCACATGGCTCAGCTGGAGGCTGCAGTGAGCGGGTCCCGGGCAGTACACCCACAGTACACCCTCCTGACCAGCAACCCCAGAGCATGTGGGGGCCACGCTGTGGCCCCAAGACTAGGAGCTCAGCCATGCTGCTGCTGCTGCTAAGTCGCGTCAGTCGTGTCCAACTCTGTGCAACCCCATAGACGGCAGCCCATGGGAATCTGCCGTCCCTGGGATTCTCCAGGCAAGAACACTGGAGTGGGTTGCCATTTCCTTCTCCAATGCATGAAAGTGAAAAGTGAAAGTGAAGTCGCTCAGTCATGTCCGACTCTTAGCGACCCCATGGACTGCAGCCTACCAGGCTCCTCCGTCGAGGGGATTTTCCAGGCAAGTGTACTGGAGTGGGGTGCCATTGCCTTCTCTGAGCTTAGCCATGGTATGCCTAAAAGGGCCACTGTGTGAAAACAGGCAGCATTACTGGATTCATGGCACTGGAGGAAATAAAGCCTTATAGGCCAGCATGTACCACCACCTATAGTCAATCTACATAGTCCAGCTCACCATTTGCCACCAAGCCATGCCACACACATTTCTTTCTTCCTAGCCACACACACAAGCACAGAAGGAAAACATAAACCCTTTGTCCCTACTGAGCCTCAAACATTTTTTTTAATCTTGAAACAATAATTAATAATGATATAAATGAAAACCCTTAAAAAAAAGCAGAACCACCTGGGTAGAAAGGCAGCCTGGCAAGGACCTCAGGGGCCACGTGGTACTCTTCACTCACACTTTTACCCCAAATGCCCTGCTCTAATCTGCTTCCCACTCCTGGCTGGCCACCCTCAAGCAGTGATACACACACTTGTCAGACTAGGAGATGCCTGGAGATGCCTAGAGGGGCAGGTGCCCTCACCACACCTAGCTAGGTGCCCTCATCTGGCCTAGCTTCCCAGACGAGAGCCAGGCACACACAGGCAGAAGAAAGAAGACTAGTGGGTGATGCGCGAGGTGAGTGGGGAGCCAGGATACACGCAGGCTCCCAGCCCCCTACTAAACTTGGCAACTAACCTGCAGACCCAAGATGCCTGAGCAGAAATGGGAGTGGGGTGGGGGCTGTCAGCAGACAAGGAGCACTGGGCAGTTCCTGCGCATTTCTACAGTCTTAGGCCTCTGACCTGGCCCTCCCGGGGAGGGTGCCAAAGTCACTCTGATGGGAATGGACACTGAACTCTGATGGATGCCTGCCATGGATGTGGCCTCAGATCCCAACAAGCACAATGTATCTTTATTGTACCAGCAAAAGCCAGAGGCCCTAAACCAGCATGTACCATCCAATGGGTAAAAAAGCGTAACACTTCTGTTGAAAAACAAAAACCTGAAAACCTCACAGCTTCTGAATCATTGGCCAATTGGTCTGAAGGATGAAAACGATTTTGGACAGCCTGAGCAGATGCACCATTCCTGGACATGGAGTCTCTGGGTACTAGCAGTGTGTTCCAGGGAGGCAGATGATGACTGGGACTTGAGTTTTGATTTAGCAGAGCTTTGGGGAACTGAATAATTGACTTCATCTCTGAGGTTGGTGAGATGAGAGGGAAATACACCAAGTAAAGTGCTCCAGCTAGAGAGAAGGCCAGGAGGGGCCGGGCCCACACAGACGGGCACCGCAGGAGGCTTGGAATCACGTCTCTCAGGGTCAGAGATTCCTGATGTGACAAGAATGGAGGGGGGTCTGGGGCATCCTAGCTGGAGCACGTTCTCTCAGCATTTCCACATGCAGGGAGTGGGGCAGTGGGTTAACAGTACTGGATGTTGTGATACGGCCCTTGTACAGAAGTTACACCCTCCAGTGACCTTCTAGAACTGTCTCGGCTCGCTACATGCATGTCTTCAGAGTCCAGACACGTGTGAAACACACCATGCGTCTAGAGAAGGCCGGGGTTGTCTTTGTGTTGTCGCTGGAACTGGGGACAGCGGACGTGTAAATCTGCCACGATTGCAACAGAAATAAAACTACGTCCAACATAAAAAAAGAAAAGAAAAAAACACTAAACAAACGACAAAAGAAATGCAGAGCACCTTGGGGCCTGGGGCAGAGCGCCAGAGGCTAGGAGTGGGCAAACCACTGCACATGCTTTTGGTGTCCAGGCATGAGCCAGCCAAGAGCATGCACTGGCGCTTTCTGGAGCTAGAAGGGTGGGCATGGACAGGGTTCCATTTTTTATATCAAGTACATGATTTCAATGGGGGTGGGGTAAGGTGTCCTACAAAATGTATGGAAGATAATGAAGACAGGGAGGGGCAGGGGAGAAACCAAGGGCCAGGAGGTGATAAAATACAAAAGAACAAATACAGACAGATGGACACAGACACGGGTCCACTGAGGAATCGAGCGCGAGGTTTGCTACTAGACTTATAGGTCACTCTCTCAGACGTTGGGTGGTAAACCGTCCAGCCTGCAAATGAATATAGAGGGAAGAAAACAAAGAGACAGGCATCAAGTACAGTCTCTGGGATTCCTCCTACACACCACCAGCCATATCAGCCTCTTCACTTAGCATCCACGGCTCCACCTAGCCCAGCCCAGAGGACCACAGCCACTGATCACATAATGGAAAGGAGGCAATGTTGGAGCGGAAGAGAAGCGGACCCCAGGAGAGCGTGCGGGGCAGGGTGGGGGGTGGGCACCGGCAGCGGTCACCACGACTTCTCTGGAGAGAGATGGTGGGGGTGGAGCACCTCATCGCGTAGCTGCTGCATCCACGGCAGCGGTGACGAGCATTTCCTCCTCAAGGCCAATCTCCCAGCTCGAGAGCTGTGCCCTCGTCCCCCCAACTGGCCCTCCTGACGGAAGGACCCATGTTTAGTGGGGAGTGGGGTAGGGTGGGGGCGGGCCAGTGCCTGGGAACTGGCGCAGAGCTCACAGCAGATGCCACATCTGACCTCTCAGTGGTCCTGGCGTCTTTCCCAGGCCGGCTCTTGCAAAGCACACCTCCCTCTGAGCTGCTTACAGCAAGACCTGATGATGGGCAGGCCATCCACTTTTCTCATTCAAAATCTACATCTAATGTTTTTTTTTCTCCTTAAGAGGCTGTCGGCAGCCTTGGCCGCAGCTCATGTCCCCTCTATGCCACACGGGCCCTATGAGGCTAGCACATGCTCGGAGACGGGCGAGCTGGGAATCACCTGGGCCATGCGCTCCGCCTCCATCACTGGCCAAGCCGGAGCAGATGTCTGCAGACAGGGAGGCCCGCACGGAGCAAGGCTGCTGAGTCTGAACTGCCTTCCCACATGAGTCTGAAGCTGCTGTGGGCCCTGCCCCACCTGGGGCAGGGTCCTTAGCAGGAGGGGCTCTGCTGCAGTCTGACAAGTGACCTGGGTTGGGGGGAGAAGGGGTGACAGGCACGATGAGGCACCACAGGACAGACCAGCCAGCTCAGGCCACGTCTATCCTCCCTGCTCTTTGCTGGGTGACCTTGGGGAAGCTGAGTCCCTACAGGCAATGGGTACATTGCTGGATCACCCATGTGCAGTTGTCAGGAAGATCGAAGAAAATGACCACTGTTTCCACTGGTGCTAACCTACGTTGTGCAAACACTGTGAAAGGACCACGGCCCATCTGCAGATGGACACGTGGGCTCAAAGGGGACCTGTGGATTTCCTGAGTCTCTGAAGTCTCGTGTTAGCTTTAGGAATTGATATGGAATTCATGTAATTTTGGGTAATCTTAGAAATTCTTGGGTGTGTATCCTGCAGGTTACCTGCAACATGGAGAGGGAAGGCTTAAGGTCAGCTCACTGCTGGCTTCCCACCTGGTGCATTTGGGGCTTTCAGCTCACTGGGTCCCCACCCCAGAGTGTGGGGGCTTAGGGTGTGTACTCTTAGTGCCCGGGCATTGTGGTTAAAGGCTGGGGAGCAGGGAGGGTCCCTATCATCCTCTCCCTCCCCCAAGGCAGCTGCTCAACCCCCACTGTCAGGGGCTGGACATACATCTGAGAAAAGGGATCAGAGGAAGCAGACCCCTGCCCGGGCAGCACTCTGCAGGGAGGAGCACACTGCAACCCACAGGCAGCTGGGACTCTGGTTCTTCCCTCCTGGCAGGAGGGGTGGAGGCCTTGGCTCTCTCGGGCCTGAAGACGCTTCCTTGCTCCAATGAAAGGAGATTCAAGAAGCGCTCTTCCAAGGCCTAGTGCCTGCCTCCCATCTGCCCAGCTCCCACGTCTGAGGGTGGCTAGGAGGGCCCTGGGCCAACCTGTGCTGGAGGCCACGACCTTGAGCTGCTGCACCAGGGGGCTCAGCAACTTCCCCGCCTTCAGCTTGCTCTTGCTGGTCTTTCTCCGGCGGCCGATGGGTGGGGCCGTGTGGAAGAGGCCTAAGTTGGGGGGTAGCGGCTTGCCTAGGCGGCGGTACAGGGCCTCAATCTCCTGTTTCTGCTGACTTTGTAGCTCTGAGATCTCCTTCAGATGCCTGTAGGAGGGAAAGGAAGAGGGAAGCCAGGTGGGCATTCTGGTCGTTTCCAACATGAGGCCCCTCCAGGAGAGCCCAGGACTGGTAGGATGGATGGAGTAGAGCCTGCAGGGTGGGCTGGGCAGACAGGCCATGCACAGGGGACATAAGGGCATTTAAACGTCACCTTCTGTTTACACCTAAGCCAAATAGGAGTATCACTGAGACCTCTGGCATCAACTCACCCAACAACAGAAATGCATGAAGACCAGCCTAAGATATTCAAGTTTTCCGATATATCCAGACTTGTAACATTGCTGGGGTTTTTTTTTTTTTGGTGCGGGGGTGGGGGACGGGGGAAGACANTATCACTGAGACCTCTGGCATCAACTCACCCAACAACAGAAATGCATGAAGACCAGCCTAAGATATTCAAGTTTTCCGATATATCCAGACTTGTAACATTGCTGGGGTTTTTTTTTTTTTGGTGCGGGGGTGGGGGACGGGGGAAGACATGAACAACTTCTCACATTTATGCTTACAATACAAACCCTATTCATAAACATGGGTGAAGAAACCAATAATCAGGGCTCAGAATTGGAAGGCTGCCTTGGCTTATCAGGCAAATAAGTGTTACTTCCTCCATGTGAGGGAACACAGCACAAGAGGCCTCTCAGAGGAGAGAAGCCTATACAAGCGAGTCTACAGAAAATATGTTATTAGCCAGGGCCCTGGGGCTCCAGCTGTGCCCAGGAGAGCTTCCAGCTAAGGTTGACCCCACAAGCAACACTATTCCTGAGCATAGAGCCGAGATGCTAGGTCACCTGGGTGGGAAGCTGCTGTTAAGACTTGGGTGGAATCACTGACTGCGGGCAAGGGCAGTTTCTAGAAAAGTCTAGGAAAGAGCTGGGTGGTCCCAGTTGGCCTTCCTCAGGGGGCATGCAGCTAAGGCTGGGTCCCTCTCTGCACAGCCAAGAGCAGGAGAGAGCACGGGCTTCTGCCCACGTCTCCATTTCTGGGCCCACTCCAAGAGCCCATAGACACTCCTTCCCAAGGATTCCAGCCTCTCCTGACCTTAGTAACTAAAGTGTGGGGCCCTCTTGTCCTGAAGGAGACTTCATGGCTTAGCTGTATCTCAGTGACCCTGACCACAGCAGGAGCAGGTAAACTTGCAGGGGGAGAGAGCAAGTGCAATCAAGGCCTATGTGTGAGACTGAAGGAGGAGGGGAGGTGTGGGCCCCAGAGACCAGGGACCAGATCTGATGGCAGGGACACTGCCTCTGCCCTGTCACCCAGCCCAAGCAGCTCAAAGTGCACATGGCAGGACGTGGACTTTAACTGCCAGACACTTCCCCTGACACCATAGCCCAGACCTGACCTGTTCCTCAGGACCTACTTCTCTCGAAGACTCTGGAGCTCTTTCCTGATATCAGCATCCTCAATCTCTGAGTCGTTGTCACTGCTGATGTAGGATGACTGGGAGTGGAAGGAGGTCACGCTGATGGTGGGGACCTTCACGCCCATCCTGCTGGGTGTCTCCAGGCCTGGGGACCCAGCCCGAGAGGACCTCTGCAGGAAGGCAGCGGCCTTCTTCACAAAGTCACTGGCCACACCACCACTGCTGCTGGGCAGGGAGGCATGCTTCTGCACAGAAGGCCTCCTGCGAGGGGACTCGTCCCCAGAGTCACTGGACATGGGCTCTTCCATGCCGACCTCGATGGAGGAGGCCGTCTGTGCCCGCCGCACAGCCAGCTTCATGTCTGGGCTGCAGGGAGCCTCATCCAGGTAAACATCAGGTGGGGCCGAGTACCGCAGGCTATTGGGGGAGGCCAGAGTCCACTCATCCTGGGTGCTGACCACTGAGAACCGGCCCACGGTTTTGGCTGGCGAGCTGCCATCCTGCTGCCCTGGCCACTTCGGAGGGGATCCTGATACCAGAGTGCTGTGTGGCTGGGGCTGGCTGTCTTGGCCACCCTCAATCAACGTCCCCGGGCAGCTCTGCATGGACTCGGCCAAGGTTTCCCCAGGGACCCTGCTGGTCCGGTCTGTGGGCTCCAGATGGGCAGGGATGGCAGAAGCAGGGACATCCTTGGGAAACAGTGGAAAGGAAAAGATTCCACGCAAACACCATCAGAGAGCAAGCCCGCCAACCCACTGAGCATCTCACTGGAGAAAACTTCTTACCTGGGGGGCCCTGGGTGCTGCGAGCGAATCGGAGGCCACCTGTGCTCCCTCACGGCCAAGCGTGTGGCTCAAAGATGATTCAGCTGTAGGAACGTTAAAGCCATTACTCAGGCTGGTGCAAAGAACAAACGCAGGAATGACCCAAAAGCAGCCATCCAGAAGAGAAAGAGAGTGGCAGCGAGAAGCAGTGTGTGCAGCTGGAAAACAGAAACTACTGACATCCTAACCCCATCACTTCACAGGAGATGCCCTGCGATCCAGAAAAGGGGGGAGACATCAGCCCAATACTACCCAGATCCCTAAAGACCCCTGCTCAAGACCCTCAGGCACAGCCAGGCCTTCCACGCACCTATTACCATCACCTGCCTCACCTGTCCTCTCTATACCCCTGCTGTGCCCTGTCTCACCTGACGGCATCGCCTTCTCTCTCCTCGACATGTTCTGATGATAAAAGGCCCTTATGAGGCCTAGGAAGATCAGAACAATAAGGCTGACTTCTAATCCTGCTGCTCCAAAGTCTATGGAAGGTCCTTGTCATCTGAGACTGTCTCATTTTCCCATCTACAGATGATACATTCGACCAGCCTTCCCGGGTTGCTGTGAAGAGTAAACAACAGAAGCAGAAGGAGCTGATGTGTGGAAGCCTGGCCTGAGCTGGGATCTGTACGTAGCAAAGAAAACCAGAGCTGTGTGTTAGCCTGAGCTGAACTGACATGCTGCCAAACGCAGGGGAATGCATGACAGGGGCTGAAAGAGCCTCCAGCCAGGCTGGGGGGCTGCCCCCACACAGATTCCTGAGAAGACCTACATTCATCTGTCATGCAGCCCCAACTCTAGGCAATACACAATACTCCTCCCTACACGACTATGGTGAAGATCATCCAATCTTGCTTTGCACTCTTCTGGGGACAGGAGGCTCATTACCAACTGCATTCTATTTCTGATCAGCTCTGACTGCCAGAAAAATTGACCTTTTCCAAACTAGAATCTATCTCTTAAGAGTTTCCCTGTCAGTTCCATACTCTGGAAGGCTCCAGCACTCGAAGGCACTGATGCTGCATAAGGCAGCTGCCCATGGTACCCAACTCACAGAAAGAAGGCAGGAGATGGAGAGGACACTCAGGTACGATCTCTCACCTTCTCCCTTGCCCAGCGCACTCCTGCTTCATCCCATGATCCTTATCTTCCCCAGGTAAACATCATATGTTACAGCTTCTGACCCCAATCCCAGAAGCCCCACCCCTCTAAGTTGTGGCATCTATAAGAATGCAGTGTCCTGGGGTCCAGCCACAGAATCCAACAGTCCACTCCGCTTGTTCTGTGATCTGGGAAGACTTCTTGCCACTGATACACATCCATGGTCCCATTACAAGGTCAGCTGGATCCTTATCTTGCCCATCTCCCAAGAAATTCCAGGCCGAGAAAGAACCAACACCTTAGATCAGACCAACTCCCTTGTGCTAAAACATATGTGTTCAAGTAAACTTCACTTTCACTTTTCACTTTCACGCACTGGAGAAGGAAATGGCAACCACTCCAGTGTTCTTGCCTGGAGAATCCCAGGGATGGGGGAGGATCCCAGGGATCCTTCTTTCTGTCGCACAGAGTCGGACACAACTGAAGTGACTTAGAAGAAGTGAAACAAGAACTACAGCAAGATTTCCTGTAGAGACGCCCAATACTCAAAGAAAGTATCGAAGAAATCCTGTTTCAGAACTTCACGGATGGCTCTAGCCTGGCAGCTTCCACAGACCTGTTGGAACTCCCCAGCCCCTGCCCTGCATTCTGTCCAAAATAACCACAGTCACCTTATAACCTCCTATAGAAATAGGAGCTAGGGGTATCCACCAGAATATACTGAGAGCACTGGGGAGCCACACAGGCCCTGTTAAGATCCCAATACCCAGTCAATAGGGCTTTCACCCATTTCCACAGAAGGCTTTCTCTTGGGGTGTGAACACATGGTTTCTGTTAGAACTGCTTCTGCCACATCTGGATCCCACCCAAGATGCTGTGGGGATGAAGGGTAAAGAAGCAGAATGTTTCAAAGTAAGGAAGGCTGGTAACACCTATAGCTTATTACCTGTCACTGACAGGGACACGGACTGCTCCAGGGTGACCTCTAATCCAGGGGCCATTTCTGACTTTTCCAACTGAAGAAAGAAACAGAAAAAAAGAGCTGTGAGCCTTACTTGCTAACATCTCTGTAGCAAAACTGCATATCCTCTCCTCCAGTTCAAAGGATGGACTCCTCCTCCCTAGGCAACTCAAGCAAAACACGTGTGGGTGGGTCAGACATGAATTGCCTGGAGACAGTGCCTTGGGCAGTACTCACCGCAGGCTGGGGCAGCAGGGCCAGACTGCCCCCAGAGGCCTCTGTACGGGGCTCATCCCCTCTTGGGAGTTCCAGGGTGATGTCTCGGTCACCTGCCTCCACAGGGGTCCCAGCCGAGGCTGAGGAGGTGGGCACGTGCTCCTGGTAGAGCAGAGTCCTCAGCTTCTCGTCCAGGCTTTTGATGGTGCTGTCCACAAAGCCCACCCTTGGGGGCGGCCCTTCTCCATCTGACTCCAAGGCTGAAGGTGGCTGAGGAGGGGCGGTGGGTGCCAGCGGGGGACTGGGGAGCTGGGGAGTGGCCAGACTGACTGCTCCTACCACAGTGGGGAGTGGGGGAAGGGGCTGGCTCACAGTGGGCTGAGGGGCCCCACCAGGGGTACCAGATGTGGGGGCCAAAGCTGACAGGGGCTCCGCCTTGGTGATGGGCTCTCTGGCTAGGGCAGGATCCCCCAGACCCATGGGGTGAAGGGGGGCCTCCAAAGGTGGGGCACAAGGCCCTCGGCCCATGTCAGGGGACTGTGCAGCAAGCTGAGCATCAAGAGTCTCCATTAGTGGCCAGGGAGTCTTATGCTCACTGGCCGGCCCCTGAGGGGTTCCTGGGCCCCCGGCCTGCATGGCAGGCCCCGTTGCTGGCTCCAGCTTAGGAATGGCAGCTGGTGGGGCCACATCTTGGGACAGAGCAGTCACGGGAGGGGATGACGGCACCAAAGGGGCTGGTGCACCACCAGGAAGGTCCCTGGGGCCTGCTTGGCTCAGAAGCTGCAGATCAGTTGAGAAGCTGGGTTTCTCCTTGGAGGACAGCTGGTCTTTAGAGGGTGCTGAATCTAGAAGAAATAGGAAAAATGTCTCTATCCTAACCTATTCTGGCCCTATTCACCTGGCACTTTGCTAGCTAAAAAGATGCCTTCTTTGGGCTGGTAGTGCTCTATATACCAGTCCTCTTCTCCTTTTCTCCGACATGCCAACTTCATGCATGTGCTAGCTCCGGCCCAAGACTCCTTGCACACATCTTCCTGCAATCCTGCTTACCACCTCAGGTTGTGTTCCAGAAGTGTCCCATTCAGCCGCACTAACACATCCTATCTTCCTTCTGATTTTTCTGTAGCACTTAGCCATCAGGTACAACCTATCCCTGTCTGTTGACTGTCTTTCCATGCCCCCATGTGCCAGGCGAGCTCCATAAAAACAGCTCTTATGACCCTTGCACTGGCCCATTCCACAAAACTGTAAATGAAATGATAAAGTCTGAAGTAGCAAGCAGTACACATTCCCCTGCCCTGGAAAGGACAGTAACTTCTGATAAGCCAGACACCATGCTTTGGTAAGATCAGAAGCTCGGACCAGAGAGAGGAGATCAAGATGAAAGAGTAAAACAACGTGTTCACCACCCTCTGAGAACACATCAAAAATACATCACAGGTGGAACAATTCTCACTAAAATCAAACTGAAGACTGGCAGGAGGCCCTTTGTACAATCAAGGCTGTAAAGATCCACAATGAATTGGGTAGAAAGTGATCAAATCAGAACTGATGCTCCTAGAAGGGGACACAGAGGTAAAGGGGGATTACGTGGGCTTGGAGATCCTCCCTGAGGAGTGAGTGGTATGAACCACATGTTAGACATCCCATCCCTGGGGTCTGACACCGAGAAGATGAGTCCCTTTGGTTGATTTGAAAGCCAGTGGGACTAACAGGAGGGCTGTAAGAAACCTAGAATTTGCTTGTGAAGAGTGTGAATATGCTTTGTTTACTCCTAGAAGGAAAACAAAGGAGGCAGACTGAAAGTGCCTGGGACTCTGGTCAGTTTCCTGCAACTGATCCAAGGCATGCCCTAGACCACACTGTGCACCCACTCCAGCACCAGGAGCTTCAGCACAGCTTCACACTAGGTCAAAGGCTGCTATGGTGGAGGAAAATGTGCATTTGTGGGAGACAGCTGGCTCTGACCCAGCCCTGCATCTGGTCGGGGGTGAGGTGGGACAGCCATTACTGGTGTTCACAGAAGCGGCAGATCAGGACACACTGGAGCTCTGAATGGTGTGCAGGCACAGTATAAGCACACACACTGGCCTAAACCAGGTACCACTCAGACCCTCTTGCTCTAGCACAGATCTCCACTGGGGCAAACATGTCATTGTCAGGAGAGTGGGGAGCACACACTCAAGAGGGAAAGGAGGCAGCATGAACTCCACCCTCAGGGATTCTGCGCTAGACTTTGGGACCAGACCCCACCCTTGATAGGGCTGTGATGAGCGATGAGCATACGAGAAGCCCCAGATGATACCTGGCTCTGCCTCTAGCCTCTCCGTCGCCAGTCCTACCTACCATCAAGGTGATACCAGCCCGCACACTCTGGGACAAGATATGACCCTGCTTACTTCAGATCCACTTCGCCCATCAAAGCCACTAGGCAAAGACAGACTGAACAGAAATGCTCCCATACAAGTGCGACTCTTTAAGACCAAGACAGGTAACCGTTTCACCTGATTTCATAGAGAAGACAGACGTTAAGCAAAATGAGAAGACAGAGGGACTTCTTTCATATGAAAAAAGGAAAAAAAACCCTGAAAAAATAAATAATAAAACAGATAAATAATTTACCAGAAAGAGTTCAAAGCCTTAGTAAAAGAATGCTCAATGAACTAAGGAAGACAATAGATGAACACAGTGAAACTTTTAACAAAGAAGTAGAAAATACAAAGAATAAAGTCATAAAATACAACAACTGAAATGAAAAAACACCAGAAAGGTTTAACAGCAGACTAAGTGATACAGAAGAATGCCTAAGAGAGCTAGAAGACAGGATAATGGAAACCACCCAATCAGAACAGAGAAAGAATATTAAAAAATGAGAATAAGTTAAGGGACCTCTAGGACAATATCAAGCATACTAACATTTGCATTATTGAGGTTCCAAAGGAGAAAAGGGTAAAAACAAATGCATTTGATGAAACTATGCCTGAAAACTCTCTGAACATGAAGAAAAATAGATACCCACATATGTTAAATGTAGAGTGTCCCAGACTGAACATATACACCAAGATTTACCATAATTAAAATGGTAAATGTTAAAGAGAGAATCTGAAGGCAGCAAGAGAAAAACAAAGAGTAACATATAAAGAAATACTGATAAGTCCATCAGTTGATTTTTCTGCAGAAACTTTACAGCCACAAGGGAATGGCATGACATACCCATAGTGCTAAAAAGGAAAAATCTAAAATTTAGGATAATCTACCCAACAAGATTATCATTCAGAATTAAAGCTAAAGACAGCTAAAGAACTTCTCAGATAAGGAAAAACTAAAACTAAAAGTTCACATTTAACCCAACTTTAAAGGAAGTTTAGATATTCTTCTCCAAGTGGAAAAAAAGGGGTACAACAAAATGAAAGAATTTATAGGAAGGGAAAATCCCACCAGTAAAGGAAAATACACAGTCTATACAGCAAAGACTGTGGATCAAATGCTTACATAAGATTAAAAGACAAAAATTAGAAAGTCGACTATAACTACAATAAACAGTTAAGGGATATACATGGATGTGAAATATTACATAAAAAAAACACAAAATGTGGTGACTCCACTGGTGGTCCAGTGGTTAAGATTCCATGCTTCCACTGCAAGAGGCACAGGTTCAATCCCTGCTTTGGGGAAATAAGATCCTGTACGCTGCATGGCACAGCTAAAAAAAACAAAAAACAAAACACCCACAAAATGTGGGGGAGAGGAGCAAAATAATGGAGATTTTTAAGAATGTGCTTGGACTTAAATGACCAGATTAAAATAAATAGATATTTAGGTCAACATATGGCTCAGAGGGTAAAGTGTCTGCCTACAATGTGGGAAACCCGGGTTTGATCCCTGGGTTGGGAAGATCCCCTGGAGAAGGAAATGGCAACCCACTCCAGTACTCCTGCCTGGAAAATCCCATGGACTGAGAAGCCTGGTAGGCTACAATCCCCGGGATTGCAAAGAGTTGGACACAACTGAGTGACTTCACTCACTCATATGAACCCCATGGCAACCACAAACCAGAATCCTACAGTAGATACACAAAAATAGGGAGAAAGTAACATAAGCGTACCACTAAANCTGAGAAGCCTGGTAGGCTACAATCCCCGGGATTGCAAAGAGTTGGACACAACTGAGTGACTTCACTCACTCATATGAACCCCATGGCAACCACAAACCAGAATCCTACAGTAGATACACAAAAATAGGGAGAAAGTAACATAAGCGTACCACTAAACAAAATAATCAAACCACAAGGAAAGAAACTAAAAGAAGAGGAAAAGAACATAGAATGAAAAAAATGACCCAGAAAACAAGTAACAGAATAGCAATATGTACATACTTATATATAATCACTTTAAGCGTCAATGGGCTAAATGTTCCAATCAGAAGACATAGAGGAGATGAATGGATAAAAAAATAAGACCCATCTATTCAAGAGACTCTCTTTGAGTTAAAGATACACAGACTGCAAGTGAGGGGATGGAAGGAGATATTTCACAAAAATGAAAATGATAAGAAAGCTGGTAGCAATACTCATATCTTACAAAATAGACTTTAGGAGAAAGTCTATAAAAAAGACAAAGAAGGGCATTATATACTGATNAAGAGACTCTCTTTGAGTTAAAGATACACAGACTGCAAGTGAGGGGATGGAAGGAGATATTTCACAAAAATGAAAATGATAAGAAAGCTGGTAGCAATACTCATATCTTACAAAATAGACTTTAGGAGAAAGTCTATAAAAAAGACAAAGAAGGGCATTATATACTGATAAAGTGATCAATACCAGAAGAGAATATAACATTCTTTAATATATGTGCACAATATATATGTAATATATTGACTACACTAAAGCCTTTGACTGTGTGGCTCACAACAAACTGTGGAAAATTCTTAAAGAGACAGGAATACCAGACCACCTTACCAGTCTCCTGAGAAAACTGTATACAAGTCAAGAGGCAACAGTTAGAACTGAACATGGAACAACTGACTGGTTCAAAACTGGGAAAGGAGTATATTGTCACCCTGATGTGAAATGTCAGGCTGGATGAATTACAAAAACTGAATCAAGACTGATGGGAGGAATATCAACAACCTCAGATATGCAGATGATACCACTCTAATGGCAGAAAATGAAGAGAAACTAAAGAGCCTCTTGATGAGGGTGAAAAGAGGAGAGTGAAAAAGTTGGCTTAAAAGTCAACACTTGGAAAACTAAGATACCAGGTCCCATCTACTCCCATCACTTCATGGCAAATAGAAGGGGAAATTTGGAAACGGTAGCAGATTTTATCTTCTTGAGCTCCAAAATCAGTGTGGACAGTGACTACAAGCCATGAAATTAAAANGTACAGCCACTATGGAGAACAGTGTGGAGATTCCTTAGAAAACTGGAAATAGAACTGCCATATGACCCAGGCATACACACTGAGGAAACCAGAATTGAAAGAGATACATGTAACCCCAATGTTCATTGCAGCACTGTTTACAATATATAGGACATGAGGCAACATAGACGTCTATTGGCAGATGGATGAATAAGGACATTGTGGTACATATACACAATGGAATATTAATCAGCTATAAAAAAGAACATATTTGAATCACTTCCAATGAGGTGGATGAAACTGTAGCCTATTACACAGAATGAAGTAAGTCAGAAAGAGAAACAGCAGTACACTATATTAATGCATATATATGAAATTTAGAAAGAATAACAATAACCCTATATGCAAGATAGCAAGAGACTTAGATGTAAAGAACAGACTTTTGGACACTATGGGAGAAGATGAGGGTGGGATGATTTGAAAGAATATCATTGAAACATGTATATTACCATATGTAAAACAGATGACCAGTTCAAGTTCAATGCATGAAGCAAGGCACTCAAAACTGATGTTCTAGAACAGCCCGGAGGGGTGAGGGTGAGGAGGGAGGTAGAAGGAGAGCTCAGGATGCGGGGGAAAATGTACACCCATGGCTGATTCATGTCAATGTATGCCATAAACCACCACAATATTGTACATTAATTAGTTTCCAATTAAAATAAATAAATTAATTTAAAAAATAAAGAAAATGCTTGCAAGGTTGGGATTTCTGAATGAAACCAATTAAGGGCTAAATGCTATGCATTTTGCTG
>SJYV01051347.1:98222-113637 GCA_006410875.1 Neotragus pygmaeus | reverse complement strand
TTTTTTTTTTTTTAATGTATTTTTGATGTGGACTGTTTTTAAGTCTTTATTGAATTTGTTACTATACTGCTTCTGTTTCGTGTTTTGGTTTTTTGGCTGCGAGGCTTGTGGGATCTTAGCCCCCTGACCAGGGATTGAACCCTCACTCTCTGCTTTGGAAGGCGAAGTCTTAACCAATGGGCTGCCAGAGAGGTCCCTTCCTCCTGAAAATGTTGTTTCTCAACTGCTTGATATGTGACTTGAGTTAATCTACTTCCAGGAAAATGGAATAAAAAGTTGATTCTGGTTTAGAGAAGCTACCAGCAGGCAGAGCTAAAGAGCCCCCTCTTGAGAGGAGAAATTTACAGAGACAAATTTCACTGAAGCTTAGGAGGTTTGTCTGGCTTCTTCTGGAGGATTCCTGATGAAAGACCAAGGTTAGGAACAGTGGCAGAGACTGATGATTGGCCTCCAAGACCATTCCCCCCTTTCACCTAACTGCAGAACCCTCGTTCTCTCCAGGACGGCCTACTCACCCGCCCTGGAACTCTTGACCACCTCTCGTCTCTTGGAAGCAAATCCTGTGAACTGGCCAGGCTGTTTGCAGTCCTTGTTCATGTCCTTGACCACATCTCGAACTTTCCTTTCATCAAGCCTTCGCTCATCTAGCTGTTATCTCTTCAGTAAGTCTGGAAGTGGGACCCAGGAATCCTCATTTTTAATAAGATTCCCTGTCATTTCTGATTTAAGTAGCATGAGGTGAATCTGATCTAAATAGCATAGATGCCTCACTTTATTACGCCACCTTAGCTTTTTAAAATTCTGTCCATTTTTCAAAGTTCCACTGAATCGCCACAGTGCCTGCCTAGAATGTAGGATGATTTTAGATGATACTCAAGTAGAACTTATTTAGTCAGTGTATATTTATTTCAATAAATTTAGTGGTTTTTCCATTTTTTGTGATGATCTACATCTTCCTTTACAAATTAATATACCTTCATAAAAAGTGAAATGATTTAAAGAAATACTCTAAAAACTACAGTTGATTAAGAATCACGACTCATTAAAGTACATGTTGTGATGTCGCTCAGTCGTGTCTGACTCTTTGTGACCCCATGGACTGTAGCCCACCAGGTTCCTCTGTCGATAGGGTTTTCCAGGCAAGAGTACTGGAATGGGTTGCCATTTCCTTCTCCAGGGGATCTTCCCAACCCAGGGACTGAACCCAGGTCTCCTGCACTGCAGGCAGACCCTTTACCGTATGAGCCACCAGGAAGGCTGGGATGTATTGTTATGTACGTGTTATGTATTAATAAATATTTGCTCTGTTTTCTATGTTGTTGCCTTTTGATATGCATTCAACAAAAGAATAAAGGGGTAAGAGAAAGATGAATAAAACTTTTATGCCGGCCAAAATTGAATATATATATATTTATATAAAATCAATAGATTTAAAATTTCAAAACCAGCAAATATATAGTATAAATACTAAAGTTTAGAAGCCCAGTAGTATTTCTGAAATTTTCCCTTTCTACTTTCTCTAGAGACGCATCCAAGTCTGAAAAGTGAAAAGCAACATATCTCATTTCCCCATCTCGAGGCATATTAAGATACTGACGCTAAACTTTCCGAACCATCTTGCTACTTGCAGTCAGCAATCAGCTTTGGAGATTGGCTGTTCATAGCTGTGCTGTTGGAACAGTGAAATTAGGTTGTCTCAGCAGCAGCAGGTCCTGCCCATCCCTATTGGTGCATCTTCTCTGAGTGAAGTCAGCATTATTCATATAAATTGCTTATCAACTGCCCACTGGCACAGGGCATGATTAGAGGGTAAAAGTTATTCCAGATAACTATTAAGGTGAAGACTCAAATCTTGATGCGACCCTGGATACCTTACATCCCCTACCCCTCAGCTCACACAGTTTAGGAGTGTATAATCCAAGACATTGAAGGCAGAAGAAGAAGGGAATGACAAAGGATGAGATGATTGGATGGCATCACCGACTAGATGGACATGAGTTTGAGTAAGCTCTGGGAGTTGGTGATGGACATGGAGTCCTGGTGTGCTGCAGTCCATGGGGTCACAAAAAGTTGTACACGAGTGAGTGACTGAACTGAACTGAGTCCAAGACAATTCTTATTCTGACAATAGAATGAAATCAACAAAAGTTCATTCAACCAACATATGGAGAGTGAGCACAAGTCAGGTCTTTAAAGAAAAGGAATCAAGAGAAGGGACTCATTCCTTTAGAGTCGGTAGAAACTGGGGACTGGAGCCCTAGACGGGGCCACAGGAAGCATGGGTGAGCTCTGTCTCTTGAGGCACACCGCTGTCTAGCTCTCAGCCTTGTATTTAGATGTCATCCGTCAGACAGAGCCAAGGACCAAGATCAAAGCAAAAGCAAGCTGGCCTCTTGAGCAGGACTCTCTAAAAGGACGTTTGCCCCTGTTGACCCTCCCTCAGTTTCTGTTTTGCTCCTCAAAGTCCATGATAATATACAGTGGAAGTCGGCCTGCCTGCCTGCTCAGCTGGCTCTCCATGCCCTCAACCCCCTACACAGAAATACACAGACACACACAGACACAGACACACACACACACCCTCTCTATAAACTAGTCCTCTGACAGAAAGAAAGAGGACACATCCCTAGGCAGCATCTTCCATTGGAGCTTCAAACATGATAGCCACGTCCGTGCCTCCCAAGAGATAATGATAAAGACAAGCCCATATCGTGGACAAAGCCACCAGTGGTGACTAATGGTCGACAGGCGAATGGCTGTCTACATAGGCCATTCAGGGCCCATAAGCAAAAGCAGAGACTGTCTGTCCTAGTTTCTTCCGTGTCCTTAGTTCCCAGCACAGGACATCCTTATTATTTGTTTGATAAATGAAGGAAGGGAAAAAGGAAGGAGGGAAGGAAGGAGGGAGTTGTTAAAAATCCCTTATGGCCCCCTCAGATGCTGGCCTATTGTTTATCCCCAAGGGGGTAGGAAGAACAAGGCTGTAGGAACCCAGGTGGACTGGCTTGATCTGGTGGCCTCTAGGAAGTTTAAAGTACCGTTAGCATGGGGATCTAGTTCTGGCTGGATCCCTGGGAGCTGAAGACAGGGTGTCACTTGAACTGTGACATAGAATTGAGATGCAGGTGATTAGCAGGGTCATTTTTCACCACCCAGAGTCCATGCCTCCTTACTTTGGTAAATTACCCTAATTTCCTTTTAAAGCATAGCTTCTTTCCCATGTGTAGAGCTATCAGTCAGGCGCCTTGCCTTATTTGACCAAGGTGCAATGGTGTGACCCAGGCTGGACCAATCAGACTGTGTCCTGGGAATGACTTTTGAGTAGAGCAAAGGAAGACCCAAAAGATAGTGAGTGGTTAGCTCTCCACTTCCACTGTGAACCTTGACTAGAGAATTCTGTATTGGAGAACTGACCTGAATCCTGCCTTATTCTGAGTCTTTTCTTCAGCCTTCCTTTGGATTTTATGAGCCACACAATCTCCTTTCAACAAATTCACTTTCTCCTAAAAATCAGCTAGTGCATGCATGCTAAGTCGCTTCAGTTGTGCCTGACTCTTTTGTGACCCTATGAACCGTAGCCCAGCAGGCTCCTCTGTCTATGGGATTCTCCAGGCAAGAATACAGGAGTGGGTAGCCATATCCTCCTCTAGGGAGTCTTTCCCACCCAGGAATCAAACCCGGGTCTCCTGAATTGCGGGTGAATTCTTTATCATCCAAGCCCTTAAATCAGCTAAAGTCAGCTTCTATTAAGGAACCCTAAACTCAGGAATCATGTCTCATACCTGGGTTTCCCAGGAAGGCAGCAGGTACTGGATCCTAATTCTCAGGGGCCAATAGGAATAGATTGTTTTCTGAGAGGGTTCTGGGATGCCCCGTGCTCCATGAGAAGTGGGCATTCAGCCAGCACTGCACCAGCCTCTGGTGTGCCTGACCTGAATTCAGAGCCATCACTGCCTCTGGTGAGAACCCCAGGCTCTGATTTTGAAACTGTCACTGGGATGGGACTTGGCAGCTCAGCCTCCAGGCTGCATTCTCCATCCTCCATAGTTCATTCTATGTGGAGTCCAACCAACCTGCTCAGGGGCAATATTCAAAATTCAGGCCAGGCACTGGCCAATCAGCGTGGATGTTGGTGCTGGAGCAGAGTGGAGCCTTCTCTGCACTGCAGCAAGGAATGGCACTAGGGCAGGGATTACTGACTCGCAATGATGTAATATTTTAATACTTAGTTCAGCTGCGCTGGGTGCCCACCACCTAGCGACTGGTTCAGCGCCTACAGGACTGGGAACACTTCTGAAGGAGGGCTGTCTTCAGTGTAGATAATTCTGCTCCCATCTGGGACTTCTCTGGTGATCCAGTGGCTAGGACTCCATGCTTCCATGGCAGGGGGACATGGGTTTGATCCCCAGTCAGGGAACTAAGATCCTGCATGCTTTGAGAAGTAGTTAAAAAAAAAAAAAAAATGTCCTCTCTGCTCCCTTTACACAAACCCACCCCTACCTGTCCCACCTAGCCCAGGGCTTTACAGTTGCCCAGAGCAAGTGGTTAACATACATTTGTAAGTAAAATATAAAAATCCCAAGGTAGAAGAAAGATAATGAAGAGAAGGGGTAGAGGGAATGAGGGGGAAAAGCTGAGTCTGTTCTAGGAAAGGCACAGTGGACTTTGTCCTGTCTTCCCCCAGCCCGATGTTTATCTACATGCGCATTTGAAATCAGCATCAGAGGTGCTCTTGAAAGAGGGAGGAAAAAAAGCACAAAATAAGAGTGATAAAAGAAAAAGGGAACTATACTGTTTAATCTTCTCACCGAGGGCAGGGACATCAGTGTCTGCCACTTACCTCATTGTAGGGACTATTATTACAGATAAAGAAACAGACTCAAAAGAGGTTAAATGGTTTGCTCAAGGTCACACAGATAAGGGCAGATATGGGACTCAAACTTGCCCCTGTTGCCTCCAAAGCTGGAGCTGTTTACCACGCTTGAGTTTCTCAAGCTGGAAATTCTCAAGTCCCAGGTTTCGGGATGGGGGCAGCAGTCCTGTGTTGGTGCTGCCACCTAGTGACAAGACGGAGAACTGTGGCGACACCCATCCCCCATCACCCCCACCCCCCCGCAACTTCCTNGTCATTTCAAGATAGTTAATGAGCTTCAGATACTCTTTGATGATGAGAAGAATTATGATATACACACACAAAAAGCTTTAATGAAGTATAAAATTATAAAATATAATGAAGTTCTTTTTTTAGAATATGCAATTAGTAACTGTTGGATATTCTATTTCTCAAATATATTGACAACACTACATCCATGTAAAACCATTTCAAAGGAGAGGAAGGAGAGAGTTACAAGTTTTAATTCAAGATGATCAAAATTAAACATTTTTTTCCCCCACCTCAATTCTCCTTTCTGAAAGATCACAGCGGGGAAAAAATAATCTATGTTCAGCACACAGGGCTTGGGAAGGCTTGGATTAAGCTACTTGTATAGTAATAGTATAAGAATTAACTGAGGAGGTTTATTTAATCAAAAGGTGAATGGGTCTAATGGATTACTCTGAAAAGGGAATTTATGAATATCAGAAAGATTAATAGAAAATTTGGAAAATAAGAATTTGTAGAATGTTATGTAACTATTTAAAATTACATAATACCAGAAACAAAGTAAGAAACAATAAATGCTTTGGCAGTAAATATATCAAAGTTAAGTTTAATCTTCAAGCACCAAAACATTGTCTTTCCAAACACTTCTAACGCATGATTATTTTTCATTTTCATTATTAAACATAGATAATGAAATAGCTTATACAATCGTAAAAATGTATTTGTAAAATTATACTGCCTGCAGATATATGCATAAAGATGTTGTTTGCAGTACTGTCTATAAAGAATCAATATGTAGATGACAGAAATGTTCAATCATAAAAATAGTTAAAAGGCAACTTAATTCTCAAAAAAAGAATGCACCTATTTAAAAAGTAGATATATATCTTATATCAAGATGGATGTTAGTCACCTACCAACTGAAAAATAAGGTGTTAAACAATGCATGTACTCTGGCATTGCTTACAATACAGATGTGCATTGGCTTAGTTGTACATTTCTTGGTTCAAATCATCTGCTAAGATTATGTACTAACAGGATAACATTGGTTTGGGGATATGCTTTGAAAATTAAGCAAGGCTTTTACTATTAGGCATAGGGCTATCATGTTTAAAATATTTCAAAGAAAAAACATATAGAAAAGAAAAAAGTAAAATAAGAAATTCACTGGTAAGTTATTAATATTTTACTTCCCCTACATTTGAAAAGATGTCAAGATCAATTTCTTAGATAGAATTTTTGACTCTCCTTTTCAATTAAGTGTACTGAAAACTATTCTTTTAGTAAACATTATTCTTATATGTTCAAGAATCTAAATGATCATGATTATACTTATAACTTATATAATCAATTAACGATCTATAATGTGAGTGGGGGCCTAATGCAATGAATTGAAGATCTTAAGAGAAAAGCTGGGCCCCCTGAAGAAGAAAGAATTATCCTCCAGTCTGCATTCAGACTCAAGAATTTAACGTCAAATTCTGCCTGAAATTTCAGACTGTTGGCCCGCTGTACCCGTTTTTGGCTCTCTCTCTCTTTTTCTTTCCTCAGTTGCTACAGTCGTGTACAAATCTTTGCAACCCTATGGACTGTAGCCTGCCAATCTCCTTTGGCCATAGGATTTTCCAGGCAAGAATACTTGAGTGGGTTGCCATTTCCTTCTCCAGGGAATCTTCCTGACCCAGAAATGGGACTTGCATCTCTTGTACCTCTTGTATTTCAGATTTTTTACCCACTGAACCACCCAGGATTTGTATGAGTCAATTCCTTATAATAAATNATACTTGAGTGGGTTGCCATTTCCTTCTCCAGGGAATCTTCCTGACCCAGAAATGGGACTTGCATCTCTTGTACCTCTTGTATTTCAGATTTTTTACCCACTGAACCACCCAGGATTTGTATGAGTCAATTCCTTATAATAAATATCATTTTTCTATTGCATAAACATAGAATTGATTAATCTTCTCTTCAAACCTCTAACTAATATAGAAACTAAAAAATGCTAAAATTATTAAAGCCCAAGTGAATTGCAGTGGTTTTAAATTCAAATGTGGATGCATTGGGCAGAGGTGTCAAGAATAAACAGAACTATGCAAAAAAGAACTTCATGACCCAGATAGCAATGATGGTGTGATCACTCACCTGAACCCAGACATCCTGGAATACAAAGTCAAATGGCCTTAGAGAGCATAGCTACTAACAAATCTAGTGGAGGTGATAGAATTCAAATTGAATTATTTCAATACTAAAAGATAATGCAGTTTAAGTGCTGCCCTCAATATGTTAGAAAATTTGGAAAAATTCAGCAGGTACCACAGGACTGGAAAAGGTCAGTTTCCATTTCAATCCAAAAGAAAGGCAATGCAAAAGAATGTTTGAACTACTGCACATTGCACTCATCGACTTTAGTTTCCTGTGCTTCAAAAATCACTGCAGATGGTGATTGCAGCCATGAAATTAAAAGAGGCTTACTCCTTGGAAGGAAAGTTATGACCAACCTAGACAGCATTTTGAAAAGCAGAGACGTTATTTTGTCAACAAAGGTCTATCTAGCCAAGGCTATGGTTTCTCCAGTGGTCATGTATGGATGTGAGAGTTGGACTGTTAAGTAAGTTGAACGTCGAAGAATTGATGCCTTTTTTTTTTTTTTTTTTTAGAATTGATGCTTTTGAACTGTGGTGTTGGAGAAGACTCTTGAGAGTCCCTTGGACTGCAAGGAGGTCCAACCAGTCCATCCTAAAGGAAATCAGTCTTGAATTTTCATTGGAAGCACTGATGCTGAAGCTGAAACTCCAATACTTTGAAACTCCAATACACCTGAACCCAAGAACTGTCTCATTAGAAAAGACCCTGATGCTGGGAAAGATTGAGGGCAGGAGGAGAAGGAGACAGCAGAGGATGAGCTGGGTGGATGACATCACAGACTCAATGGACATGGGTTTGGGTAGACTCTGGGATTTGGTGATAGACAGGGAGGCCTGGTTTGCTGTGGTTCATGGGATTGCAAAGAGTTGGACATGACTGAGCAATTGAACTGAACTGAAATACACACTAACAAACTAATGCTCAAAATCCTCCAAGCAAGGCTACAACAGCATGTGAACCATGAACTTCCAGATGTTCAAGCTAGATTTAGAAAAGGCAGAGGAACAAGAGATCAAATTGCCAACATCCATTGGATCATCAAAAAAAACAAGAGAGTTCCAAAAACAAATCTACTTTTTCATTATTGACTAAAAGAAAGTCTTTGTGTGGACCTGAACAAACTGTGGAAAATTATGAAAGAGATGGGATTACCAGACCACCACCTCTGTCACGGTTGGGCTTCCCTGGTGGCTCACATGGTAAAGCAGCTGCCTGCATTGTGGGAGACATGGGTTCAATCCCTGCATCAGGAGGATCCCCTGGAGTAGGAAATGGCAACCCACTTCAGTAGTCTTTCTTGGAAAATTCCATGAATGGAGGAGTCTGGCAGGCTACAGTTCATGGAGCCACCAAGAGTCAGACACAACTGAGTGACTTCACTTTTTTTTTCTTTCTTTACCTGCCTACTGAGAAATCTGTAGGCAGGTCAAAAAGTGACAGTTAAAACTAGTCATGGAAAAACAGTCTGGTTCCAAAATGGGAAAGGAATGCGTCAAGGTTGTATATTGTCACCCTGTCTGTTTAATTTATATGCATATGTAGAATATATCATGTGAGACGCTGGCCTGCATGAACCACAAGCTTCAAGATTGCTGGGAGAAATATCAGCAACCTCAGATAGGCAGATGACACCACCCTTATGGCAGAAAGTGAAGAAGAACTAAAGAAACTCTTGATGAAAGTGAAAGAGNAAGTAATATCTCTGCTTTTGAATATGCTATCTAGGTTGGTCATAACTTTTCTTCCAAGGAGTAAGTGTATATTAGATTATATCATCTGCAAACAAACACAATTTTACTTCTTCCTTTCTGATTTGGATGCCCTCTATTTCTTCTTCTTGACTAACTGCTCTGGCTAGGACTTCCAGGGTGATGCTGAATAGAAGTAATGAGAGTATGAAGCCTGTCTTGTTTTTAAACTAAGAGGAAAAGCTTTAGCGTTTCATGATTCAGTATGATGTTAGCTGTGGGCTGATTATACACAGCTTTCATTATGTTGAAGTACATCCCTTTTACACTTTGTTGAGATTTTTTTATCATTTAAATTTTTTCAAATATCTTTTTTCTTTATCTATTGCCATTATCATAAGATTTTCTACTTCATTCTGTCAATGTGTTGTATCACATTTATTGATTTACTTATGTTGAGCCATCCTTGCACCTCAGGAATAAATCCCACATGACTGTAGTGTATGATTCTTTTAATGTGCTCTTGATTCAGTTTGTTGGTATTTTGTTGAGAGTTTTTATATATAAATGTCATACAGATCCATCAAGGATACTGGGCTGTAACTGTTTTCTTATAATATCCTTGTCTAGTTTGGGTATCAGGGTAAAGCTGGCTAGCAAAATGAGTCAGAAGTGTTACTTCCTTTTCAGTTTTTTTTTGTTTTTTTTTTGGAAGAGTTTAAGAAAGACTGTGCTAATTCTTCTTTAAATGTTTAATAGAATTCACCAGTGAAGTTTTCCAGTCCTGCACTTTTCTTTGTCGGGAGATTTTTGATTACAGATTTAGTTTCTTCATTAGTTACAGGTCCATTCAGATTTTCTATTTCTTAATGATTCAGTCTTGAGAGTCTGTGTGTTTCTAGGAATTTATCCATTTTTCTAGGTTATTCAATATTTTGGTATGTACTTATTCGTGGTATTCTCTCATGATTCTTTTCATTTCTGTATTATTAGAGGTAACATCTCCCCTTTCAATTCAGATTTCATTTTCTTAGCCTAGCTAAAGGTTTGCTGACTTTAACTTTTCCAAGAACTAGCTCTTAGTTTCATTGATCTTTTCTTTTTTTTTTCCGAGTCTCTATTTCTACTCTACATTTTGTTGTTTCCTTCTTTCTGCTAACTTTGGGCTAAGTTCATCCTTTCACTAGTTCCTTGAGGTGTGAAGTTAAAGAGTTTGAGATCTTTCTTGTCTCTCAATGTAAGTTTTTGTAACTATAAATTTCCTCTTAAAATTGCTTTTGCTGAACGATGTAAGTTTTGGCACGTTGTGTTTCCATTTTCATTTATATCAAGATATTTTTATTTCCTTTTTAATTTCCTCTTTGACCCGTTTGTTATTCAGAAATGCATTGCTTAATTTCCATGTATTTTTACATCTTCCAGCTTTCTTCCTTTGATTTCTAGTTTCATGACATTGTGGTTGGAAAAATAACCTGATGTGATTTCAGTCTTCTTAAATTTGTTAAGACTTGTTTTATAATCTAACAAATGATCTACCTTGGAGAATGTTTCACGCGCACTTGAGAAGAATGTGTATTCTGCTGTTCTGAGCAGAATGTTCTGCTTATGTCTGTTAAGGTCCATTTGTTCTATGGTCCTTTTGTTCTATATTTTCTCATGGATTTTCCGTCTGGAAGGTCTATCCATTATTAAAAGTGAAATAGTTTAAATTCCCCACTATTAGTGCATAGACATCTATTTCTGCCTGCAGACCTGTTAATATTTGCTCCATATATGTAGGTGCTCACATCTTGAGTACATAGATAATTACAACTGCTTGTAATTTATCATTATAGAATGACTTTCATTGTCTCTTATTACAGATTTTGACTCACAGCCATTTTGTCTGATATAACTGCCCCTGCTCTCTTTTGGTTTCCATCAGCCTGTAATATAAGTTTCTATCCTTCACTTTCAGGATATATATGCCTCTAAAGTTGAAGTGAATCTCCTGCAGACAACATATATAGTTTTGTCTTGTTTTTTAATTCACTCAGCCACTCTGTACTTTGGCCACCTGATGCAAAGAGCCAATTCATTGGAAAAGATCTTGATGCTGGGAAGGACTGAGGGCAGGAGAAGTGGGAAACACAGGATGAGACGGTTGGATGGCATTGCCAATTAAATGGACATGAGTTTGAGTAAACTCCAGGAGATAGTGAAGGACAGGTAAGCCTAGCATGCTGCACTCCACAGGGTCCCAAAGAGTAGGACATAATTTAGCAATTGAACAACAAGTCTATATTTTGATTAGAGACATTAATTCATTTTCATTTAAAGTAGTTATTGATAAATATGGACTTACTAATTGCCATCTTCTTGCTGTTTCACAGTTCCTTTCTTCCTCTCTTTCTTCCCCTCTGATCTGATGATTTTCCACAGTGGTATGCTTTATTTCCTTTATCTTTTATGTATAGGTATTTAGTTTGTGACTACCATGAGGCTTAAAATAAAAATATAGTTATAACAGCCTATATACTTTTACCACTGAATTTTATACTTCCATGTGTTTTCATGAGGCAGGTACAGTGGTGATGAACTCCCTCAACTTTCGTTTGTTTGGGTAAAGTCTTTATTTCTCGTTCATTTCTGAATGACAGCTTTGCCAGTTAAAGTAGTATTCTCAGTCATCAGCTTTTTCCTTTCAGAATTCTGAATATATCATTCCACCCTCTCTTGCCTTACAAGGTTTCTTCTGAGAAATCTGGTGAGAGTTTTTTTCCATATAAAACAAGGTTTTTTTCTCCCAATTGCTGCTTTCAAAATTCTTTGTCTTTGATTTTTGATAGTATTATAATGTATCTTGGAAAAATCTTCTTTGGGTTATATCTATATAGGGACTTAAGAGATTCATGGACACAGATGTTCATGATCTTGTCCTAGTTTTGAGAATTTCTTTTCTTTTTTTAATTTATTTTTAATTGAAGGATAATTGCTTTACAATATTGTGTTGGTCTCAGCCATAAATCAACATGATCCAGCCATAGGTATACATATGTTCCCTCTCCCTTTAACCTCTCTCCTGGAAATTTCTTAGAATAAGTTTCCTGCCCTTTCTCTCTCTCTTCTCTGGGGATGTCCACAAAGAAAATGTTAGTTACTGGATGGAGCCCCATAATTCACATAGGCTTTCTTCACTTTTTTTTCATTCCCTTTTCTTCTACGACTTGATACTTTCAAATGACTCATCTTCAAGTTCACAGATTCTGTCTTCAGCTTGATCAAGTCTATATTGCAGACGTGATCTCTATTGCATTTTTTTAAACCGCATTCACTATGATTCTTCAGCTTCAGAATTTCTGTTTGGTTCTTCTTACCATTTCTATTACTCTGTTAAACTTCTCATTATTGTTTGTGTATTATTTCCATGATTTTGTTGTCTACATGTGTTCTTTTATAGCTCACCAAGTTTCTTTAAAACAATTAATGAATTAATTAATTAATGAACAATTAATGAATTCTATGGCCATTCATAGATCTCTAATTCTTTGTGGCCTGTTACTGGAAAATTATTCCGCTCCTTTTGGTGGTGTCAAGTTTCCTTGCCTTTTTCCATGTTTCTTGTAACTTTGTGTTGATGTCTGTGTATTTGATGGATCAATCATCTCTTCTAGACCTTACAAACTGATTTTGGTGGAGAAGACCTTGACCTTCCAGTGGGTACAGGGAAGCTGGTTGGATGGAGTATGTTGATTNATTTCCATGATTTTGTTGTCTACATGTGTTCTTTTATAGCTCACCAAGTTTCTTTAAAACAATTAATGAATTAATTAATTAATGAACAATTAATGAATTCTATGGCCATTCATAGATCTCCAATTCTTTGTGGCCTGTTACTGGAAAATTATTCCGCTCCTTTTGGTGGTGTCAAGTTTCCTTGCCTTTTTCCATGTTTCTTGTAACTTTGTGTTGATGTCTGTGTATTTGATGGATCAATCATCTCTTCTAGACCTTACAAACTGATTTTGGTGGAGAAGACCTTGACCTTCCAGTGGGTACAGGGAAGCTGGTTGGATGGAGTATGTTGATTGCAGGTGCAGGGCAGGCCCAGCTCTGTAGTCTCTGTGCAGCTCACCAGCTGAGGTCAGTATTGGCAAGGATGGTATGAGTCCTCAATTGCAGGTAGCTACAGAGGCTGTGGGACTGTTGGGGTCTACACGGTGACAGTTTGTGGGCACCTTCTGATCCTTTTTTCCCCACGGGGACTTTATTGCTGATGGGCTACCTCTTAGCACTGGATCCAGCCTGTGTCTAATGTATAGGTCCTGATGGCACAGAGACACAGCAGAGGTCTGGAGTGCAGGTGCTCACAGAGGGATGATGGCTCCAGGTTCTCGTGTGCTGATTAGTTCACAATGGTGGTGGCTCCAGCATCTAAGGTGCATGAGTGTGCAGCTACCATGGAGCTGGGATCTGAAGCATGGGTGCCACCACAACAGCCAGGGTTCTGGGGTCTGCGATCTGCACAGGGCTGAGGGAGGCAGCCGGCAGTCCTGGCCCCAGGGCAGCAGACCAGCAGCTTCTTCTGGGGAGGGAAGAATAAGGTGCAGTGGCATCTCTCTCCCTAGGGTGTCTTGTGGTGGTGATGGCTGCTGGTAACGGTGATGGCTGGTGATGGCTGCTGGTAACGGTGATGGCTGGTGATGGCTTCTGGGCTGGTTAAGTCCATGGTGAAAGCACCCAGCGTTCTCTGTGGACTAGGCAACTGGGGCCCACGCCCACTATCACTGCAGGCTCCTCTGCTGTGAAAGCTGTGGGGAAGCTGCAGCTGCCATGGGGTTGGTAGAGGTCCTTAGCCGCAAAGGCTAATGGAGTCCTTCACAGGGCTGGCCAGTGGGGACCATGATGGCACAAGCTGTGTAGCTGATAGAGATACCTCGATCTTCTCTGTTCCTTGCATCTCATCTAAGCTGATTCCCCCTAATTCTTTCTGTTCATTAATTCTTCATTTCTGCTCCACGGTGTCAACACAGATTCTTAACTGGATTTCTGAGCCATCCCACGGCCACTTCCGTTTATGTATCGATGTCCAACTGTTGTTTTTATTATGTGAGGACAGATGCTGATAGCTCCTGCTCTGCAATCCTGCTGACATCACTCCACTCCCATTATCCTCTGAGGGTCTATTTCAATCTGATTTTTTAATCTGGGCAGAGTTTTCCACATCTCACATGAACCTTTTGTCCTTTTCCTTTCTTCTCAACAATTGTTACCTCTTTTCCAACATTTGGGTGAGGCCACCATTCTCACTATCATGAACAACTTTCTGGTTTGATGATATAGCATTCATCCCTTCCCTCATGCAGCAGCGCTCTTAAATTTCCTCCAGGGAACAGCTTTCCTTATTTTCAAGTCCAGGGATGTGCATATAACTTGGGAACAGGTTGGTCTGTGCATTTCAGCCACCTGGTCACATGACTGCTTTAGTTCTGCATCGTGGAGTTAGGCTCAGAACTTCTGAATCCTTCTAAAAAGTGATAACTCTCCTGTCTATATTTGAATCTGGAAGACTATACACTGGAGCTGTTCTAGCAATCTTCTGATCACAAAATATAAATGTGAAGTTTTTAATTATTCAACTTTTTAACATTTATGGCACTTTTCAAATTTTATTTCTTCTTATGTTAGTAAGAAGTGTGGTAAGTTGTATTTCTCCAGGACATAAATTTGCCAGATTGTAGCAATGTCCCTTTTTCATTCCTGATATTGACTGTGCCTTCTCTCTTTCCTAGGCTCAGTCTCACCAGCGGCTCACCAGTTTTATTTGTCAAATCAAAGAAACAACTTTAAGCTTTGCTGATACTCTATATACGAACAAAGCTAGGGTAGGTGATGGAATCCCAGTTGAGCTATTTCAAATCCTGAAAGATGATGCTGTGAAAGTGCTGCACTCAATATGCCAGCAAATTTGGAAAACTCAGCAGTGGCCACAGGACTAGAAAAGGTCAGTTTTCATTCCAATTCCAAAGAAAGGCAGTGCCAAAGAAGGCTTAAACTACTGTACAATTGCACTCATCTCACACGTTAGTAAAGTGATGCTTAAAATTCTCCAAGTCAGGCTTCAACAACACGTCAACTGAACTTCCAGATGTTCAAGCTGGTTTTAGAAAAGGCAGAGGAACCAGAGATCAAATTGCCAACATCCGCTGGATCATGGAAAAAGCAAGAGAGTTCCAGAAAAAACGTCTATTTCTGCTTTATTGGCTATGTCAAAGCCTTTGACTGCGTGGATCACAATAAACTGTGGAAAATTCTGAAAGAGATGGGAATACCAGACTACCTGACCTGCCTCTTGAGAAATCTGTATGCAGGTCAGGAAGCAACAGTTAGAACTGGACATGGAACAACAGACTGGTTCCAAATAGGAAAAGGAGTATGTCAAGGCTGTATATTGTCACCCTGCTTATTTAACTTATATGCAGAGTACATCATGAGAAATGTT
>SJYV01051347.1:84540-97729 GCA_006410875.1 Neotragus pygmaeus | reverse complement strand
ATATTATACACATGCATACTTAAACATTTGTTTAAAGTAACCTTAGGGTTACTGTTGCTGCTAAGTTGCTTCAGTCGTGTCCAACTCTGTGCGACCCCATAGATGGCAGCCCACCAGGCTCCCCTGTCCCTGGGATTCTCCAGGCAAGAACACTGGAGTGGGTTGCTATTTCCTTCTCCAATGCATGAAAGTGAAAAGGGAAAGGGAAGTCGCTCAGTCGTGTCCGACCCTTAGCATGGACTGCAGCCTACCAGGCTCTTCCATCCATGAGATTTTCCAGGCAAGAGTACTGGAGTAGGGTGCCATTGCCTTCTCCTACTGATATATTATTAAGCATTTAATATATAATAAGAATAAATGGCTATAAGTAGGTAAGTTTTACTTTAATGAATAAATTATTGTTTATTGAGCATTTATTGGTACTGATTACTTTTGGAGTTCAGGATACTATAACAAAAAGATACAATCTCTGTTTTTAAGGCAGAGCAGTACCAAGTGAAAGACAAGGATAACAGTTATTCTACAACTAACTGGATACCACAGTGATTGAGGATCAGGGGGAAAGAATGCTAACATTGATTAGCAATGTCTGCCATTACTGTTGACAAGAATAACGGTCCATTCATGTCTGCTTGATGAACACTACACAAAGAGATGCATGAGTGCCATCTTCCTCATTGTGCTAAAAGCTCCTCTGGAAATGAAAACAGCACCCCCTTCCATTGTCTTAGAGGCCAGTTGTCTAGATCACCACATTTACTGAGTTGGCCAAAAATTAGTTTGGGTTTTTTCATGTTATAGAAAATCCAAACAAATGTTTCGGTCAACCCAATATAATGTGTCAGCTGGTCTTTCTGTCAAACTGAATAAATTTTTTTTTTGCCAAACTCTAGACCTTCACCTAGAACATATTCTTTCCTACCCACCCGCTACATCCAGAACTTCCCATTTTCAGGGCTGAAATATCACCCCTCTTCCAGACAGCTTCCCATGTTCTCCTTATTTAAGTTAGCCCTTCCTGTTATTGCCTCTCTCATCCTTATTACCCTTGTAATACTTATTTTTGATAATTATTATATTTCCTTGTGTATGTGTGTCTGTATGTGCACTATTTTCTATGACTATAATACAAGCCACACAAACATGGGAAATAGGCTAGCTGCTCATAGATTGAAATCAGAACCTAGGATGGGTTAGATGGTCAATAGTTATTTATTAAATGACCTCAAATCTTTTTACCTTAAGAGGAAGAATGTAAACCATTTGGCAAGAGGAAAAAATTTAAAGGTTAGCAACAGTTAATGGTTGCAGCCAACATGATTACGGACCCTTGACAGAAGGTAAAAGAATGGAGACAGTTCTTTAGCATATGTGCTGCATCATCCTTACTGAAGGGGCTTCCCAGGTGGCTCAGTGGTAAAGAACCTACCTACCAATGCAAAAGACGCAGGTTCCACCCCTGGTTAGTGAAGATCCCCTGGAAGAAGAAATGATAACCCACTCCAGTATTCTTGCCTGGAGAATCTCACGGACAGCGGAGGCTGGAGGGCTATAGTCCATGGGATGCAAAGAGCTGGACATGACTGAGCAAGCTGAGCAAGCATGCAGGGCCTACATGAAAGGGAATTCAAAGTTGTTTATGTCCATGACTTGATAAATGAGAATTTCTGTGTCACTAACAGTGGTGAGGAACTGATAAGAGAGTACTGGGTGACGGTGGGTGAAAATCTGAGAATTTCCTCTACTCTTGCCTCTGCTTTATTGACTATGCCAAAGCCTCTGACTGTGTGGATCACAATAAACTGTGGAAAATTCTGAAAGNCAGAGGAACCAGAGATCAAATTGCCAACATCCGCTGGATCATGGAAAAAGCAAGAGAGTTCCAGAAAAAACGTCTATTTCTGCTTTATTGGCTATGTCAAAGCCTTTGACTGCGTGGATCACAATAAACTGTGGAAAATTCTGAAAGAGATGGGAATACCAGACTACCTGACCTGCCTCTTGAGAAATCTGTATGCAGGTCAGGAAGCAACAGTTAGAACTGGACATGGAACAACAGACTGGTTCCAAATAGGAAAAGGAGTATGTCAAGGCTGTATATTGTCACCCTGCTTATTTAACTTATATGCAGAGTACATCATGAGAAATGTTGGGCTGGAAGAAGCACAAGCTGGAATCAAGATTGCCAGGAGAAACATCAATAACCTCAGATATGCAGATGACACCACCCTTATGGCAGAAAATGAAGAGGAACTGAAGAGCCTCTCGATGAAAGCCAAAGAGGAGAGTGAAAATCTTGGCTTAAACTCAACATTCAGAAAACGAAGATCATGGCATCTGGTCCCAGCACTTCATGGGAGATAGATGGGGAAACAGTAGAAACAGTGGCTGACTTTATTTTTCTGGGCTCCAAAATCACTGCAGATGGTGACTGCAGCCGTGAAATTAAAAGACACTCCTTGGAAGGAAAGTTATGACCAACCTAGACAGCATATTAAAAAGCAGAGACATTACTTTGTCAACAAAGGTCCGTCTAGTCAAGGCTATGGTTTTTCCTGTGGTCATGTATGGATGTGAGAGTTGGACTGTGAAGAAGACTGAGCTCCGAAGAATTGATGCTTTTGAACTGTGGTGTTGGAGAAGACTCTTGAGAGTCCCTTGGACTGCAAGGAGATCCAACCAGTCCATCCTAAAGGAGATCAGTCCTGGGTGTTTATTGGAAGGACTGATGTTGAAGCTGAAACTTGAATACTTTGGCCACCTGATGCGAAGCACTGCCTCATTGAAAAAGACCCTGATGCTGGGAAAAAGTGAGGGCAGGAGGAGAAGGGGATGACAGAGGATGAGATGGTTGGATGGTATCACTGACTCAATGGACATGTGTTTGGGTGGACTCTGGGAGCTGGTAATGGATAGGGAGGCCTGGAATGCTGCAGTTCATGGGGTTGCAGAGTTGGACACAACTGAGTGACTGAACTGAACTGATACTCTATTGTATATTTATTTTGTATTAATTCATGTTTTTGTTTTATTTCTTCCTTTTAACTGCATTCAATTTTCTCTTCTCTAACTTTTTACAGTGTATATATTTTGATTGTTTCTAATCTTTTCTCCTTTCTAAAATGTGCATTTGAGACTGCAAAATTTCTGCAAAATACAGATTTGGCTGCATCCTGCACATTTTGATAATTAATGTTTCATTTGCATGATTTTCATATCACTATTATTCAGAATATTTTCACAACCTCCATTATAATTTTTTTGTTGCTTCATGAGATAAACCCATTTCCTAACTATCAAATTGTGGAGACTTCATGTATCTTCTTGTTTTTAAATTCTAGCTTGTAGTTAAAGAACATGCATTGATTGATTTCAATCCTTTTAAGTTTGAAATTAGCTTTGTGTCCTGTATATGGCTAATTTTGAAATATTCTTTGTGTACTTGAAAAAAATTGGCATTCTTCAGCTATTGGGTGTCCTACATATGAAACAAAACTAATTCTACCTGTGGTGGATTCATGTCGATGTATGGCAAACTGAATAGAGTATTGTAAAGTCAAATTAAAAAATAAATAAATAAATAAATTTATTTAAAAAAAAACTAATTCTACTATTGAAATCCTTTATATTCTGAATTGATTCTTATCTTCTCATTCGAAAAGTTAAAACTCTCATGATGATTTTTTTCATTTATTTCTCTTAATTTTTGCTTTATATATTTTGAGGCTGTGTTATTGAAGACATGCAAATATAGAGTTATTTGATCTTCCAGAAGAACTGAATCTTTTATCATTACTTTTTTGTCTATTTGTCTGATATAAAAGATCTACTCTAGGGGACTTCCTTGACAGTCCAGTGATTAAGACTGTACTTAACTGCAAGGGGCACAGGTCTGATCCTTGGTCAGGGAACTAAGGGGCTTCCCTGGTGGTTCAGGGGTAAAGAATCTGCCAGCAGTTCAGGAGCTGCAGGAGACAATGGCTTCAGTCCCTGGGTCAGGACGATCCCCTGGAGTAGGGCATGGCAACCCACTCCAGTATTCTTGCCTGGAAAATCTCCATGGACAGAGGAGCCTGACAGGCTATAGCCCTCAGGATCACAGAGTAGGACATGAGTAAAGCAACTTAGCATGCAAGCACATAGGGAAGGAAGATCCTACATGGCCCATGGCTCTGTCCGCTCCACAAAAGAAAAAAAAACCAACAATCCACTCTAGCCTTCTTTAGGTATTAGCATGCTTTTTTCCATTTCTTTACTCGTCACCATTTGTAGTCGTCTGTCTTAGTCTGTTATTAGTTTGTTCTCTTTTTTCACATTTGACAAAGTTTGATATTTATTTCATTTACATTTAATTACTCATCTACTAGGGTTAAGACTAACATCTTAAAAACGATTTCCTATATTTTCATCATGTTCAATGTTGCTTTTTCTCTTCTTCCTTGCCTTTTGTTTTCAAAAAATTCTTCCCTACTCTACCCCTCCCCCATGACTGTGAAAGTTATCTACTACTTTACAATTCTCAAAAGAGTATTCTATAGACTACAATATACATTCTTGATTTTGGCTCTCTTCTCTAACAATGCAAGAATGCAGGAGCTCTTTGAGTACAATTCCCTTCCCCTGGTAAATATGCCCTTACTTTCACATATTTTAGCACAACAAATACATTTCAAATCTCTGAAGACACTATGTTTTTAAACAGTTAACACTCCTTTTGACGTGTCTATGTTTTATAATTCAATTACTTTTATTCCTTCCTGTATTTCTGACCTTCCATCTGGCATCACTGTGGTTTAGCCTAAAAATATCCCGTCTTATATTTGCAATATGCAGGTATTAAATCCATTTCATTTTTATCTCATCTTAATTTATGTTGCATGCTAACCACCCGGTAGAGATTCAAGGTTTATGTTTATTTTCCTTAGCACTTTGAGGATACCAGTATTTCCTAACCCAAAGTCACACATTCTCCTGTGTTTCCTACCATAAGTTTCACAGTTTTTAGTTTTACATTTAGGGTTACATTCCATTTTGAGTTGGTTTTTTTATATGGTGTTAAGTATGGATTAATATTCATTTTTCACATATGAATGATCAATTATTCCAAGACTGGAAAAATCTGTTCTCTCTTCATTGAATGTCCTTTATATGTTTATAAAAAACTAAGTGTCTCTCTGTGTTTGTGTCTATTGCTGAATTCTCTTTATTCTATTACTCCAATACCATCCTGTCATGGATTACAGCCTTGTCATGAGTAACCTGAGTAACTCAATGAAGCTATGAGCCATGTTGTACAGGGCCATCCAAGATGGGTGGGTCATAGTGAAGACTTCTTGACAAAATGCAGTCCACTGGAAAAGGAAATGGCAACCCACTCCAGTATTATGGAGTGGTTTCTTGCATGGAGAACCCCACGGACAGTATGAAAAGGCAAAAAGATATAACACCAGAAGATGAGCAACCCTTAGGTTGAAAGGTGTCCAATATGCTACTGGGGAAGAGTGAAGGGCAATTATTAATAGCTCCAGAAAGAATGAAGTGGATAGGCCAAAGCAGAAACGATGCCTAGTTGTGGATGCGTCTGGTAGTGAAAGCAAAGCTTGATGCGGCAGAGAACAATATTGCAAAGGAACCTGGAATGTTAGGTCCATGAATTACAGTAAACTGGATGTGGTCAAGCAGGAGATGGCAAGAGTGAACACTGACATCTTAGGAACCAGTGAACTAAAATGGATGAGAATAGGCGAATTTAATTTAGATGACCATTGCATCTACTACTGTGAGAAAAAATTCTTTAGAAGAAATGGAGTAGCCCTCACAGCCAACAGAAGAGTCCAAACTGCAGTATTTGGGTGAAACCTCAAAAATGACAGAAAGATCTCAGTTCCTTTCCAAGGCAAACCACTCAACAGCAGGGTAATCAAAGTCTATGTCCCAACCACTAACACTGAAGAAGCTGAAATTAAAAAGTTCTGTGAAGACCCACAAGACCTTTCAGAGCTAACACCAAAAACAGATGTCCTTTTCATCATAAAAGACTGGAATGCAAAAGTAGGAAGTCAAGAGATACCTAGAATAACAGGCAAGTTTGGTGGTGGAGTACAAAATAAAGCAGGGCAAAGCCTAATAGAGTTTTGTCAAGAGAATGCATTGGTCATAGCAAATACCCTCTTCCAACAACACAAGACTCTTTGCATGGACATCACCAGATGGTCAATACTGAAATCAGGCTAATTATATTCTTTGCAGTCAAAGATAGACAAGCTCTATACAGTCACCAAAAACAAGACCTGGAGCTGACTATGGCTCAGATCATAGGCTCCTTATTGCAAAATTCAGGCTTAAATTGAAGAAAGTAGGGAAAACCATTTAGGCCATTCAGGTATGACCTAAATCAAATCCCTTATGATTATACTCTGGATGTGATGAGTAGATTCAATGGATTAGATCTGGTAGACAGAGTGCTTGAGTAACTATGGATGGAAGTTAGTAACACTGTAAATGAGGCAGTGACCCAAACCATCCCAAAGAATAAGAAGATTAAGTGGTTGTCTATGGAGGCTTACAAATAGCTGAAGAAAGAAGAGAGGCAAAAGGCAAAGGAGAAAGGGAAAGATATACCCAACTGAATGCAGAGTTTCAGAGAATAACAAGGAGATACAAGAATTTTCCTGTTCATAAATGAACAATGCAAAGAAACAGAGGAAAACAATAGAATGGGAAAGACCAGAGATCTCTTCAAGAAAATTGGAGATATCAAGGGAGTATTTCATGTAAGGATGGGCACAATAAAGGACAGAAAAGTTAAGGACCTAACAGAAGCACAAGAGATTAAGAAGAGGTGGCAAGAATACACAGAAGAACTATATGAGAAACCTCTGAAAGAACCAGATAACCACAATGACACCATGTCACTCACCTAGAGCTGACACTCTGGAGTGTGAAGTCAAGTGGGCCTTAGGAAGCATCACTACAAACAAAGCTGGTAGAGATATTTAAAATCTTAAAAGATGATGCAGTTAAAGTGCTGCACTCAGTATGTCAGCAAATTTAGAAAACTCAGCAGTGATCATGGGACAGGAAAAGGTCAGTTTTCATCTCAATCCCTAAGAAGGGCAATGCCAAAGAATGTTCAAACTGCTGTACAATTGCACTCATTTCACATGATAGCAAGGTTATGCTCAAAATCCTTCAAGCTAGGCTTTCAGTTCAGTTCAGTTCAGTCGCTCAGTTGTGTCCAACTCTTTGCGACCCCATGAATTGCAGCACGCCAGGCCTCCCTGTTCATCACCATCTCCCAGAGCTCACTCAGACTCACGTCCATCGAGTCCGTGATGCCATCCAGCCATCTCATCCTCTGTCGTCCCCTTCTCCTCCTGCCCCCAATCCCTCCCAGCATCAGAGTCTTTTCCAATGAGTCAACTCTTCGCATGANCCTGGTGGGCTGCTGTCTATGGGGTCGCACAGAGTTGGACATGACTGAAGCGACTTAGCAGCAGCAGCAAACTATGAAAGCAGCTCATAAATTTCGGTATCAGAAAAATGAACAACCCAATCAAAAAGTAGACAGAAGAGGTAAAAAAGCATTTATCCAAAGAATACTTGCAAATAGCCCATAAATACATTACTATATGCTCAACGTCACTTATTATTAGAGAAAGGCAAATCAAAACTACAATGAGGTATCATCTCACACCAGTCAGAATGGCCATCATCAAAAAAATATACAAGCAATAAATGCTGGAGTGGATATGGAGAAAAGGAAATCCTCATGCACTGTTGGAGGGGATGTAAATCAATACATCCACCATGGAGATGAGTCTGGAGTTTCCTTTAAAAACTATGAATAAAACTACATTGTGACCCAAAAATCACTGAGTAAATCATAATTGAAAAAAATACATGTACCCCAATTTTCATTGCAGCACTATTTACAATAACTGTCACAAGGAAGCAACCTTTATGTCCATCAACAGATGAATGGATAAAGAAGTTGTGGCACATATACACAATGGTGTATTACTCAGCTATGAAAGAATGCATTTGAGTCTTTTCTAATGAGGTGGATGAAAATAAAGCCTATTATGGAGTGAAATCAGAAAAGCAAATATATATGAANTACACAATGGTGTATTACTCAGCTATGAAAGAATGCATTTGAGTCTTTTCTAATGAGGTGGATGAAAATAAAGCCTATTATGGAGTGAAATCAGAAAAGCAAATATATATGAAATCTAGAAATGTGGTAATGATGAATTTATTTTCAGGGCAGCAGTGGGGATGCAGACATAGAAAATAGAATTGTGAGCACCATGGGGGAAAGAGAGAGAGGGACTGTTTAAAAGAGAAAAAAAAAAGAACTGAAATATATGCATTACCATATGTCAAACAGATAGCCAGTGGGAATTTGCTGTATGATGCAGGAAGCTCAAACCCAGTGCTCTGTGACTACCTAAATGGGTGTAATGGGGTATGTTGGGAGACAGCAAATAAGCCAAGATACTGTGTTCAGGTTCTCTCACTCCGCTTTTTGTAAACAATGACTATATAACAGCTGAGATCATTTATAACACTGCACATGCAGGTCACAAGGTTTATGTAACAGCTGAGGTCACTTATAGCACTGTGCATGTGTATCATTAGGTACTCGCTTGATCTTGGGTTGTGTGTGGTATGCCCATATGAGCTTCACCATGAAAGCCTTGGCTGCTGCTGCTTTAGAGTGACATCATGTTTATGTTATATGAGGTTATGTTGTGCCTATGTTATGGCTATATTATGCTATATAACATATGTTATATGTTATGGCTGCTGCTATTGCTTCCATGCCAGCCAGGAGGGAATAAGCATTTCTGCAGTTCCTATGGCTCTTCAGGTCTTCTTCCAGCCTCTTAGCTCATGCCTTGCCTACCCTGTGTTCAGCGAACAATGTGAACAGAAAGATAATTAGCATCATGAACAGGATCAGCAATAAAATTGGAATAATTGGCAGAATACCCAGCAGGTAGGAAAGACTGAGCCTCCATAGAAGAAGAGTCACCAGGATACCTAGCAAGTAGAAGAGCCTGAGGCTCCACTGGATGGAGGAGGCCAGTGGCCACCATATNCAGGATCAGCAATAAAATTGGAATAATTGGCAGAATACCCAGCAGGTAGGAAAGACTGAGCCTCCATAGAAGAAGAGTCACCAGGATACCTAGCAAGTAGAAGAGCCTGAGGCTCCACTGGATGGAGGAGGCCAGTGGCCACCATATAGCATGTGGTACCATATGGCCATGATATTCTTGGTGTGGGCTCTGGTGAAAGACAGGAAGCTGGTGGATGATTTGCTGGTTAGCACTGAAAAAGCATTACAGGTGGTGAGTTCCCATTTGCTGAACAAGGTGGCACAGACTGCCACTGGCACCATGTGGTAAATTTTCCTGACTGCCTATAAGACAAACATGAATAGTGTCCTATGTGGTGCTGCACCACACAGTGTGCATTGTGCAGAGATGCTTGGAAGAACTAGATAAACATATATTGGCATTAGCGCAAGAACCCCATGGCTCTAAAAACCCAGCATCTCTGATAACAAGGCAGTAAGTAACAGTGATAATGAACATTATGAGACTGTGAGTCCCTATTTGGAAGCAAGGCCCAATGTACAGTAGAAAGTGAAGTATGAGAAGCCTGTGGCCAGGGGTGTGTGTGTGGCTCATCCTCAAGTGGCCCCTGGTGTGATTGAGTTCATGACATATTAACCATATACTATCAAGCGGAGTTGGTTGACTTGGGTAAGCAGTTTCGGGAAATGCAAGGGGAAACCTTGGCAGCTTAGCTTTTGTAACTCTGGGACACAGGAGTGGCCCTGTCACCTGTGAGGGATNGTGGCCCCTGGTGTGATTGAGTTCATGACATATTAACCATATACTATCAAGCGGAGTTGGTTGACTTGGGTAAGCAGTTTCGGGAAATGCAAGGGGAAACCTTGGCAGCTTAGCTTTTGTAACTCTGGGACACAGGAGTGGCCCTGTCACCTGTGAGGGATTTTTCAGGTCCTTTTTGAGAGAAGTAGATGAATAGCAAACAAGATGCCATTTTGAAAGTGTGAAGACTCTGAAGGGGCTCAAGCTGGCAGGGGTCCCATACAGGTTACACAGATGCAAATGTGAGCTGATTCGTGTGAAAGCATCCTGAAATGCTTTGTCCTCTGTAGAACACTGTACTGTAATTTCTGTCCTATGATGTAGGTTTAGAACAGTATACTGTAAAGGCTGTGTTCAGTGATATAGATTTAGTAGAACAGTGTATAAAGGCTGTGTCCTATGATGTGCTACTAACCTCTGATTCTCTTGCAGATTTAGTACAGTGTGAAAACATTTGGAATCATGTAGGTGGGCTGTGAACACGAAAAAAATCACCTCCTTGAAGGGGTGGGCCCAATGCCTGTATGAAGTTTTGGTGAGTCCTTAATAAAAATTCCATAGGAATAGAGTTGCCCTTATGGAGGCTTCCTTGCAGTTTCACAAGGAAAAATTGTGGACTGGACTTGGTCATGGAAGATAAAGTCAGTCTATGTTCAGTGAGTGGCTCTTTTAGCCCCATAAAGGCAAGGAATCTAACAGGAGTTCCAAGTGATATCTGGCATTGGGTGTTGCTATGTATTGGGGGATGTAACTGTTGTTGTATCTACTGCTGTTACAAATCCAAGGGTCGGTTTTACTCACCAAGGGAATATCACAGAAGATGGACTGTTCATAGAAGACAAGGCAAGAAACTCTGAAAGGGTGGAGTTTGGGGAGAGAGAAAATTAGCCAAGATGGCGTGTTCAAGTTCTCTCACACAACATTTTGTAAATACTGACTATGTAACAGCTGAGATCATTCATAGCACTGTCCATGTGCATCACAAGGCACTCACTTGGTCACAGGTTGTGTGCGGTACACCTGTATGAGATTCATCATGAAAGCACTTGCTGCCGCTACACTGGGGCTACATTGGAGTGGCATCATGTTTATGTTATATGAGGTTATGTTATGCCTATTTTATGGCTATGTTACGGTTACTTTACAGAGAAAGTGATGACACTCCACTCCAGTACTCTTTCCTGGAAAGTCCCATGGACAGAGGAGCCTGGTAGGCTGCAGTCCATGGGGTCGCTAAGAGTCAGACACAAATGAGCGACTTCACTTTCACTTTTGACTTTCATGCATTAGAGAAGGAAATGGCAACCCATTCCAGTGTTCTTGCCTGGAGAATCCCAGGGACGGGGGAGCATGGTGGGCTGCCGTCTATGGGGATCACACAGAGTCAGACATGACTGAAGTAATTTAGCAGCATGGTTACTTTATGGCTGCTGCTACAGCTGCTGCATCAGCCACGAGAAAGTGTGTGTTATGTCTGTCATGCCAGCCAGCAGAGAATAAACGTGTCTGTGTTTCCTATAGCTCCTTGTGTCTTCTTCCAGCCTCTTACCTAGCAGCTTGCCTAGTCTGGGTTCAGTGAACAGTGAAAACAGCAAGAAAAGTGGCACCACAAATGGGATCAGCCTTACAGGGTGGGAGATGGAATGGAGATTCAAGGAGGGGGTCATTTGTATACCTATGGCTGGTTCATGTTGATGTATGGCAGTAGCTAATACAATATTGTAAAGCAATTATCCTCCAATTAAAATTTTTAAATAAAAAATGCAATAAATGCTGGAGAGGGTGTGGAGAAAAGGGAACCCTCTTGCACTGTTGGTGGGAATGTAAACTGATACAGCCACTATGGAAGACAATATGGAGATTCCTTAAAAAACTAGGAATAAAACCATCATATGACACAGCAATCCCACTCCTAGGCATATACCCAGAGGAAACCAAAATAGAAAAGACACATGCATCCCTTTGTTCATCACAACACTATTTACAATAGCTAGAACATGGAAGCAGGTGAATGGATAAAGAAGTTGTGCTACACATACAAAATAGAACATTACTCAGCCATAAAAAGGCATCCATTTGAGTCAGTTCTAATGAGGTGGATGAACCTAGAGCCTATTTTACAGAGTGAAGTAAGTTAGAAAGAGAAAGATACATATCCTATACTAATGCATATACATGGAATCAAGAAACATGGTACTGAAGAATTTATTTTCAAGGCAGCAATGGAGAAACAGACAGAGAACAGACTTATGGACATGGAGAGACGGGAGCAGTGGGTGAGATGTATGAAGAGAATAACATGGAAAATTACATTACAATATGTAAAATAGATAGCCAATGGGAATTTGCTTTATGTCTCAGGAAACTCATACAGGGGCTCTGTATCTCAACCTAGAAGCACAGGATGGGGAGGGAGATAGGAGTTTCAAGAGGGAGGGTTTTTTGTATACCTATGGCTGATTCATGTTGATGTTAGACAGAAAGCAATAAAATTCTGAAAAGCAATTATCCTTCAATTAAAAAAGATTAATTTAAAAAATAACAAAGATCACAGCATCTGGTCCTATCATTTCATGGTAAATAGAAAGGGAAAAAGTGGAAGCAGTGACAAATTTTATGTTCTTGGGCTCCGAAATCACTGTGGATGTATGATTGCTCCTTGGAAGGAAAGCTATGAAAAATATAATCTGTGTATTAAAAAGCAGAGAATTCACTTTGCTTACAAGGGTAGTCAAAGCTAAAGTTTTTCCAGTAGTCATGAACAGATGTGAGATTTGGACCATAAAGAAGGCTGACTGCCAAAGATTTGATGCTTTTGAATTGTAGTGTTGGAGAAAAATCTTGAGAGTTCCTTGGACTGCAAGGAGATCAAACTAGCCAATCCTCAGTTCAGCTCAGTTCAGTTCAGTTTCTCAGTCAGTTCAGCTCAGTTCAGTTCAGTTTCTCAGTCGTGTCTGACACTTTGTGACCCCATGAATCACACCACACCAGGCCTCCCTATCACCAACTCCCGGATTTTAGCAAAACCCATATCCATCGAGTCAGTGATGCCATCCAGCCATCTCATCCTCTGTCGTCCCCTTCTCCTCTTGCCCCCAATCCCTCTCAGCATCAGGGTCTTTTCCAATGACTCAAAACTCCGCATGAGGAGGCCAAAGTATTGGAGTTTCAGCTTCAGCATCAGTCCTTCCAATGAACACCCAGGACTAATCTCCTTTAGGATGGACTGGTTGGATATCCTTGAATTCCTAGGGACTCTGAAGAGTCTTCTCCAACACCAC
>SJYV01051347.1:48195-73401 GCA_006410875.1 Neotragus pygmaeus | reverse complement strand
GTCAGGTGGTCTGGTATTCCCATCTCTTTCAGAATCTTCCACAGTTTATTGTGATCCACACCGTCAAAGGCTTTGGCATAGTCAATAAAGCAGAAATAGATGTTTTTCTGGAACTCTCTTGCTTTTTCCATGATCCAGCGGATGTTGGCAATTTGATCTCTGGTTCTTCTGCCTTTTCACTTTCTTTCAATATATGTAAATTTTTTTTCACTTTTTAAATTATCATACAGTAAAATGGACTTCTTTAGCTGCAGAATTCTGAGAACTTTAGCATACATATATCCATATAATTACTAGCAAAATGCATAGCAATTCAATCATCCCTAAAAAACTTCCTTGTGTTATTATCTCTTTATAATCACATTCTGCCCCTATCTCTAACTCCTTAGAAACACTGATCTGGTATCTACAGTTTTTTTGGAGAATGTCATTAAAAATAGGATCATCCAGGATGCAGCTGTTTGAGACAGATTTCCTTCACTCAGTATGCCTTTGGGGTTCACTCATGCTGTTGCATGTGCCAATTGTTTGTTTCTTTCTCAAAGCACCATAGTCTGTTTTTCCAACCACCCACTGCAGGATATTTGGGTTGTTTCCAGTGTGGGCAATTATGCAAACCGACTGCTATAACTATTTACATATAAGTGTTTAGCAAACATGAATTTTTTATTTCTCCTTGGTAAAGATTGAGTAGTGAAATCGTTGTGTCATATACTGAGTACATCTTTGATTTTTAAAATATCCAACTAAATATTTTCCAGAATATCTGTACCATTTTGCATTCCCACTAGCATGAGAGATCCAGTTGCTCCATATCCACACAAAACTCAGTATTGTTAGCATAGCCATTCTCACAAGTGTGTGATGATCCTTCACTATGGCTTTTATTTGCATTTCCCTGGTAGTCAATGACATTAATTTTCTTAAATGTGCTTAACTGCCATCCTTATATTCTCTTTAGGAAGTTGTCTGTTCTAGTTCATTGTCCATTTTTCAGTTGAGCTGTTTTCCTATGAGTTTTAAGAGTACTTTATTTATTTTGGGAACAAATACAAAGCTGAATATGTAACTTGCGATTATTTTCTCCCAGTCTATAGATCATCTTTTCATTCTCTTAACAGTGGTTTTCACAGCACAAAAGAATTTACTTTGATGATATCTGATTTATCCATTCTTCCTTTATGCATTATACTTTTGGTGTTAGATCTAAAGACTCCCTTGGCATAGGTTGCAAAAGTTCTTATCCAAAAATTATAATACAGTTTTATATTTTATGTTTGGATATACAATGAATTTTTAGTTAATTTTTGAATAAAGATGTCAGGCATAGATCAAAGTTCAATTATTGCAGGTGGATGAGCAACTAGTTCAACATCATTTGTTGAAAAGACTATCCTTTCTACATAAAATTGCTTTTGCATCCTTGTCAAAAAATCAAATGGCTATATTTCTATGGATATATTTCTGGGCTTTATATTCTTTTTCACCATGTGTCAATTGATCTATGTGTCAATTCTTTTGTTGATACTATACTTTCTAGGTTACTGTAACATTATAATATCTGTCTCTTATACACNAATGGCTATATTTCTATGGATATATTTCTGGGCTTTATATTCTTTTTCACCATGTGTCAATTGATCTATGTGTCAATTCTTTTGTTGATACTATACTTTCTAGGTTACTGTAACATTATAATATCTTAATATTGAGTAGTATGATGCTTCCAACTTTACCTGCCTTTTTCAAAACTGCTTTAGCTATACCTCTGCATTTCCATATAAATTTTAGAGTCAGCCTGTCTGTATCTGCAAAAATTACCATTTGATTTTTTGTTGGCATTCTATTAGATCTATATAACATTTTGGGAAGAACTGCTGAAATCTTTAAAAATTCTTTAGAAATCAACATTTTTACTGCTGAATCTTCTAATTCATAAACACAGTATGCTTCTCCATTTATTTAGCTCATCTCTAATCCATTTCATCATTACTTTATAGTTCTCACTATACAGATTCTGTATATGTTTTGTTAAATTTAGAGCTATGTATCTTTTTTTAGCTACTGTAAATATTCTTTCAAAATATTATTTGTAATTGTTCACTGTCAGCATATAGAAACATAGTTATTTTTGTTGTTGACTACATATTCTATGATCTTACTAAACTCTCTCATTGGTTCTCAGAGTTGTTTCTGTTTAGAATGCTTGTGAATTTTTTCCACATAAAATCATACTAGCTGCAGAGACAGTTTCATTTCTTCCTTTTCACTCCACATGACTTTAAAATTTTGTTCTGGCTACGGCAGCACAGCCAGCCTTACTGCTGCACACGGGTTTTCTCTAGGTGCGCGAGTGGAGGCTGCCCTGTGGTTACAGGGCGTGGGCTTCTCACTGCAGTAGTTTCTCTTGTTGCAGAGCGTGGGCTCGAGGCCACCTGGGTTTCAGCAGTTGTGGAGCATGGGCCTAGCCTAGTGGCAAGTGGAATCTTCCCAGAACAGGGACTGAACCCGGGTCCCCTGCCCTGGCACGCGGATTTCCACCCACTGGACTACCAGTGAAGCCCTCGGTCGACACGCCTTTTATTTCTGTTTCTTGTTCATCTGGAATCTAATATTTCTAGTGTGACATTGACTAGAAATAGAGAGATTAAACATCTATGCCTTTATCCCCATCTTAGGGAAAACACATTTCGCTTTTCATCACTAAACATGATGTTAGCTGTTAGTTTTCTATAGATGCCCTTTATCGAGCTGAGGATTTTCCACTTATCCCTAGCTTATTGAGTGTTGTATTTTGTCAAATACTTNGAGATTAAACATCTATGCCTTTATCCCCATCTTAGGGAAAACACATTTCGCTTTTCATCACTAAACATGATGTTAGCTGTTAGTTTTCTATAGATGCCCTTTATCGAGCTGAGGATTTTCCACTTATCCCTAGCTTATTGAGTGTTGTATTTTGTCAAATACTTTTTCTGTATCAACTGATATGATAGTGTACCTTTCCTTTTGTAAGGAAATGAGATTCCCTTTGACATTAACATGGTGAATTAGTTGATTCTTGAATATTGCCTTCCTAGGATATACTCTGCTTTGTTATGGCATATTGTTTTTATATTGCTAGATTTGACTTTTTAATATTTTACTGAGTTTTTTTTTCCCCCTTCTATATCCTTGAAAGATTGGGATATCAGATAAAATAGATAAAAGTGTCTGTCACTCTTTTTTTGTGTGTGGTACGGCCTTTATATAGTTTTGATATAAGGGCAATGCTGGCTTCATAAAACGATTTGAAAAGTGTTCCTATCTCTTAAATTTTCTGGACGAGTCTGTAGAATTGGAGTTATTTCCTTTTTAAAATGTTTCATAGAATTCAACAGTGAAACTATCTGGGAGATATTTTTTATGCTAATTCAATCTTGTTAATAGGTATAGGAGTATTCAGGTTATCTATTCCATCTTGGATGAGTTTTAGTAGTTTGTGGCTTTCNTCTTAGGCATTACCAGCAGGGCAGCCCAGAATGGGGACCAGGTCCTAAAACTGTGTTGGGTTAAAGCTATCAGCAAGTGACCACCCAGCGGAGTTGCCAGGAGGCTGTGAGCGCTGGAAGTCTCCCCAGCGCAGGCTGTCTCCAGGGACAGCCCATGAACGGCTCAGGCAGCTACCATCAGGACCCCGGGGAGAAGAGCCTCAGAGCCCAATTTTGGGTCTGGTGTTTACAGGTGTGTGGGGAGGGGAGGGGAGGGAGAGGGAGATGGAAGGAAGGGGAGTTAGACCCTCACCAAGGGCTGCAGCACCAGCATTGGCCTACAAGGCCCAGCCAGGAGACAGGAGTTGCAACCAGTAACGACCGGGGCATTCACGCGGGAGGAAGACCCCACTGTGCAAATGCGGCCACGTCCAGCTCATCACAGGCCCCCAGGGCTCTGGGTTCATTCTGTTTCTTAACAGAGTGCTGGGTATGTGTTGGTTTTTATTATTCCTTAACTGAACACAACGATGTGCTGCCCTCTGCACGGATGCCATACAGCATGGAGGGTGTGCCCATGAAAAAGTGCTTTTAAAGGAAACACAGGAGAGGAAAGGGGGAGAAGCCGGGCCCAAGGCCTGTGTTGTGAACTCTCAGAGACGCCTTCTGCCCATGAGTCCAGGCAGGTGCTAGAGACTTGGTGAAGACAGGGCCGTGGCTATAGGCACAGGCGTGGATCCAAGGGCCTGGGGGCCATGGGCATTCTCTGTGTTGAGCCATAGGAGGGATGAGTCCTCTCAGGAAGGCAGGCAGGTCCTGGGAAGGGGCCTAGGCCACATTTGGGCACCGCTGTCCTATAATTGAAGAGTGTCTGGAACAAACCAAGAATGGAGCCAGAGCTGCAGGACGTACCCGGCGTAGCTGAGACACAGATGGCTCCAGCTGTCTGGGTCCCAGGTACCTCCAGGACATGCCACACGTGAATCTGTGTCCCCTGCCATTCTCAGACCGCCGCTATGTCGTGTTCATGGGGGAATGAGAACACCGTTCATCACCTGTGCTTTCCAAGGTGCCTGCACGTTGACAGACACGATCCCTCAAGGCCGTCCAAGACCTACCTCATCTCCAAGCAGGGCTGTCCCAGCCCTCGGCCTGCCTCCCCTCCTCTTAACACCGGGACAGCTAGAGCTGCAGGCCAGGTACTCCAGTCTCCATGGTCCCTCCAGGATGCTCGCCAAATGCAACTCACCCTCATGAATCTCAGCTCACAAGATACCAGCCTACACACGACCTTGATTGCTACTTATGTCTATGGTTTAAACTTCAGCAGAAAACTTGGAGGGACCAATGTCACAGTATCGGGAAAAGAAAGGTCCCAAATTCATAGGACTAATGGGCTGGTGACTCTTTTTTTTTTTTAACTTTTTTAATGTGGAATCTAAAATATAATTAATCTATTGATATATATATAAAAGAATAGACTCACAGACATGAAAAACAAACTATGGTTACCAAAGGAGAAAGGGAGGGGGAGGGGCAAATTAGGTCTAGGGATTAACAGATACAAACTACTATACTAAAATAGATAAGCTGGTAATTAACTTAATGCAACTCTCAGCAAATATGCAGCAATTCAACAGCACTATGCAAGGTCATAGAAAGATACTCCGGGAAGCCACAGAGCTAAATAATTCTATTAAATCCGATTATAGCAGAGGTGTCTGTTTCTAAGTCCAGGAATGTGACCAGCAGCTGAGGAGTCCTGACATGGGCACCATGCCATCAGCAGGACGTCATACCCTCCACACATGCCAGGAGAGGCCCAGGCTGCTGTCCAGTGCGGAGCAGGGTCCTGGGTGGCCATGCACCTCCCACTCCTGTCACGCACCAACCTGCTGCACCACCTAACCCAAGCTCCATGGACCCCTCACCTGACAGGTGCCCAGTCCCCCAAGGTCCCCTTGGTTTATGATGCCCACACCTTACACGGCATGGCCAGCCTCAGCTTCCTCATCTGACCAGAGCTCCACGGTACAGTGGTCAGCACAGGCTGGTCCCAAAGATGTGCTGCCCACAAGAGCCTGTGCAGGCAGTCTCCCCTCCACCTCTTGTAGCCCACCTTCCAGGGCCATACCAGGGTCCTTCCCTACCAAATTACCAGTGGCCTTATTAACTCTGAACAAAATAGAACAAAACAAACTAGTATTAGAACAAATAGAACTAGAAGAAAATAACTTTTACAATTTGTAAGGAACCACAAAAGACCCCAGATAGCCAAAATAATCTTGAGAACGAAGAACAGAGCTCCCTGACTTGAGACTATACCACAAAGCTACAATTATCAAAATAGCGTGGCACTGGCATGAAAACAGAAATACAGGCCAATGGAATAGGACAGAAAGCTCCCAAATAAACCCATACACTTACGGTCAATTAATCTACCCCCCAAACAGGCAGGCATATACATTGGAGAAAAGACAGTATGTGGTACTGGGAAAACTGGACAGCTACACGTAAAAGGATGAAATTAGAACATCCTCTAACATCACATGCAAAAATAAACTCAAAATGGATTGAAGACCTCAGTGTAAGACTAGATACTATAAAATTAGAGGAAAATAGAGGCAGAACACTCTTTGAGAAAAACTGCAGTGATATTTTTTTGGATCTGTCCTCTAGAGTAATGAAAACAAAGGCAAAAATAAACAGGACCTAATTAAGTTTTAAAAGTCTTTCCATAGCAAAGGAAACTATAAACAAAACAAAACAAAAAAAACCCCTACAGAATGAAGTAAAACATTTGCAAACGATGCAACTGAAAACAGATTAATTTCCAAAATATGCAAACAGTTCATATAGTTTCCCTCTCTCTCTCTCTTTCTCTCTCTCTCTCTCTCTCTCTCTCTATATATATATATATATATATACATATATAAAGCCAAATTTTCACTGGAAGGAATGATGCTGAAGCTGAAACTTCAATACTTTCGCCACCTGATGCAAAGAACTGACTCACTGGAAAAGACCCTGATGCTGGGAAAGACTGAAGGAGGGAGGAGAAGGGGACGATGGAGGATGAGATGGTTGGCTGGCATCACCGACTCAATGGATGTGAGTTTGAGTAAACTCCGAGAGTTGGTGATGGACAGGGAAGCCTGGCGTGCTGCAGTTCATGGAGTCGCAAAGAGTCAGACACGACTAAGTGAGTGAACTGAAAGCCCAATCAAAAAAATGGGCATAAGACCTAACCACACACCTGTCCAAAGAAGACATACAGATGGCCAACAGGTACAGGAAAAGATGCTCAACACTGCTAATTATTCAAGAAGAGCAAATCAAACTACAATGAGGTATCCTCTTACACTTGTCAGAATGGTCGTCTTCAAAAGTCTACAAATAATAAATGTTGGCAAGGATGTGGAGAAAAGGGAACCCTCCTACACTGTTGGGGGGAGTGTAAATTGATACAGCCAGTTCAGAGAACAGTATTGAGGTTGCTTAAGAAATAGAGTTACAATGTGATCCAGCAATCCCACTCCTAGGTATATAACTGGAAAAGACAAAAACTCTATTTTGAAAAAAATACGTGCACCCCAGTGTTCTATTTACAATAGCCAAGACATGGAAGCAACCTAAATGTCTATGGATAGATGAATGGACAAAGAAGATGTGATATTGTATACATAAAGGAACATTACTTAAATAAAAGGAATATTGAAAGTAAAGGTGAAAGTCACTCAGTCATGTCCAACTCTTTGCGACAACATGGACTATACAGTCAATGGAATTCTCCAGGCCAGAAGACTGGAGTAGGTAGCCTTTCCCTTCTCCAGTGGATCATCCCAACCCAGGAATCAAACTGGGGTCTCCTGCACCACAGGTGGATTCTTTACCAACTGAGCTACCAGGGAATATGACTCAGTCATAAAAAAGAATGATGTCAACTGCAGCAACATGGATGGACCGAGAGATTATCATAGTAAGTGAAGTAAAGGCAGATATAAATATCATATAATATCACTAATATGTGGAATCTTAAAAAATGATGCAAATGAACTTGTTCACAAAACAGAAATAGACTCACAGACACAGAAAACAAATTTACAGTCACCAAAGAGTAATGGAAGGGAAGGATAAATTAGGAGTCTGGGATTAACAGATACACACTACTATATACAAAACAGGTAAACGATAGGACCTACTATATAGCACAGAAAAATATATTCAATATGTTGTAAAAACCTATATTAAAAAAGAATCTAAAGAAGTATATATACATAAAATACATAAACATATATAATTGAATCACTTCGCTGTACCACCTGAACATTGTAAATCAACTACACTTCAATTTTTTAAAATATATTTAATTGATTAAAAAAAAAAACCTAGTGGGGTTGAGGGAATGCACTTGTAAACAAAACATCAGCCATACCTTTGTGACTTACTGCATTTCTGAAAGATGTGCTATTTTCAATGACATTATTTTTTTTTTAAGAGAAAAAAAAAGGACATGCACTTCAGTGGTTATGACAGGTGCAGCCAAGTACTCACTGTACTGCAATAAGCATGTAGATTTTCACTTTTGCTCAGATTGTCTAGTAAAAATCAGTGTCTAGTTTATTTCTCTTCTTTCCCCCTGTGATATGAAGCATCTCTATACTGCTACACTCACCAGGCTCTTCAGACCACAATGCCCCCTCAGAAACAAAGTGAAATAAAGATTAAAATTCAAAGGCCTACATTTGCACAAAGTTAGCAAGAATCTGGTCAAAACAGGGCTCTTGTTAATATGCAAAAGTCCCCAGGGGCATCTCTGCGCTGGTCCACAAAATCCTTTCACTGCACCGTTTCCAAGGCGACATCCCACTGTGCACACTGTGATTCTGAACTATGCTGTCCTTCACAGCTGAATCAACAACTGGGGGTCCTCGTTCCCAAAACTGCACACCCACTCAGGGACCACGCTCCTTTTCTGACATCATTCTAATGTTTGGAAGCCACACACTTGCGAGGCCCGCACCCAGATTTGCCGATGAGCAAGCCCACATTACCATTTCCTGTGCCACGTCCTCTGGTGTCTCCCTCTCCAGGTCGAAGGTGAACTCGATGGCCCCGTTGTCCTTGGGCTTGCCCTTCAGCTTCTTAGGGTCCTCAACCCAGAGCCGCAGGGCAATGGTGGACTTCCTGCCATGGTCCTCCTCGGCCAGCTCCACCCTCACACCTGTGTCCTCCGCAAAGAAGGCGTGGCTGAGCAGGTCCTTGATCTCATACCTGGGAAGGAGGCAGCTGTCAGGCAGGGAGGGCATGGGCACACTAGCTGAGAGGGTCCTGTACCTGCCCAGCTCCCCCTGGAAAGTCCTCTGGCCTACTCACTGGGCATTTCTGCCCCCGGGGCAGCACAAAACAGTACCTCTGCATTCCCTAACTCTCGGGGGAAGAGGAAAAATCTGCTATTTGAACACATCTAACTACATACTACGTAAGACCTTTTTTTTCCTCTCATTATAAAAAAAGTCTCCACTATTAAGAAATGTGGGTAATTCAGAAAAGAATTTGTAAATCAGGCTCTGCACTGTCCAGACAAAGCCTGCTGAGATGCTGGGGAGCTCTCAGCTGTCATAGGATACCATGGATCCAGGTAAAACTGAACTGGACCAGGACAAGGCAAGCCCCAACCTCCCCAGTTCACCACCCAAGCGACCCTGGCCTCCAAGAAGCAGGGATAATTTTGGAGGTTCCCAAGGATGGGAATTGGGGGCGGGGGTGGCGTGTTGCCCTGCTAACCACTCTGCCACCCAAATCCACATGCCTAAATGCTTGCCTAGTTTCTGATCTCTGGCACAAACAGATCCCAGTGCTGTTCAGGGCCTGGCTTCCTCCCAGCTTCCTGTCTGTGGTCACTGTGGGCTCTGAGTTCCAGTGGCCCATCACCGATTCTACTGAGGGCAACACATCCCACAGGCGGTGCAACCATGCCATCCGGATAGCTGCATGCATGAAAAGGGGAGAGTAGGGTGAGCAACCCTCACACAGGCTGACAAATGCCTGTGGAGACCCTGGGGAACCCCAGAAGTTAGGGCCCCTAGGGGCGCAGAGGGCACAGCCCCTCGGGGCTCTGCCTGGTCTGGGAGGTGGCTTCTGTACTTTTCTGATGTGAGCTATAGTTTACAGGTTTTTAGTATTTTCTCTTTAAGAAACAAAATATAACATGCAGGGGGCAAAAGAGAAGACTCAGGAGATCAGGACAGGCCTGAGAGATCAGGACAGGCCCCTACATGAAAGATGACAGAAAGGACAGAATCACAGTGCTGCCCAAGGTTGGGTACAGTAACACGGGGGAAGAGGCATGAGCTGGCTGTGCAAGGGCAGAGAGGGAATATGAGGGGGTGCTGCTGCTGCTGCTAAGTCGCTTCAGTCGTGTCCAACTCTGCGACCCCATAGATGGCAGCCCACCAGGCTCCATGTCCCTGGGATTCTCCAGGCAAGGTGGGTCGCCATTTCCTTCCCCAATGCATGCATGCATGCTAAGTCGCTTCAGTCATGTCTGGCTCTGTGCGACCCTATGGACAGCAGCCCACCAGGCTCCTCGGTCCACAGGATTCTTCAGGCAAGGATACTGGAGTGGGTTGCCATGAGGAAGAGGTATTAAGGGGAGACACGAGGAATGGGGAAGGTGGGGAATGGGCAGGATAAAGGGGCAGGGGAGGAAGAAGCAGGGGGAGGGAGGAAGAAGGAGGAGGCACAGAGGGTTGACGGGAGGGAAGGAAGGAAGGTAAGAAGGAGTGGGGAAGAGAGAGTAAGGAAAGGGAAAAGAAAGGAGAGACAGAGGCAGGAAGGAGCAGAGAGGAGGGAGAGGGAGGGAAAGAGGAAAGAGAGACGGGGGAGGAAAGAAGGAAGGAAGGAGGATGGCTCAGAACACACACCCAGCTTCCCTGCTGACTAGCTGAGGAAGGAACGGCCTTGATCTGAGGAGGGAGCTGGTCTGGGGGCACCTGGAGGGCTCTGACTTGAATGTGGGACTTTGAAATGGGTCAGACAACAGGTGCATGAAAGACGCAGCCTGAAGTTGAGAGAGCGGGCAGGATGAGGCTCGATGGGAACCCTGGCATGGGGGTGTCCTCCAGACCGGGGGGATGGATAGGCTTGCCAGGGACAACACAGAAGAAAAGCAACAAGGGCAGAATAAGGCCCCAGTAACCCCCACGCTCCAGGCTGGGTGGGCGAGAAGCAGCCAGTAAAGGGGATGGGGACTCTAGGACAGCACCCAGAGCCAGGGAGCGTGTTCCAGGCAGCAGAGGTCAGTCAGGGGATGCCCTCCAACTGTCCAGTGGGCTTGCTGGGACCCAGTACATCTGTGGCCTGAAGTGGCCTGTTTCCCAACTCTCGCCTCTCTTGGGATGTGATTTCAGGCAGAGCAACAGCCCAGATCCAGCGCTGCCTGGGAACTCACCTTTCCTCCTTGTTTTTGCAGATGCACTCCCCAATAATCTCCTTGATTTCAGGATCGTGCACTTTCTCAAAGCTGGCTGGCTTGATGCCCTGAAGACGACATGAGCAGAGTCACCTGACATCGAATTGGGGTCTGTTTCTTGCTCACCTCACACTCACCCCAGTAGAAGAGAAAATGGGAAGTGCAAGAGGCTTGTTTGGCGTTGGAGGGCAGGGGTATCATTTCATTCTAAGGCCCCACTGAAGGGTTAGTGGGAGTAGTGAGGTCTGAGGACGAGAAAGACTCAGGGGAGACTCGGAGCAGACATGAAGGATGCTCGCTCTGCCCAATCCAGCTCCAAACAAGGGAGCATTTGCACTCTTGCTGAACAGAGGAGGTGGGTGTGGGGGAAGGCACACCTACTCACGGCCACACACCAGCCAGGCAGGACCTGCCATGCCAGCTGCCCAGAGGGCCTCAGCGGCTGGACAAGGAACCCTAAGGAGCTGGCCTTTCTTGCCATACCTCCCCGGAGGATGCGGAAGTCACTCTGTGGTCACTGTTCCTGGCCAAGGGCCACCAGAGACTCTGGCCACACTGTGGTCACAGGCGGGGCTGACTTCCAAGGCCTAGTGGCTGGAGGGGGTTGCAAACAAGCGTCTGCACCATGAAGGTCCACAGCCGGCGGCCAGATCAGATGACTTTCAGGCAGCAGGAGCAGGAGGTGGCCGAGTACTAAAGCGGAGCAGAAAGCCAGCGGGTACCAGGGGTGTGCAGCCAGAGGTATGGGCGGAGCAGGGTTCCGATCCCACAAGCAGATGGGATTCCAAGAGAAGCAGGGGCTGGATGGCAGGGCTTATTTGCAATCTGCCCAGGGAGGGGTTTGGGTGAAGGGGATCCTGGCTTTTGAAGATTTGGAACATAGTGAGGGCTCAACCATTATGTTCTTCCTCCTTCAAAAAGACTGTCTTCAAAGGTCTCGTCCTGGCTTTTTTTTTTTTTAAGCATACATTTTCCCACAGAGAGGGATGGGGGAGAGGAGAAGTGTACCCTGGGAGGGCAGGCGAGGCCCCAAAGCGCCCAGCAAACTCCTGCCTAGGACACCTGGCCATAAACAATGGGTCATGCTGTGTCTGACATGCAGGGGAGTTTGTGCAGTAACAGACACAGCCCTCAGCTTTAAAAGTGGGCGAGGGGTCCTCCTTGAACATGAGACCCCCATGTTACTCCACTGAAGCCAACAGAAAAAGAAATTTAATTATGCCAGAAAGAAAGGCCACAGTCCTAACAGGGGTGGGAACCAGTGGTCTGAGAAACTATAAATACAGGTAAGGTGCACGTAAGCAGCATTTAAATCTCTGGAAGGCTGTGGCAGAATGTGCCAGAACAAGGTGTTGTTTTGAAGGGGTCCACATCTCTGGGCTCAGAAGCAGAGAGCTGGGGCAGCTGAGCGCAAAGGGAACCAAGACCCTCCAAGATCTGCAGCAGATGCTGGAGGCTGGACCAGTGCACAAGGTCTGCAGCAGATGCTGGAAGCTGGACAAGTGCACAAGGTCTGCAGCAGATGCTGGAGGCTGGACCAGTGCTCAAGGTCTGCAGCAGATGCTGGAAGCTGGACCAATGCGTGGGTGTGGTGTGAGGGCCCAGGGGACCCAGAGCACGAGGGTGTCACGGCAAACAGAGGAAACAATAAGGATCAGGGAATGCACCTTTCAGCAGGTTTCCTCAAGGAGGCAGGGTAGGTAGGGCCTTGCTTTACTCAAACCAACACGAGTCCACATAGGAGCCTTGGGACCCTGACCAGTGTCCTGTTTCCCAGGGCCTAAATGGGGGGGCAGAGGTGCTGCTGAAAGAACCCAGGTGGCTAAGGAGTATGTGCCCAGGAGACTCAGTCCCTGTCTCCCCAAGCCCAGCAGAGGGACCACCACCCCATCCACACATGCAACCAGGACCAAGGTCGGCAGCAGCTCCACCTGCACCCTGGGCCCCAGCGCTCCTCCAAGGCCTGGCAGTGAAGCCCTAAGCTCCCTTGAGTCCCTCCCTGTCCCCCTGGAGGACCTGTCCATGGCCAATGGGTGACCTCTCTGGGTCAGCACCTCTGGGGAGCTGTACACCTCTGCGGGTATCTGACCCACACCCACTAGCGCCACTAACCAAGGACTCTTCATACCTTGCACCCTCAGCAGCACACAGGAGGCGCTTAGAGTGAAAAAAATGACTGATAGATAACTGAAAAGGAAGACTCCAGAAACAAGCTGTGACCTGCGGGAAGGGCTCAAAGTAGAGGGCGGGATGAGGGCAGGTGCTCTGGGGTTCCAAGAGGCATGGCGCCTCACGCTTCTGCAGAAGTGAGGAGGCTGCAGGGAGATGGGGGCTGGGGTTGGGGAGAGGCAGCCAGCACTCGGGCGGTGGGGCGTGGTGCCTGCAGGTACAGATGGACAGTGAGGCACCAGGGCCCAGAAAAGGCACAGCCCCAGCTGCCCTGGGCTGGATGCTCCTGCTGCATTCCCCACCCAGCAGGACAGCCAGCCACAGCGGGAGGACAGGATGCTGTTTTCAGAGCTGAAACCACCTGATCAAAGTCTAGGGATACGCCAGATGGCGGGAGGGCCAGCAGCCTCCAGGTGGCACAGAGGAGGGTCTCTATGGACAGGTGGCCTGGGCCTCCTGCAGAGGCCCCTTCGGTGCTCCAGCCCTGCAGCGTGGCCTGAGGCCCCGGTGAAGGCTCCATGGTCCACCCACAGCCCACACTACAGCTGCTGCTACTCCCCAGAAGCTAGAAGACCCCTACTAGACCTCTAATTCTCCATCTGTGAAATGGCTTCCTTCCCTTCCTCACACGGCTCCCGTGAGGATTTTACAAAGCACACAGAGCTCAACGTGGGACACACAGCCAGCCCACCACAGAGGCCGGCGGACTCACACAGGTGACCTTCCTGTAGATCTGGGCAGCATTCTGGCACTCTGAGTAGGGGTACTCCGAGGTGGCCATCTCCAACATGCACATCCCGAAGGCATACACGTCCACGGACTCATCGTAGTGCTCCTCGTACATCTCTGGTGCCATGAACTCAGGAGTACCTGCACCCAGGAGCAGAAGATGCGGGGTCAGTGGTCACTGGGCCCCGGAGCCCCCGGGCCTCTCATCAGAGTCCCACACCTCCTTCCCCATCCACAAGCCAGGACGGGCCGTGCCCCAGTGCTCCTCGCCACTGGTTCTAGAATCCAGGATTCAAACAGGATTCTGCTTTACTGATAGAAGTTTCCCCAAATCCACGTGCCATCTCCCCTCATTACCTCCCAATTCTAGGGTGGATCAGTTTATAGCTCCATCCCCTGATCACAGAGCTGGGAGACCATTGCTTCCCAGGAGACAGGGTCTGTGCCAGAAATGATGGAGGTGCCTCTCTTGGAGGAGGCAGAAGTCTGAGCATATCCCTCCTGGCTACAGGCCCGGATAACCCAGAGCAGACAAAAACCTGGGGTCACCACAGAGCTACATAAGTTGTAAAAGCCCAGAAAGGCCCCCATATCCCTAGACAGGCAGAGAATCAGTCAGCACAGTGATCCTCTTCACTAACGATGGCTGCCTGGGGACAGCTGGGCACGCACCAAGCATCTGGCAGGTAGCAGCAGCGTGTTATGGTGAGAACTGCCCGTCCAGTCTAAGCACAAGAGATTTTAAAACAAAGCTCACTCTGAATTTTTAAGGACATGATAGACTCACATACGCTGAGTAAAATAAGCAAAACATATGATTGTACATGCATGCTGACCATCCCATATAAAACCATAAGCACAGACAAAAATGAATCATCTAGAAGATGGCATTACAGCTTTTTCCTTTAGTCTGGTGTTTTTAATTTTTCTGTAACAAATATTTGCTTTAGAAATCACAAATTCTTTTTTATTTAAAAAAAAAAGAATGCAAAGAAATGGGGCCATCAGTTTCAATACGACTGCTTTTAATTTCAACTTCACCTTTGTTGACCTTGGAAGATTCTCAAAACATTCCAGTTTTTTTAAAAAAAGCAGATGTAAAACAGTACAAACTAGTGTGTTAAAAAGCATGAGGTTTGCGGGTATCTGGCATGCAGGCAGATTAAGGGTGATTTTAATTTTTTCTCCTTTACCCATAATTTCATCTTAAGATTATTATATATTTACCCAAAAAAAAGTTAACAGTTTGAGTAAAAAATGGAAAACACAAGAATCTATGTTGAGTTACACACATGCATAAAGAAGTCTCGAAGATTCCATCAGAAATAATCATGAATAGAGAGAACTGGAGTTCAAGGGACCTTGCACTGGCCATTTTTCATCCTTTTGGGTTTTTGGACCATACGATAATACTGAAAATTTTGGCATTTGGCCATGTCCATCTACAAGGATAAGACAGAGGAGCCCAGGGCTGCTGGCAAGCAGCTGGGAGCAAAGCCAGCTCAGAGAGGACCCGACTTACTTGCCCAGGACTCCTGATCACTCAGCTCAGTCTCTTCTGAGACTCTTGGGAACCAGATATGCTGCTTTGCAAGAAATACCCCAAGGACCCAAGATGTTCTGACTCTGTGGGAGCAGAGTGGACAGTGGGTGTGTGTGGGGCCCAGCTCCAAGGTGGGATGGTGGGTGATGCCAATTTTGCACTTGTGCGAGGGCCATGGACAGCAAACTTTTTTCTCTTTGCTTACAACACAGTTGTTTAAATCTAAATGTTAAGAAGAATGTGTGTATGCTGGCACCCATATACACTTATGTCCAGGGACCTCTGGGCGCACCTCCTAAGCCCCACAGCTCTGCATCCCCCAAGTCCCAGCCTCCATGGCTGTGAACACCTGCAGAAAGGACTGTGCCGACTTCACTTCCACTCACTCATGGCCCGGCCAACACAAGCGCAGTGAGAGCACACCATGACGGTGTCAGATCCAAGCGGCCCTCAGGGACAAACCCCACAAGGGTCGTGGGGAGCCTCTAGGAGGCTGCCACCACCAGATATCTCAAATCACGTCTTATCTGCATAACACCTCTCTGATAGCTGCACCTAGAATGGGTCCACAGTATCAAAGGCCCCCATAGGTACCCTGGACACAGCATGGAGGGGAAAGCCTCATTCACAGGCCTAGGGGATCCTGCACCTGACCACAGACTCCCGCTCAGCTGAGGCCCCTTGCTGGGGACAGGGCCCTGCTGCCCACCTGTTTAGATGTGCTGACCAGCCCCCATTTACAATGAGCATGGAGCTTCGAGGGCTCCAGCTGAGCAAAAGGTGGGGTGATCAGGGAGCCCTGGGAGCCAGACACTGAGTGGGGCTCACTGTGCCTCCAGAAACACGCAAGCTTCATCTCACCCCACCACACCACTCAGCAACTGGAAGTCCATTTCCAAGAGGAAAAAGAGCTGTCAAAGAAGCCCTGACTTCCAAGGCCAAACCTGCAAAGCCTGCCTGGACACCTCTAGCAGCTCGGAGGCTTGGTGGTGTATCCCCCAAACCCCTGGGTCCCACGGCCAGGCCCTCACCTGCTCCACGCATTTCACAGATAGGGAACTGAGGCCTGAGTCAACCCTTGCATCACCATTCAGCTCCCCTGCTCAGCCAGAGGCCACAGGCCTCACATCCACAGCACACTTGGTGGCTACCTTGTGCCAGATGTTGTCACATTCCAAAATCACTAGCCTGCCAGAGAAGTTTCTAGCTTCCCATCAGTTCCATTTTCCACAAACAAGTCAAGTTCTGTCTCCAACCATACAACAAAACCATGCACTTGCCAAGCCCTAATCACCCTCTCACCTTGCTTATGTGGGAAGAAGCCGTCACATCATGGCATGGAGGAAAGCCTCTCCCAATCTTACCTGATCCAAACTTCCAGAGCCATACCCTACAGCCAGCTCACTGGCACTTTCCGACATCCTGAACCCTATAAATGGCTGCCCCGCAGCCCCTTCAAGCACATTCTTTGCAAAACCCAGGAAGGGCTCCCCGCAGCTCTGATGGACACACAGTGCCCGCTGCGTGCAGGACCAAAGCACAACCCCACATGGGGCTGGCATGACTGCAGACCATGTCCTCACGACAGCCACAGGCACAGAGGAGCTCCTCTGTGGAGGATAAGAAATGCAGAGGTTAACAGCCAGCAAACTGCCATCCACATGAACCCCTCACGCTCACTCCATACCCCAAACTACCCCAAAGGGTCCCTCTGTGGGTCTTGGGGTCTGGGGCACCCTCCCCACCCTCAGTCCACTGAAGGCAGCTCCAGCCTCAAGGACCACAAAGTCCCCACATTCTTCTGTCCTCCAGATCTCTTTCCCGCACCCAAGTACCCTTAGTGTCCACAGGCCCTTGGATGCCAGTCAGCCTCAGCAACCAAGGGACACAGCTAAGGGACTCACACACAGGGCATCCAGGGCTGCAGCCAGGCATAGGGGGCACAGGCGGCAGAGCCAGCACTTGCAGGATGGTGATCCCGGGGGCGTGGGGCGGTGCCCTGAAGCACAGGGGCGTGAAGAGACAAGACGGGCTCACCTATCACGCTTTTAGCAAAGGATGCTCTCTTGAGGGTGGCCAGGCCCAAGTCGCCAATCTTCACAGACCCTGTGGGCCCAGTGATAAAGATGTTGTCACACTTGAGGTCCCGGTGGATGATGGGGGGCGTCCTGGTGTGCAGGAACAGCAGGCCCTTCAGGATCTGCCGGCACCAGCTACGGAGAACCTTGGGCTTCATCACCTTGAACCGCTTCAGATACCTGCAGGTGGGGGTGTGGTTCACCCACGGCTCGTGTGGGGAAGGGGCCCCCAGTTGCTGAGGGCTGTGTATTTATTTCCCAAACAGGGCCACTTCTGAGAAAGGGCTGCTGGCCACACCAGCCAGGACCACCCTGAGCAGACGCAGGCCCGGGGCCTCAGCCGTTGCAACTCTTGAGCCCCAGGCCAAATCCACCCCAAGGCCCCAGCTGGCTGGGTGGGCAGCATGCTCACGTCTTCAGTGTCCCCGAGGTCATCAGTTCGGTCACCAGCACGATGCACCGCTTCCCCCTGGCACTGGACTCCCAGAAGTCATAGAAGCGCACGATGTTGGGGTGCTGCAGGCCCTTCAGCATCTCAGCCTCCTCCTTGAAACGCTGCCTCTCCAGCTTGGTGAGCTTCCGGTCCTGGAGAGAAACACACATGGACTGAGAGGGACACTTGGCACAGCCTCAGGCAGAGGCCTGCCAGGGAGCCGGGGCCAGGACTCTGCCAGCCTGCTCTCTCGGCTCTTAAGACACAGCACAGCAGGAGGAAAGGACCAGATATCTGGGGTTGAGGGAAACCTGACCCAGTTCCAAGTCCTTCCCCTCTTTACCCACAGAGAGCAGGACAGGCCTCTGATTCATAAAGCCAGCACAACTGTTCACGGTTCTCCAATATCTGGACCATTAGACCCTGATATCTCATCGATTTCAAATTAGCTTCTCTCTGCTCAAGAAGCTCAGCAAAAAGGTCTCTGGGAATCAGAGATACTTCCAAACCCCACACTGTAATACTCATGTGTTTTTTCCCTAAAAACACTTCTGAGGGGCAGCATCAAGATGGCAGAGTAGGAAGACGTAGAGTTTGCATCTGCTCACAACTAGGGCACTGACGAGGCCGTGCTGCGGGACCCTGGACACCTGAGGGACGGGAGGAATCCCTGAGCAACCAGGTAGGACGTGGGAGGGAGGGAGAGAAGAAGAGTGGTGGTGGGACCAGACAGGCGCCACTGAGGGTGTCTGGAGGAGAGGGAAGGTTTCCGCACTCAGAGGAGCCCACTCACCACCAAGGGATCAGCGAGGACAGGGAGGGACCTTTGGGAGGCTAGGAACAGAGGGCACAGCCAGTGTCTCCTCCGCCCACTCAGCCCTGGTGAGTCTGTGGGGGTGCTGGGCCTGAAAGCCCCACCACCCACTGAGGCCCCTCCAGCTGCACAGATCTCAGGACTAAGACCACCTGGCCCCCCTACCACCCCAGGCCTCTTCCAGACGCCTGCATCTTGGGCCTGAGTCCAGCCCCCGCGCCTCTTCCAGCTGTGTGGATCCCAGTCCTGAGCCCTCACACCCACGAAGGCCTCTTCCAGCCACACAGTACTGGCAGCCCAAGTCCCACCCCTGACAGCTTCCTCTGGCCATGTAGGTACAGGCAAGCCGGACGCCACCCACCTCCAAGGCCTCTTCCCTGGCTGCGCCAGCCCCTGTGGGCATGCCAGTGGAGGCCTACGCCCCCGCTGGCCTGCATGGCATGTGTGCTCTGGGCCAGCTTCAGGAACAGATGCTAGGGAGCGGAACATGTGTAGACATGAGGCTGACAAAGCAGGTCCAGAGACCTATCTGGAGGTCTTGGAGGGTCCACCGGGGAGGCAGGGGGAGGCTGTAGCTTACAGTAGAAGGAAGAAGACTGGAAGAGGAGGCATGGAGAATTTTTTTTTCTCAATAATTACTTTTTTTTTTTTTTGGCTGTGCTGGGTTTTAGCTGTGTCACGCAAAAGCGAGATCTTTGATCTTCCATGTGGCAACTGGAATTTTTAGGTGTGACATGTGGGATCTAGTTCCCTAAACAGGGATCCAACTCAGGCTCCCTGCAATGGAGCACAGAGTCTTAGCCACTGGACCACCAGGGAAGTCCTATTTTTATGTCTTTATCTTTTATTTTTATTCTTTTTCTAATTAATTTTTAAATTGCTTTATTTCCTTTATTTTTCTTTTTTTGCTGTTATCGTTCTATTTTGTCCTGTTTAATTTTTAGAGTTATTTCGCTAAATATAATTTTTACTTTCCTAATTTTACCTTACTTTATTGTTTGGTATTGTTCTGTTCTTTTCTGCTTGTTGCTTGCTTTTTTTTCTTTTTGCTTCACTTTAAGGCTTACTGGGCTGAATTAACAGAGAACAGGGCACAGGGAAATTAGTCAGTGTGTGGTCTCCCAGAGGTCCTCATCTCAGCACCGACACACAGCTCCACTCAACTGTCTGCAAACTCCAGTGCGGAACTAATCAGGTCAAACAACCAGCAAGACAGGAACACAGCCCTGCCCATCAAAAACAATGGGATGACAAATGTTACAGATGCAGGAGCAAGGTAAAAACCTTACCAAATAAATGAAGAGGAAACAGGCAACCAACCTGAACAAGAATTCAGAGGAATGGTAATAAAGATGATCCAAAATCTTGGAAACAGAATGGAGGTGTGGATCAAGAAAATACAAGAAATGTTTAACAAGGACCCAGAAGAACTAAAGAATACACAGTGATGAGCAACACAACAACAGAAATGAAAAATACACTGGAAGGAATCAATGCAAAATAACTGAGACAGAAGAATGAATAAGTAAACTGGGAAGATCAAGTGCTGGAAATAATTACTGAGGAGCAGAATAAAGGAAAAGAATGAGAAGAAATGAGGACAGTCTCACAGACCTCTGGGACATCACTGAACACAACAACATTCGAATTATAGAGGTCTCAGAAGAAGAAAAGAGAAAGGGTCTGAGAAAATATTTGAAAAGATTGGTTGAAAACCTCCTCAACATGAGAAAGGAAATAGCCACCCAAGTCCAAGAAACACAGAGACTTCCCTACTCAAGGAGACAAACACAATGATAATCACACTGAGACACATATTAATCAAACTGACAAAAACTGAATTCAAAGAAAACATTAAAAGCAGCAAGGAACAGCAAAAAATAACACACAAGGGAATCCCCAAAAGGTTATCAGCAGAAACTGTGTAGGTCAGAAGGGAGTGGCAAGATACAATTAAAATGATGAAAGGGAAAACTCTACAAATAAGATTACTCTAGCCAGCAAGGATCTGGTTCAGATTTGATGGAAAAATCAAAAGCATTACAGACAAGCAAAAGCTAAGAGAATTCAGCACTTCCAAACCAGCTTTACAATAAATGCTAAAGGAATTTCTCTAGGAAACACAAGGGAAGAGAAAGACCTATAAACACAAACCCAAAACAATTAGAAAATGGCAATAGGAATATACATATCAACAATTCTCTTAAATGTAAATGGATTAAATGCTCCAACCAAAAGACTGGCTAAATGCATACAAAAACAAGACCTGTATACAAGCTGTCTACAAGTGACCCACTCCAGACCTAGAGACACATACAGACTGAAAGTGAGGGAATAGAAGAAGGTATTCTATAGCAAACGGGCATCAAAAGAAAGCTGGAGAAGCAATTAGATAAACTAGACTTTAAAATAAAGACTAGGAAGACTACAACAGACAAGGAAGAACACTACATAATGATCAAGGGATCAATCCAAGAAGAAGATATAACAACTGTAAATACTTATGCACATAACATAGGTGCACGTCAAAACATACGGCAAATGTTAATAGCAATAAAAGGAGAAATCAACAGGATTACAATTATAGTGGGGGGATTTAACATCCCACTTATACCAATGGACAGATCATCTAGACAGAAAATAAATTAGGAAATACAAACTTTAAATGACACAACAGACCAGATAGACTTAACTGATACTCAGAGGATATTCCATCCAAAAGCAAAAGAATACACATTCTTCTCAAACGCACACAGAAAATTCTTCAGGATAGATCACATCTTAGGTCATCAACCAAGTCTCAGTAAATTTAAGAAAATTAAAATCATATTAAGAATCTTTTCCAACCACAATGCTATGAGATTAGAAATCAATTATAGAAAAACAACTGTAAAAAGCACAAACACATGGAGGCTAAATAATATGCTACTAAGTAACTAAGACATCACTGAAGAAATCAAAGAGAAAATTGTAAAAATACCTAGAAATAAATGACAACAAAAACATGACAACCCAAAATCTATGGGATGCAGCAAGAGCAGTTTTAAGAGGAAAGTTTATAGTAATTCAATCCTATCTCAAGAAACAAGAAAAATATCAAATAAACAACCTTATACCTAAAGCAACTACAGAAAAAAGACCAAACAAAACCCAAAGTTAGTAGAAGGAAAGAAATCATAAAAATCAAAGAGAAATAAATGAAATAGAAAGAAATGAAATAATAGCAAAAATCAATGACACTAAAAGCTGGTTCTTTGAAAAGAAACAAAACTGATAAATTGTTAGCCAGATTCATCAAGGAAAAAAAGGGAGAGGATTCAAGTCAATAAAATTAGAAGTGAAAAAGGAGAAATTACAATTAATACCACGGAAATACAAAGGATCATAAGAGACTATGGTGGTAGTTTAGTCGCTAAGTCGTATCCAACTCTTGTGACCCCATGGACTGTAGCCTGCCAGGCTCCTCTGTCCATGGGATTCTCCCGGCAAGAACACTGGAGTGGATTGCCATTTCCTTCTCTGCTGCTGCTGCTAAGTCGCTTCAGTCGTGTCCAACTGTGTGCGACCTCATCGACGGCAGCCCACCAGGCTCCCCCATCCCTGGGATTCTCCAGGCAAGAGTACTGGAGTGGGTTGCCATTTCCTTCTCCAATGCATGAAAGTGAAAAGTGAAAGTGAAGTCACTCAGTCATTTCCGACTCTTTGCGACCCCATGGACTGCAGCCTACCAGGCTCCTCTGTCCATGGGATTTTCCAGGCAAGAGTACCTAAGTGGGGTGCCATCGCCTTCTCTGATTTCCTTCTCTATAAGAGACTATACAAGCAACTATAGGCCAATAAAACAGACAACTTGGAAGAAATGGGCAAATTCTTAGAAAGGTACAATCTCCCAAGACTAAATCAAGAAGAAATAGAAAATTGTTTTAAACAAATCAATTACAAGTAATGAAATTGAAACTCCAATTAAAAATCTTCTGACAAACAAAATCCAGGACCAGATGGCTTCACAAGCAAATTCTATCAAACATTTAGAGAAAATCTAACACCCACCCTTCTCAAACTCTTTCAAAAAACAGCACAGGAAGGAACACTCCCAAGCTTATCCTACAAGGCCACCATCACCCTGATACCAAAACCAGAAAAAAAAAAAAAAAGCACAAAATAAGAAAATTACAGACAAATATCACTAACGAACATAAAGGCAAAAATTTTCAACAAAATACCAGCAAACAGCATCCAAGAACACACAAAAAGGATCCTACACTATAATCAAGTGGGATTTATCCCAGGGTTCTTCAATACACATAAACCAATCAGCGCAATAACCCATATCAACAAATTAAAGAATAAAAACCACATGATCATTTCAATAGAGACAGAAAAAGCTTTTAACAAAATTCAATATCCATTCATGATAAAATCTCTCCAGGAAATGGGCATAGCAGGAACCTACCTCAACATAATAAAGGCCATATATGACAAACCAACAGCAAATATGCCCAGGGATGAAAAACTAAAAGCATTTCCTCTAACATCAGAAACAGACTGAATAAGAATGTCCACTCTCACCACTATTATTCAACATAGTTTTGGAAGTCCTAGCTATGAAGAAAAAGAAATAAAAGGAATGAAAACTGACACTGTATGTAAATGACATGATACTATACACAGAAAATTCTAAAGATGTCAGTATAAAACTACTTTAGCTAATCAATACATTTGGTAAAGTTGCGGGATACGAAATTAATGTACAGAAGGCTCTTGCATTACTATACTCTGACAACAAAAGTTGAGAAAGAAATATCAAGGAAACTCCCATTTACAACAAAAAGGATAAAATATCTAAGAAATAACCTACCTAAGGAGGTAAAAGACCTGTACTCAGAAACTGAGTACACACAGTGTACGACACTGATGAAGGAAATCAAAGACGACACAAACAATTGGAGAGAGATACCACACTCTTGGATTAGAAGAATCAATATTGTGAAAATGACTATACCACCCAAAGCAATCTATAGATCCAGTGCAATCCCTATCAAATTACCAATGGCATTTTTCACAGAATTAGAACAAAAACTTTTACAATTTATATGGAAGTACAAAAGACCCAAAGAACCGAAGCAATCTTAAGAGAAACAGGGCAGAAGAAATCAGGCTCCCTGACTTCAAACTATACGACACAGCTCCAGTCATCAAGACAGTATGGTACTGACACAGAAACAGAAACGCAGATCAATGAAACAGGACAGAAAGCCCAGAGAGAAACCCACACACCCATGGTCACCTAATCTATGACAAAAGAGGCAAGAATATACAACGGAGAAAAGACAGTCTCTTCAACAAGCGGTGCTGGGAAAACTGGACAGCTACATGTAAATGGATGAAATTAGAACCCTCCCTAACACCATCGACAAAAATAAACTCAACATAGATAAAGACATAAACTTAAGACTGGATACTATAAAACTCTTAGAGGAAAAGACAGGAAGAACACTCATTGACATAAATCACAGCAACACTCTTTTTGACTCACTTCCTTTACTAATGAAAATAAAAACAAAAATAGACAAATAGGACCTAATTAAACTTAAAAGCTTTTGCAAAGCAAAGGAAACCATAAACAAGACAAAAAGACAACCCCCAAATGGGAGAAAATATTTGTAAATGAAGCAACTGACAAGTGATTAATCTCTAAAATACACAAATAGCTCACAAAGCTCAACATAAAGAAACAGCCCAATCAAAAAACTGGTGAAGACCTAAATGGACATTCCTCCAAAGAAAACATACAGACGGCCAAGAGGCATATGAAAAGATGGTCAACATTACTAATTTTTAGAGCAGTGCAGGTCAAAACCACAATGAGGTATCCCCTCACACTTGTCAGCACGGCCTTCATCAAAAATCTACAAACAATAAATGCTTGAGAGGTTATGGAGAAAAGGGAAACCTCTTGCACTGGAAATGTAAATTGATACAACCACTATGGAGAGCAGTATGGAGGTTCCTAAAAAAAAAAAAACCTGAAAATAGATCTACCAGATGACTCAGGAATCCCACCCCTGGGCATATACCTGAGAAAACCACAATTTTAGAAGACACATGGCACCCCAATGTTCACTGCAGCACTATTTACAATAGCCAGGACATGGAAGCAACTTAAGCATCCATCACAGACGAACGGATATAGAACATGTGGTACAGGGGAATTCCCTAGTAGTCCAGTGGTAGGATTCCATGATTCCATTATAGGGGGCATGGGTTCAATCCCTGCTTGGGGAACTAAAATCCCACCCTCCCCATGGTGTGGCCAAGAAAAAAAGAGAAGACAATGTGGTACATATATACAATGGAATACTGCTCGGGCTTAAAAAGAAACAAAACTGAGTCATCTGTAGAGACGTGGATGGACCTAGAATCTGTCATACAGAGTGATGTACGACAGAAAGAGAAAAACAAATACTGTATATTAACACATATATGTGAAATCTAG
>SJYV01051347.1:22824-46353 GCA_006410875.1 Neotragus pygmaeus | reverse complement strand
AAAAAAAAAAAAAAAAAAAAAACTTGGGAGATTTTACCCCAAATGAGGAATTTCCAGTTTCTCTGGAGAAATTCAAAAAATGGAAAACAGCTGGCTTGCATTCTCACATAGCACACAGCAAAAGGCTTTAGAAAGGGGGTGAATTAGCCCATGCTCCACAGTCCTCCCTGTTCCCAATGGCTCCTTCTTTTTCATTACTTGCTCTGTTCTTGAATGCATTGATTTTTCAGTCTTTTAGATGTAAGTATACATAGCTTTAACCAAAGAATCGAAGTGCTAGCTGTGAGTTACCAAATAAATGAAGTAGAGTCTTCACTGGCAAAGTGGGCACAACCCTCATTTTCAAAGGATGTGATCACAGAACTTTCTGTGATTATATAAAATTTCTAAATATGTACTGTTCAATATGGTACCCAGTAGCCACTTATGGCCATTAAGTAAAAGGTGATATATTTTCTCATTCAGAAAAAAAAATATCCAGATTATATGAAAAAACTGTGCCATTTTTCCTGTGTGTGCATTTCTTTTCCCTCCTTGCCTGAAATCAAACACACAATAGTCACTCAAGGATTGTTTGTTAATGAAGTTCTTCCTTTCTTTATCCATCAGCTGCTAGTGCTCAGAACAAGCCTTATTATGGAAAGAAAGATCAATATTACATAATAACTTTCGCTAGAAGTTATCAAATGGAATGGCCATCAAATATTTTTGTTCTTTTAAAATTAAGAATCCATCAATATTACTCATTTTCCCTGCTGCCATTTGTACATGGTTCATCAAATGTTTATGCAGATGACTTAAGTGCAACAGGGAATATTTCTGTGCCACTGACCTTCTCCTCTTGAGTGCTCATATTTTTAATAGACAAAACAGATAAGCATGATAGATAAAGTTCATAATGATATTCAACTGTTTTCCTTATTTTACAACATCTAAGCCAATATAGTATTCTATAGCTTAAAAATAATTTCATAGACTTGATTTTATATATTACTCAGGACAACCATATCAATTTACATGAGAAAACTGAAGATGCACAATCATAGCTGCTAAGTGACCTGCCTGGGTTCACTTGCTAGTTAGCAGTCAAGTTAAATTTAGAAATCTAGGTCTTCTCAGTCTTCCTGACTTTTCACACTGTTTATCCTTACACAAACAAATAATACTATTGCCTCACCATGAAGCTGGGCAATCACTTAGAAGTCTTTATTCCAATGACAACTGGCAGATGTATAAGAATTTTATTTAGCTATGGAGTCCCCATTCAAGTTCTCTGAATCTTCATAGCAAGTTGGGTTTGTGAAGCTCTTTTTATTATTCTATATATTCTGATGCTGTAATTAGCTGCACAAGCCCACCAAATCTCAGATTTCTTATTTTGACTGTAAGTATATCTATTCTAACTGGTAAAGCTGGTTATTTTATTCGTATTCCTTTGACAGGTTTGTATCTCTGATACCTAAAGTATCAGTACCTAAAATACATACCTAAAGTATGTATGTGACAAATCCATTGGCAAGTCGATGTATTTAGCAAATCCACTTTGTTAAGGAAAATCTTTCATAAGATGGAGTCTATGATATAGGTAGGGTGGAACATAAATTCTCAGATCTATGTTTTCATCTGATATTAAGCTGGTTAACCTTGCTGAACTTGAGTTTCCATACCAGGAAGAAAAAACATCACTCAATATTTACTCAGTAAATATTTATTGGGTTCCTTCTTGCAAAGAGTTGTACACGATAGAGCAACTAACACCTTTCCGTGTGCCAAAGACTGTATGAGCCTTGCAAAGAGGGTAAGAGCAGCTTTTTCATGTGGATATCATGATTTCAAAAATAATGTGTGAAACGGACTTCCCTGGTGGTCCAGTGACTAAGATTCCATGCTCCCAGTGGAGGGGGCCTGGCTTAGATCCCTGGTTAGGGAACTATCCTACTTGTTGCAACTAAGACCCGGTACAGCCCAGTAAATAAATATTTTAAAAAATAATAATAATAAGACTGTGAGCAAAACCTGTGACTCTTCCATAGCTTGTTGAACAGTTGATTCACAATGAGACCTAGGACCTGCCTTTCATCAGCTCCCTCTCTGGACAACTCGGCTTCACAGCTGCTGCCACAGCAGAGCAGANCGTGACAGAAGCATTCTACACTGTAACTGAAGACAAGGGTTACAGCTTCCCACGCATATGTCAAAGCTCATCATGTATACACTTGAGATCTGTGTTTCATTATATGTAAGTTATACCTCAATTTTTCAAATGTAAAAAGTAAAATGAAAGCATCACAAAGCCAAACAGATAAAGAGAAGAAAAACATTGAGAGACATGAAAGAACCAGTTGGAAGTCCTAACAACACGGAACAGGAGTTCTAGGAGGAGAGAACAGGTATCAGGAAAGAAGACGATAGCAGAACAGCATTTCCCCGAGCTAAAGGGAGAACTATTTAGAATAAAAGCATAGGCCACGGCTGAGTCAATGAGAAATGACCCACCTCCAGTCTCATTCCTGAAAAAATCAGATTCCCAAGGACTGAGAGTAAGTCCTACCTCCCAACGAACACCCAGACAGGCACGCAGTCTCACTGGTAATACTGACAGCATCCTCAAAATGCCTACTCAAACCTGCAATTCTATCATCCACCAAAGGGATATCAAACCATGAGGCCCAAAGACTTATTCTCAGACACTTGAGAACCCAAAGGTTACTTCACAGCACCCCAGGTGAAACAGCTACTGGAAGTGTTTCTGCCAAGCAGAGAACACAAAAGGGAACTCGGTGAAGCCCCGCTGGCCCACGATGGGTGACTAAACGTGGCTGCACCATGAGACAGAAGCCAGAAAGGACACGGGGTGCACCGCTGTGCCACTCACAGACCCAGCAGCCATTTGGGCAATGACATTCCAGTTACTAGACCATGGTCTAGTCATTTATTCTAAAGCAAACTCGTTACTTATAGTTATAAGAAAAATTGTTTTTGCCAGTATCTCAGCATCAGCCAACAGTAAAGCAAAAGATTTCATTTTAGTGCAGAGCAAAAGGTTCATGTTATAAATAACCTAACTAACAACCCTGAGAGGGAGAGGAAAGTGCCCTGCATATGCTACAGTTTTGATTTTCAGATGCCAGCTAAACATGGTAAAGCCAAGACTCAAGTATAACACAAAAGTCAGATCTTTAACAACAGCGCCGCTTGGAGCTGGACTGGGTGGGGAAGTGGGAGGGAGCAGACCTTATTTTACGTTCTAAGCCACTGGGCTATTTTTAACTGGGTGACACACTGCTCGATAATTTAAAAGGTCAGCTGGCATGTCCTCAGAGCACTGTCCAGAGCTGCCTGCAGTATGCTGCCCGGCGTCCCTGCTCTCAGAGCTGGCCGGGGTCCTTTCCAGTTTGTTGATTGCTGGCTGGCCCCATCAGCTCAGTGACTCCATGGAGGCAGGACCACCACAGTGACTGATGCATTATCACTGTTTGCGGAGTGGTTTCATTCATTGCTGTGCTGGGGGCTCAAGTCATAAATCAGGGTAGGAAGAAAGCACATAATCCCTTTGAGACTCCCAAATCCTGCCAGAGTCAGGTTGTTCTGGAGGTCTGATATTGAGGAGGTGGGCTCTGGCTGGTCACATAGTATCGCTACGGGACAGCTCATCCCCACCATACAAGAAGGTGAGGTTTCTTAGACCAGCCTCTCTCCCACCAGATCCCTGGTGGCGGGTAAATTATTGGTAAATAATTTATTGGGTAAGGATGGTCAAAGTCAACCAGATGATAAAGGATAAATGCATTCTGGGACAATGCCAGCCCTTTTCTCCTACAGGAAAAAGGTCCAGCCAGTCACGGATGGGGAGAAGAGATGGCCAAGGTGGTCAGAGGAAGAAATCCCTGGATCTAATAGGCCCTCCCAGCCACCAAGGGGTCACCAGCTCTGCCCAACATCACACGAGTGAGGGCTGAAATCATCAGACCCAGAGCGCCACCCTGGCTGTTCTCAGAGGATTCTGCAACCATCTCCCTTCTCCATGCAAAGCCAACCAGCCCCATGAGGAGCAGAGCTGTCTGGCAACCCTGAGTCCAGACAGGGAAAGGCAGGATCCACACACACAATACAGAGAGGGGACATGAGCAGCTGGGAGAGTGTCAAGAACAGCCAGAGTCCTAGGGTTAGCAATCTGGACCTCTCTTCAACCCCATCTGGTCATAAAACAAAGTGTCAAGGGTCTTTGTTGAGAACAGTCCCATGTACAGAGAGTCACCTGAGGACAGGGGATCCAGGAACAGAGTGGGCCCAAGGGCGGGGGTCACTGGCCCTGCACAGTCCTCTGTACACTCTAGGCCCTGGATACCACTGGTGGGAAGAGCCTTCTCAAGCCTAGAGGATCTGACCCAGGCTCAAGCTGCTGCGGAGCTGGCCCATTCCTCGCCACTCTCTCACCATAAAACAGAGAGAAGGTACAGGGTCTCAGGTCCAGGGAGTAGGGGGCACACAGGGAGTAGAGATGTCAGGGGAGAAGAGGACACTGCTCTGTCCCTGACTCCTACTTCAGGCGAGGATCCCTGCACCTTGCTCAGTCAACCGATGGTCACTGAGGCTCTGGGCATGCAGGAAAAGCTGTGGACAACCTCAGGTGCGGCAGGGATGGCAGGCAACAGAAAAACACGCAATTACACTGCACCAAAAATTAGAGCAAAGGGATAGGTGGGTGTGCCAGATGCAGGCACCGTGAGCAAGAGAACACCCCCCAAAGGCCTGGGGAGAAGGCCACCCCCACATACCCAGGGCACTGGCAGGGCAGGGATTCTGGGAGGAAGCATCCTATATGAGGGTGTGAGGTCCCAGAAAAGTGGGCTGATTGTGGTTTACAACCCACCACAGGGGCTGGTGGCTGCAGAGGCAGCAGCCAGGTGCTGGCTCTGCCCCAAGGCAGGTGGCTCAGTGGGGCTGTCCTGACCGCTCTCAAGAGCTACGCTCCACCTGGGCAGCAAAGGAGAGCCCTGGACAGATGGTAATAGCACACACTTTGGGTTATGACCTGTTCCCTCTAATATTTACTGTATTTATTTTTTAAACTCAAGTGCTCTCTTCAGCTGCATCTAAGCAATAAAATACACAAGCTCACAGAAAAGGGAGGAATGTTTTTTTCTAAATCATTTCCAAACAAAGGCATCAAATAGTGTGTACTCTATAGAGTATGAGCTCACACCTTTCCACGCTTTGAGCAAAGAATATAGTTTTCCTTTGCTTCTGAAGAAATACAAGATAAACTAAACTGAACTAAAATAAAGGCACCATTACTGAAGTGAAAAGCCCTCCCACTGCTACCATAAGATGGAATCCCGCTTCTCCCAACATAAAGGGTCCATGGAGTCTCAGAAAAAGGAAGATCCCACTGGGCACAGGCTGAGAGTAAAATCTCCATGGACAGACAGGTCAGGGAGGGCTGGACACTCCAACACTCACATTTTCTTTGTCATGGGTACCAGCAAGCTTATCATTGCTGAGAAGGAAATGTGAACATCAACATCCAGCCTCTCGCTTGCTTTTGTAAACAATACTATCTTCTTTGGGGTGGAGGGAGGTGTAGGTACACAAATGACTCAAAATGAGAGTCTCTAAGGGCCTTTGCTCTTTGAAAGCCACCCAGGCCACTGCCCTTCCCACAAAAGGCAGAGCCACCAGTGGCCAGCCTCACCAGGCCCCGTTCCTTCTGCCACCTACAGAAGGACTATGTAAAACTAGGTGCCCTCACCACACGCAAGCCGGGATACCACTATGCCACAAGTTGAACGAGCAGCAAAGGACGTCATCTGCAGCACACTGGAAACAGTGTCATTATTTAATGCTCTATGAAACGGTTCCCATGGAACTTCATAGTATCCCAGCTATATTATAAAAATACACCAGTAAAAGCATCTCTAATACAGCTCAGATTCTTATTTTCACTCCACACCTAATATAATACAAGTTTTTCCTAAAAGCCTTTATTGATCACCTGACCACACTTCTCTGTCACAAAATGATGCATACTGGAATTGCGGGTTTTTATTTCCTATGGTCATGTAACTTGGAGGTCCAAACATGTTTCTTATGCACCGAGTTATTATTATAAAACAGTAGCGCATAGTTGATCAAACAGATAACAAATGTGACTGAACATGCATTTTTTACTGAGCTGGGTGGAGCCTCTTCCCTATCATTTCACATATTCTCCATGAGTGAATCTTAACTATCACTCGATTGAGGCTGAGCCAGCGTCAGTTCTTTCACCTCTGGCTCTAGTCAGCCAGCAGATGGGGTGAGGGAGCAGTTACGGGCCCAGCACAGACCAGTTCTTCAGGACCAGCTGGCAGCCCCATCAGGCCCGCCCTCATTTCTGTGAACATAGCAAAGTGTGTCAGCCCCATCCCCAGACCCTCACTGGGGTCTACTGGGTAGGGCTAGAGGTGAAGTGTGGCGGGGGGTGGGAGGGTACAGGAGGAAGCCCTTATTCCAGGCATGAACACAGTGGGTCAGTTTTGAGACGGCCCTTTATACTGGGCACTCCTGGGGTGGAGGCCTCTGCCCCACGCCCCACCCCAGGCTCAGGCTCCCGGGCAGGCTACACCCGACCCCAGGCCTGCTCATCCTCCTCACCACAGGACAGGCAGGGCCACAGTGAAACTGGCAGGAGCTGTCACGCCTTGGTAAGGGCTGGTGGAGAAAAGGAGCCAAACAGGGAAGAGGCCCAGACCGGGGTGGGGATCACCTCAGAGAGCAGACAGGCTGCGGGGTGGAGGGAGGGGGGTTGAGGACAGCACCTGATCAGAGACGGAGCCCACTGGCATCCTCAAGGGCAGGAGCTCGCTGGGCAGGCCCCGGCCCCTTTGCAGGGTCCAACCCCAAGCCCTCCAGTCTATAAAGTCTTTCATGGGACCTCCCTGGTGGCTCAGCCGGTAAAACGTCTGCCTGCAATGCGGGAGAGCTGGGTTCGAAGATCCCCTGGAGAAGGAAATGGCAACCCACTCCAGTACTCTTGCCTGAAAAATTCCACGGACTGAGGACCCTGGTAGACTACAGTCCACGGGGTTGCAAAGAGTCGGACACGACTGAGCGAATTCACTTCACTTCACTTCAGGCCTCACACAGGCCACAGACAGACCTGAACCAGCCCTGCAGACAGTCCCAGATAATGACAGATGGTCATGGCCAAGACACACTTCCTCCTATCACAGCCGCCTTGAGCAGGTCTCCCCGGCAAGTCCTGGGGAGTCAGCCCTCACGGTCTAGCTCGCCCCTCCTGGCCGAGCCATGGGGTCTTATCTATACAGTTGTGGTCTCGCCACACCTCATTCCTCTCCATACAAAGGGAAAGGATGGAGGTCTTATGGAGGTGGCACCACCAGCTCAGGTCTGATCTCTCCTGGAAGCAGGCAGACAAGAGAGAACAGAGCAGTGGAATAACCCTGGTAACCTGGGCCAGAGCAGTGGGCCATCCACCGTGGTGTGAAGTGCAAATAGGAGGTCAGTGAGCAGGGGAGCTAGCACCTGGCCCGTGCCAACCCCACCGGCCACTCCCTGCCCCTGCCCTGGCTCCCCGCTACCCTTCAAGCAGGGGAAGTCATCTGAGGCGGCCCCAAGGCCCAGCAGGCAGAAGCTCGCGAGCAGTCACCCCCTGTACGTGGCCACACCACGTGTCTGGTTTCTAGGAAGGGCCGGCTCTAGCCCAGGCCACATCCGCACAGAGACACCTAAAGATAGATGTGGACGCACCATGGACAAAGGTCAGTTAAGGTGAGTATCTCACCAAGGACAATGCTTGCGTGAGAAGTGGGACAGGACGGCAAACACTGCAGCAAACGCCAGGGCCAAGCTGCCGACAGGTCACTCCTTCGGGGCCTCCTCATTGGCCCCATTTCCTATAAAGGATCTTCCTGTGGCTGGAGCCCCCTGCTGTAACAGTAGGGTCCATGGTCCTGTATCAATGTGCTGAATGCTATGGACACTCCCCCAGAAAACAGACCCTCCCCCACATACCTCCAAGCCCAGGAACTGACCTGCAGCTCTGACTGCTCACAGAAGCAGAAAGGAGGGAGAGCCCAATGCTTCGTACCATGGAAGGTCCCATCCAGCCAAGTCCTCTAAGCCCCAACCCACAAAAAAAGTGGCCCAGACTCACTCCACTGCTGTCCAGAGGCCCTGGGCAGTCCAAGTAACCTAACCACCAGAGGTAAGATGACCGTACGGGCCAGGTGGCAGACTGATGGCCTCAGGTTAGTGTCTGCTGAGTGAACATGCCCCCAGGCCTGAACATCCACGGTGTCCCTCTGGGCCAGGCACTCTGCACCAGAGTATAGGGCGTGGCGGGGAAGCAGGGTGGGGGGAGAGGTGGTGTCCCCTCTGGGCCAGACGCTGTACCAGGATACCAGGATGCAGGTCAGGAAGCTGGGAATGTCCCTCTGGGTCAGGTGATACACCAGAATGCAAGGTGGAGGGAGGCATTGACAGATGGACAATGCATGGGATCAAGAAAACAGTACCACAGACAGAGGCTCAGGGCTCTCTGGGGTGAAAGGCTAGTGGCTCCCATCTGTCCCCATCCTGTGAACCAACTCCTTGGTTCCTCCTCAAGATGGCAGCAAGAGGCCCGGGGCCTCAACGAAAGCAAGAGAGCAGGCACAAAGGGCACACGCATGTGAAACGGGCAATCAGCTGGGTCTGCTCCTCTGAAGAGAAGGGGACCCCATACTCAGCCACATTCTCCTCTAGAGTCGTGTGGCCTGAGACAATAGCTATGAGTCACATGTGGCTATAAATATGTGACATGCGGCTAGTACAAACTGAGATGCTATCTAAACATAAGATACAAGCTAGATTTCTAAGACATAGCATTTTTAAAAGTAATTTTTAAGTCTGGTTAATAATCTTATTTTAATTACAACTGACCCTTGAACAATATGGGGGTTATGGTCGATGATCCTCTACACAATTGGAAATCCACATTCAAATTTACAGTGGGCACTCCATACTCATTGGAGAAGGCAATGGCACCCCAGTCCAGTACTCTTGCCTGGAAAATCCCATGGACGGGGGAGCCTGGTAGGCTGCAGTCCATGGGGTCTCAAAGAGTCAGACAAGACTGAGTGACTTCACTTTCACTTTTCACTTTCATGCATTGGAGAAGGAAATGGCAACCCACTCNGACGTACTCCTTTTCCTATTTGGAACCAGTCTGTTGTTCCATGTCCAGTTCTAACTGTTGCTTTCTGATCTGCATACAGATTTCTCAAGAGGCAGGTCAGGTGGTCTGCTATTCCCATCTCTTTCAGAATTTTCCACAGTTTATTGTGATCCACACAGTCAAAGGCTTTAGCATTGTCAATAAAGCAGAAATAGATGTTTTTCTGGAACTCACTTGCTTTTTTAATGATTCAATGAATGTTGACAATTTGATCTCTGGTTCCGCTGCCTTATCTAAAATCAGCTTGAACATCTTGAAGTTCATGGTTCACATATTGCTGAAGCCTGGCTTGGAGAATTTTGAGTATTACTTTACTAGTGTGTGAGGTGAGTGCAATTTTGTGGTAGTTTGAGCATTCTTTGGCATTGCCTTTCCTTTGGGACTGGAATGAAAACTGACCTTTTTCAGTCCTGTGGCCACTGCTGAGTTTTCCAAACGTTCCCTTGGTATCTCTAATTTTCTTGAAGAGATCTCTAGTCTTTCCCATTCTATTGTTTTCCTCTATTTCTTTGCATTGACCACCGAGGAATTCTTTATCTCTCCTTGATATTCTTTGGAACTCCACATTCAGATGGATATATCTTTCCTTTTCTCCTTTGTCTTTCACTTCACTTCTTTTCTCAGTTGCCTGTAAGGCATCCTTAGGCAGCCATTTTGTCTTTTTTGCTTTTTTCCCCATGGGGATGATTTTGATCACCACCTCCTGTGCAAGTCATGAACCTCCGTCCATAGTTCTTCAGGCACTATCAGGTCTAACCCTTTGAATCTATACATTAATAGATTTTCTCAAAGTTTCATTTGCAGGTTTCAAAACAATTAGAGAAATTACTCAGTAAGAAAATAAATCTATTGCTTTGTTAATTTATTTGCTTCACATTTATCAAGAATAAAATGGAGCTGATATTTATATGCAGAAGTCAACCTATAAATAAATTAACAATTATATATCCAAAATGACCCTGGCCTTTGGGCAACTGATATCTTCCGTGATGGCTCAGTGTCTGAATAATCCACCTGCAATGCAAGAGCCACGGGCAATGCAGTTTCATTTGCTGGGTCAAGATCATCACCTGGTGGAGTGTGTGGCAACCTACTCTGGTATTCTCTGGTATTCTATGGGAAATCCCATGGTCAGAGGAGTCTCACTGGCTGCAGTCCAAAGGGTCACAGAGAGTCAGACATGTCTGAAGATACCAACATTGGGCAGCTGGCTAATATTGTTAGATAATAGCAGAGGAAATCACTTATTGTTAAATAGTGAAGAACAAATAACAAATTGGAAAATCTATATTAAAATCATCTTGTCAGTTTTTTAGATTGCAACTATAGAAACCCAATTTAAACTGGTTTAACTAGAAAAACTGTATTCATTCTTATAGTGTGTATTAATTATCTATCATTGCATCATTAACCATCCCCAAATGTTTATGTAACTTATAAATCTTCAGTTTGATGAGGATGCAATAGGGAAGGCTCATCTCCTTGGCTGGAGCAATTCAACTCAGGCTTGGAGGATTTACTTCCAAGACTGCTCACTCACGTTACTGGAACATCAGTGCTATTGTCTCCTGGAAGCCCAATCGGAGGTGAGGGTTGAGGGGTGAGGGGATGCTACTTCCTTCCACATGGACTCTCCTTGGCCTATTCAGCTTCTTCATGACCCAGTGACTAGGTTCTAAGAGTTAGTGTCTCAAGAGGACCAGATTAAAGTTGTGTGATCTTTTAGGTACTGGTTTTGGAAACCATGTAGTTCACTTTTGTGGTAGTTACAGACTGCTAATTTGAGAGAAAGGAATATATAAATTCTTAATGGAGGAGTGTCAGTGTGATGTTGTAAGAAGAACATGTGGAATGGCAGATCTTGTGAAAACCTTGGGAAACAAAATCACCCACTTGGTCAAAATTTAAGGCTCTATCCTCTACTCCTGCCCCTTGCTCTCTAAATACTAGCTTTTTTCTCCCCTACTGCAGACAGTCTTTCTCAAGAAAGTGGGTAAGACGAGAGCTGGTAGTCTACATGTGTGGAGAGGTCTATTATAGAAGAAAAAATCCTCCCCCCATCACTTTGAGCCAGAAAAATCCCAGGCAAAGACTCAAATTGGCTTTGTTTTGGTCATGGAGCTATTCTTAGACCAGTGACTGGTCCAGTTGGATTGGGGACTTAAAAAAGAAAGGGCAGAAAAGACAAGGTTATAATTTGGACAGAACCCACCAGGATGATTTCACTGGATTAGAAAAGGCCATCCTCATTGTCACCAAAGAGGAACTGCATTCAGGACAGATAATATAAAGTATATAAACTATAGCATTTGATAACAGAAAGAGGCTTTTGCATTTATCTACCTTTTAGTTTCTATTGTATATTCATTTGCTTGTTCCTTCATATAACCATGCATGGAGATCTGACAAACAGTGTTCTACATCAGTGATTGTCAAGGGGTGATCTAGAGATTCCTGTGGGGTCCTTTGTGTTTCAGGGGATCCCAGAGGTCCAATCGATTTTCATAAAAATATAAACCAATGCTTTTCATCTCACTATATATTTTTTGTTTTAAAAAGCAGTTATTTTCATAGACATGTTACTTATGTTAATAAGCAAAGATTTTATTATTGCTACATGTAAATTAATACACAAGTATTTTTAAATTACTCAATTTTAGTTCCTAATGTGACAAATATTGTTTGATATATCCCCCATGGAAAAGGTTTTCAAAGTCTTTAAAGAACTGAAAATGTTTTGAGTGTAAAGTCTGCATAAAAATGTTTGAGAACCTCTGACTAAGTCAAGAATCTGGCATCCATGGGACTTCCCTGCTGGTCTGGTGGTTAAGAATCTGCCTTGCAATTCAGGGGATGCAGGTTTGATCCCTGTTTGGGGAAATAAGATCCCACATGCCACAGGGCAACTAAGCCCACAAGTGCCACAACTAGAGGGAAGCCCACGAGCTGCAACTAAGAATCAACACAATCAAAAATAAGTAAATATTTTTTTTAAAAGGAATCTGGAATCCAAGAAAGTAGACTAAGTCTCTACTCTGGAGTGCAGTAGACATGCTAACCTATTTTGAGAAGGATTCCAAAGTTTATCATGCAGCAATGTGCTTATCTACCAAATTTTCAGTCACCTGCTTAAGACTCAAAGTTCTTAGAGGGTGAGGACTTTGTATTATTTTCAGAAAAAAATGTTAATTAATGATAGTTATTGATTTTACAAAGTGAACTACAAAGAAACACTCAATTTTATGCATGTATGGATCTCATTGAGGGATAAAGTCCCTCTTTCATGCTAACTTATTCTTAAGGTAGCAAAAAATGAAACTGAGAACTTATCAATTAGTTTTAAAGTTCTCATTAAAATTTTCAGTTTGTCACAAACTGATATTGCCTAAATACTGTCTAAATTGACTAAGAAGTGTTCATGACAACTGTTTTGTAAAATTCATTATACTCAGAAAAATAGCATTATGTCAAGCACATTTTGGTAATTTGGAATTGTTAGAAAAATAAAATATTTTGGCTGATTTTTTTTCTCTGGCATTGTGTTGAGTTTTGCTGTTTTTTGACGGTATATTATATGTCCTTCATAAATCTTGAGGTTTGTTTTCCGAGATTAGGTGTGGAATGTAACATAGAAACAGTAAAATTTTTGAGCTGTTGAGGATTGTTGGCTCCAAGCTTCTAATTTCACAGGTAGGTTAAGTCATCAAGTAGCTAACTATCCCACACTGTGGCCAACAGGTTGATGGCCAAGAAATTCACCTGAAATTCCCACTGAACACTATTTGTTGGATTAACAATGTGGACAAACTAGGGTCAGATCCTGGTTTGACGATATACTAACTGGGGGATATTTCACATGTTCCATAACCTCTTTGTGTCTCAGTTTCCTCAATTAAAAAAAAAATGATAACAGCCTTAAATTAGCTGAAAATGCACAGAATCTGGGCAGACCAAGTTGAACAGAAGCATCCCCTATAAGAGAATCAGTCCTTTAAAGTCATGGCCTCACTTCATCTCCATACCTGAATGATAGGTTTTAGTAGTATGGCAACTAACAAGGTTACAGAGCACGGATATGGCCCTAAATAAGGAAGCAAATTCCAGGGTGTAAATGGTGTTGTCATTCAGGAGTTCTTCCTGTCTTTTTAGCTATTTGAGGTTTATCCTCATTTACAGTTACCTAGATAGGTGCAATGGATTCATCAGCTGTAATTTAATCTCATTGATATAAAGAGTAGTCCCTTTATTTGGCCAGCATTACCACTCACCTTTCCTGATGTTTCCAGGACTGTCTTCATACCCTTTCATCTTTACCATTGTTATGGGCAAGCCAAGTCTAGACATCCATTCAGGGCCTAGAATAAGTTTAGCCCCCCTTTCCTCACTGTTGTTCTTTCATTCTGGAAGATATTTCCAGTTATTCAGTACTGCTTTTATTCACAGCCCAAGATTATCAGATTATTTTCTTTAACAATTATTTTGGAGTCTCCAGACATGGACACTGAATTCTAGAAGACTGAAATCTTAGAAATAGAGTCTTTGGCTTACTTAGAGTAGGATAGCCAAGGAAATTATTAACATGCTTTTCTGCAGTGATTACAACATGTGACTGATCACAAGAATCACTGGCAGAGCTTTTGAAAATACAGATTGTTGAACTTAACATAGATCTTAGGAATTAGAATCCGGTTTATAGCTATTAACTAGGTCCCAAAGCTTTCAGGCTTCAAAGTTAAACAAAACCAAGAGCACTCTTTATTGGTCAGACTCTGCTTTGAAACTGAGTCTATGAAGCCAGAAGTACTACACTGTCAGTTTGCATTAAGAAGCTAGAAATGTTCACCTTCTACTCTGCATGTAAGGTTTCACCTTCTTCTATGTTTTGGAAAAGTTTGACATATTTCATCTGTCTTTTTTAAATCAACAATTTCTAAAGGAGTGTGTGCATGTGTGTGTGTGTGTGTGTGTGTGTGTGTGTGTTTGAAAAAGACAGAAAGATAGAGACAGAGAGGGACTTAGAGAAAGACAAGAGAATATTAGGTTATTGCAGAACCAACAGAGTATCACCTACATGGGTCCTTAACCATTTTAGGGACTTCTTTTATGCTGCCATTCACATAAAAACTCAGCTTCTGCTAGGATAGGAATTAATATATTAGTAGAGACTGTCTCCAGTAAGGCAAATATTTGATGCTGAAAGAAACTCAGATATATTTTAGGCAATCATGTTTACCAGCTGGTTCAAGTGTTTGGTAGGAACAAGGTCACACAGAATTTGAACGAGATGTTATTCTCTAATATGGGTTCTGTCTATATGTATCAGAGCCCTCACTAAGTAGCAGGGATATTAAACATATAATCTAGTCCCAGGAAATAGAATGAGAAGGATTCCTTCAGCAACCAAGCATGAATCAGATCAGGTCCCATCTATCATGGGGAAGATCAGGGGAGTAAAAGCTAGCTGTCAAGGTGGGAGATCAATCTTATAGATTAAGTTGATACTAGAGGCTGGCAAGAAAGATATGAAAGGGTCACAGGAATTCTCAGATTTATACCTAACATGATGGCCTGACTGGCACTAGGAATTCAGGGTGGTTCTTCATGAATTTGGAGTCTTGAGAGGCTCAGTAACTCTTCATCTTCTTAAGGAAGTGGGACAAAGAAGACTGACATATTTTTGCACCTGTTAGAACTGGTTCTGGAGCTCTGCTAAGCCACTTAGAAGAACTACTCTTCAGAATCTAGGATAAGCAAAGGTAGAAGGTTTGCAGGGCTGTTGGGTGTTACCAGATGTTGTAATGTATTCATAACCAATGATTAATTATCATCAGCTTCAAGGGGTCCATGTTATTGGAATTATAAAGGTTTAAATTCTCTCTCAGATTTAAGGCATGTTTCTTCTGTGTAAAAGGAACGATGATTAATGAGGAAAATTGGAATGACTTTAGGGGACACCATCAAAGACTGCCATTTTTCTTTCTACTGTTATAAGCATATCTTTGAAAAAATAATCAAGTATATTAAAGTATCAAAAATAGGATCAGGAAAGAAATAGGATTACACAAAGTGGAAATAAAAATATATAGTGACTGAAAGAGTCACATCGTTCCAACATGAGTATGAGAATAAGACTTGGTAAAACCCTCTGTAGATTTCTTTTTTAGTCTTTTTTTTAAGCTAAAGATAAAATGCTGTCAGATTACAACTTTGTTTATTGTAAGCAAAATTGACCAAAAGAAATAGACACTATCCTTAAATTCAAGTTTGAAGTTGGAACCACATAAAAAGGTAATCTTTTAAAATCATCAAGTTGACGCAGCAGAGTGAAACAAAGGCATGCACTATGAGGCAAGCCAGAAGTTTCTCCTTTGTGACTGCCTTTGCTCGTCAGAGTGCTTTCTTTCTTTGACTAGTAGCCCATGGCAGTCCACTGCAACTAAGGAGGTCAGCAATCCAGCAGCCCAAGTTTCACGAAGAATGGACAGAAACATGTAACCCGAAATGACACAGCCGCTGATGCAGCTTGTTGCTCCATTAGCTTATATTTTGAAGTATATCATGTGAGCTGAATTGCAAAGAATAGCATTCGACAGGGTGAAGGGTTGCATATACTACAGAGAAGGCAAGATTCTTGGGGAGGCAAAAGTCTGAAGGACAAGTGCCTTTAGCACCAACTGAAAGTCTATCTGTATAAATGTGACCTCAAAATCTGGACAGCATAGCCAATCGAGAGAGAGCAAACTGGACAAACTTATTTAGTTGTATTGCTTACTTAGAAATACTCTTCAATGACTTTGATTTGAATAAAGCAGGACTATTTTCTTTATCCTTATTTTCATCTGGGTTCATTTGGGTTGGCATGTCCCAGTTGAAAGAGAACTGCAGGTTCTACTCTTTGTGGCCTCAGGAAACACTGTGGATCACTACAGAGTCTGAAGTACTTAATATAGCTGAACCTCAGCTTGTAAATCCATGATACCAATTAAAGAAACTGATTTTTATAGATCAAATGACATTTGGGATGTAAGTAAAAAACAAATGCTCTTTATTATCATAATAATCATACCTAGTTTATGCTGGATTCAATACCATATTTTGCTCATAGAATTAACCCAGGAAATACTCATTTATACTCTAGCCTAATTTCCTCATCTTCCAAAATGATATAATAATCTCCTGTATATTGTACAATCCTGTTGTTTTTATAAATAAGCAAATTATATGAATTCATTTGGGGACATAAACAAATCTTTTATTGATATTTTAATATTTACCTTAACAACATTCGTCTCATGCCTGTCATATGCCAAGTACTGTGCTGGTCTTTGGGATTAATAGGATGAACTGCATACAGTCATTACCTTAAAATCAAAATACATTTCTTCTCTTTTTAATGTACGTTATCCCTATGGAAACTTTCTTTGCCCCGTTACTTTTAACTATTAACACAGATTTAAGCTCATGTACTTTGAACATTTTCTGTATTTTTCCTGGCTTTAGAAAAGCCAATAGAGTATTGTAAAGTAAAATAAAGTAAAAAAAAAACTTCGATTCTCTCATTGATTTTTAATCTAAGATCAGGGTAGGAGCATGTCCTTATAACATGGGAGGTATATACATGTATATATATATATTCCCCCCCCCAAATTACAGCCTTCTCCAATTGCAGTGCTATCTAATGCCTATAATCCCTGCAAAAATAAGAGTTGTTACTTACAATTGTGTTTTCTTCAAGTATGTTTGGAGTCCAAAAGTAGAAAGAGTTGTCATCCTTTCTCTAGAAATACCCTTTCTTTATGGTTAGGATGAAATTTACCTTCTTCACCACACGATGTAGACTACCTTTATTAATTGCTATTGTAATAAGTCTTTATCTTTTGTCAGGATCATCAAAGGGACTCTTATTATAAATCAAATGAAAGTGATTTCTCCTAAGTAGAAATTTTAAACTATGTTTCATAAAATGAAGGAAAAAAAGTATTATATCCTAAGTTTACAAGAAAGATATGAAATATATATATTTTAAATAATTTCAATCCCAATTCAATAGCTTTACCAAACCTTTCAACCCCTGTCTTATTCCGTTTCTTCTTTAAACTGAGACCTCAAATTAACTTCTCATAGCTGTCTGCAGTATGTCCTGTTCCCTGTGAAAAACCCCGCTAACCTCCTGTAAAGGATATTTAATAAATATTTTTTACATTCCTTCAGAAAACTTTGCCCTTAAGTTATCATTGAGCTTGTGACCAAATTTTCAAATATAATTCTCAACTGTTTCTTTTTTATTGCTCCTGATTTGGGTGTGTCTTTCATTGTGGTTGGATGAGGAAAATAAAATCAGTAGTAAAGCCACAAATAACCAAGGAAATTTGAGCATATAAAATAGGAACAAAATCATGTTTTCTTCATTTATGATTAAAAGTTAGCAATCTTTATTTAAATTATTTTGGCTCACAAAGAGCAAGAATGTGACATTTGCATCTTGAAAAAAAATATTTTGAAAACTTAATAAGTTAGTTTTCTGTTTCAAAGTTTAGTGTATATAGCTTTCATTTTAAGAGATTATATTACAAAACCCATTTATTATAAAAATTTCCTTTAGCATATGACCTGAAACATTGGTTCCTAGGTTTATTTTGCACCTGTTTTATGCCATGATTGAAAATTCTTATTCGTCATTTTGAACTGCACTAAGTTCAAATCCCTATTCTCCAACCGATATAATGACCATTCTGTATCCCTTTATCTTCAAAACATTCCCACTTGGTCCTATATTTTATTACCCTTCAAATTTCCCTTAAAATATCTCTAAATGAACCACAGAGATTTCTCCTCTAAATGCTCAGGATCACAGTTTGGGAACAATTACTCCATGTGACTGATTTCTCCCCAAACACTTTGATCATTTAAAAATGTGATGGCCCTTGCCGAGAGCACTAATGAGCTAACTTGTGCATTGTGGTGGGTACACAATGGAGGATAAAAAATGGGCTGGGAGTTAGACGCCCTCTTCATTCATCCAAGGGGAGCATTAGTGAGAGTGTTATTTTTTAAAAATTAATACAATTTTGGCAGCTTCTCTTGATTTGAAAATGAAAAGGTTTTAAGTAGGTGACTAGCAAAGAGGCTTTTTTCTTGGTTCAGTTCAGTTCAGTTCAGTCGTTCATTTGTGTCCGACTCTTTGTGACCCCATGAATTGCAGCACATCAGGCCTCCCTGTCCATCACCAACTCCCCAAGTTTACTCAGACTCATGTCCATTGAGTCGGTGATGCCATCCAACCATCTCATCCTCTGTCGTCCCCTTCTCCTCCTGCCTTCAATCTTTCCCAGCATCAGGGTCTTTTCAAATGAGTCAGTTCTTGTCATCAGGGGGGTCAAAGTATTGGAGTTTCAGCTTCAGCATCAGTCCTTCCAATAAATATTCAGGACTGATTTCCTTTAGGATGGGCTGGTTGGATCTACTTGCTGTCCAGGGACTCTCAAGAGTCTTCTCTAACACCACAGTTCCAAAGCATCAATTCTTCAGAGTTCAGCTTTCTTTATGGTTCAACTCTCACATCCATACATGACCACTGGAAAAACCATAGCTTTGACTAGGCGGGCCTTTGTCGGTAATGTTTTTGTTTTTTAATATGCTGTCTAGGTTGGTCATAACTTTCTTCCACGGAGTAAGCGTCTTTTAATTTCATGGCTGCAGTCACCATCTGCAGTGATTTTGGAGCCCNGACTAGATGGACCTTAGTTGGCAAAGTAATGTCGCTGACTTTGAATATACTATCTAGGTTGGTCATAACTTTTCTTCCAAGGAGTAAGTGTCTTCTAATTTCATGGCTGCAGTCACCATCTGCAGTGATTTTGGAGCCCAAAAAATAAAATCTGACACTGTTTCCCCATCTATTTCCCATGAAGTGATGGGACCGGATGCCATGATCTTCACTTTCTGAATGTTGCGCTTTAAGCCAACTTTTTCGCTCTCCACTTTCATCAAGAGGCTTTTTAGTTCCTCTTCACTTTCTGCCATAAGGGTGGTGTCATCTGCATATCTGAGGTTATTGATATTTCTCCCGGCAATCTTGATTCCAGCTTGTGCAGTAGTTTGAACATTGTTTGGCATTGTCCTTCTCTGAGATTGGAATGAAAACAGCTTTTCCAGTCCCACAGCCACTGCTGAGTTTTCCAAATTTGCTGACATATTCAGTGCAGCACCTTATAGCATCATCCTTTAGGATTTTAAATAGCTCAGCTGGAATTCCATCACCTCCACTAGCTTTGTTCATAGTAATGCTTCCTAAGGCCCACTTGACTTCACACTCCAGTATATCTGGCTCTAGGTGAGTAACCACACCTTTGTGGTTATCCAGGTCATTAAGACTATTTTGATACAGTTCTTCTGTGTATTCTTGATACCTCTTCTTAATCTCTTCTGATTCTGTTAAGTTCTTACTGTTTCTGTTCTTTATGGAAAAACCATAGATTTGATTATATAGACCTTTATGGTTTTTCCAGTAGTCATGTATGGATGTGAGAGTTGGACTGTGAAGAAGGCTGAGCACCAAAGAANAAACCCCAAACTTACTGTTCACGACGTTCTCTGTGGCCTTCACTGATACCAAAATTAGTTTCTAATTTGCCCCATTGAATTGAATTTATCTATTTGCAACCTGTCTATATTTTGTATAATCATTTTCTATATTGAGACCTCAGACTTTTCCCATTTCTGAATGCTCGTGATGAAGGATATTTCCCTTAGCATCTTTACACTTTTCTTACGCACTTCTTCCCATGCATTTGTATGAACCAAGTACTGATTTAATGGACTTGCTATTTTAGAATCCATTTATTACACCTTCAATTTTCTTTTAAAGTCTCAAATCAGTTCCATAATTTAAAACCAGCACATCATTATGCCTCTATTTTTTTTTTTGCCTAAAATAGGGCATTATTTTATATAATATTTAGAACTCAAAATTGTTCTTCATTAATACAGATGTCTGGAACTAATACATAAGACCTATTGATTAGAATATGTTAACATTCGGACACATGCAAAAAAGAGCAGCAATTTGCAGTTGTCACGCATGAAATATAAAAAGGGATCTAGTATTGAGAAGAGAGTTCTACTCAAAAGTGTTCCAAGTTTAAGATTTGATGAGGCTGTGATCATTTTGCTTAAAAGTCAACCAATTAACAACTCAAATTTTATTATGGATTGAGCTATAACCACATCCCATGACACTTTCTATCATTATTCTTATTAAGTGCTAAATATTTGATTAATGAATAAACCACTAATAGTGATTGGTAACTTTGCTGATACTATCATGTAATGACTCAAAATCAATGATCTGCAAAATGTTGTCCTTGGAAAACTACCTTAGTCAAGCTAACTTTCCTGTTTAACCATCACCGAAAATAAAGGAGATCATTTTGGCAAATAGGTGGACAATGGGGACTCCTTCCGTTGGCTTCAGAATAAGCTAAGATAGTGATCCTAAACATGGAACACCATGCCAGAAGCTGCCCTGTGACTAGGTCAAAATGACAAACATAGTTTCACTACATATAACTCAGCTTAGTTACTCTGTTCATGTGTATATTGTTCTTTTTCTTTTTCTGAGGGGTGAATTGGTGAAGGGAAAATATACTGTAAAGGAAAATTAAGAAACTGAGGCAAGAAACTTAATTGTTCCACAGTATTTCCATCGGTAAAATGGGGATGATAGCAATACATATCTCATAGGGTTGTACCAAAGATTAAGTTAATTTATATTTATCAAGCTCTTAGACCAATGCCTGACATATAATAGGTCCTACATATGCAATTTATTATATTTAGTATGCATTCAGTTTATCAGAAAGATAAATAAATGCATGCATTTATTATATTTATTATGTATTAATTTTATTATTGGATACATGAATAAATGCAAATATTCATTATATTAATTATCTATTCAATGTATTAGATAGATTAATAAATACATATACAAATAAAATATTCTTGTTTAGAAATATTCTATTTCTCACTTTGTAAAGTGCTATTGAATATATATCTTCTGTTTTTATATCTCAATGTGCAGAGTATCTGGCAATAAAAGCTTATCTGAAAAAAAGAAAGCTCAAAACAATGCTTGAAAGCATAAGTTTCCCTAAAATCAAGAGCAAATGTCCATGTTTAAAATGAATATTGTAGAAAGTAAGCTTTTGGTTTCGACCACATTTTGCAGCCAATCAAAGTCTTATCAATGAAAGTAAACCCATATCTAGCCCATAAGAATAAACCCAAAGAAACTCAAAAAGAAAAAAGAAAAGCATAAAGAAAACCAAATGGAAGAGACAGGCAAGCTAAAAAGAGGAAACCATTACTCCAGGACTTCTCACCATGACATCTTATGGGCCTCTAACGTTCTGTACATGTTATTACATAAGTCAAAATTTTTTCTAAACTTATATGCAAGCTATATTAATATATCCACCTTAAAATTGATTAATAAATTAATAGATATTTACATTAAATTTAGAGATGCTATATATGCATATGTATACACATCCAAACATCAATTCACAGGTGAATGAATAAAAAAAATATGTATTCACATACACATGAAATATTACTCAACTATAAAAAAGAAGGAAATTTTCCCATTTTGACAACAGGGATAAAACAGCAGGATATTACAGTTAGTGAAATAAGTCAGGGAGAAAAGGAAAGGACAAATACTACGGGTTCTCATGTGTGGAAGCTAAAAACATTGAATACCCAGAAGCAGAACTTAAAATGAAGATTACTAAGGGCTGAAGGACTGGGGAAAATAAGGAGATGTTGGACAAAAGGTACAAGCTTTCAGGTATAAGATGAATGAGTTCTTTAAGATTAATATACAACACGGTGACTATAGTTAATGATGCTATATTGTATACTTGAAATTTGTTAATAAGGTAAATCACGTACATAAGAAAATAGTAACTATGTGAGGTAATTGATCTGTTATTTAGCTCACTGTGGTAATCATTCTGCAGTGTATATGCATATCAAATCCCCATATGCATTCTTAAAATGTCATTGTCATTTATACCTCAATAAGCTTGGGGCAGGGAGAGTGGGAAACAGAAAGGAAGTGAAAATTCTGGCTGAGAAGTGAAGATGAATCAGCGAAGATAGCTCACTATTATGGAAAACACTTTCTGTTCATGAGTCAGTAATACCTTCCTCATATAATTGTGACACTTTATTGCTCGATGTTCTGCTCATTATGTTCCATTCGTAACAATCTGTTGCTGAATCTCTGTAGTCATGCTTTGAAATATGTCTGTAGTTCATAATAAGCCTCTGAATATATTGAAGGCACTTATATATAAGTACTTTAACTCAGCAACAGCTTACTTTAAGATATGATGTGTATACTGGACCACGGTTGATGACACTTATGCTTGTCAGGATGCTTGAAAATTTTCTGAAATAAAAATAGCTTAGAGCTTTAAGTGGCAGACACAACACATCAAGATGACTTTTCTTCTGTATTACATACAATGTTTTTCTGGTCTTGTTAAAAGGTAAAGTGTCACTTTTCTTACACTGTTTTTATTAAATATTAATATCAAATATTTCCCCTTTTTTAAAATAATGCTCTATCTAAAAGATTATATTTTTATCAGCTGCTTTAAGGATTGAAATGTTATAAAACCCTTCTCTCTGGCAACATTCATTAGATAAATATGAGAATGATTTTTTTTGTCAACACAATATAAGAAAAAAAATTTAACTTCCAATATACAAGTCTTTTATACATGTACAAAAATCTAGTCTTAATTATCCTTTCTCCTTTTATTTCTACTTCCTACTTTCCTCAATCTCTACAACTACTTTAAATTTAAATATACATCAAAGGCAAAGCTGGTTTAAAACTATAGTTACAGTATTAACCTTCACATAGCACAGCAAACATTCCTTTTCCATGCTTTCAGCATTATACACTTCTGCCAACCCAAGAACACAAAGTCAGACTCAGACCAAGGATTTCTTTCAATGTATGTATATATCATATTAATACAAAAGCCTAATTTATCCCCATCACCATCCCCTTTACCCTTTGGTAACCATAATTTGTTTTCCAGGTCTATGAGTTTCTTTCTGTTTATATTTCATATTTGTATGTAATGATTTCACTTTTTAAAAGATTTATACAAATACTATGTTTTCAACAAGTATTAAGTAACTACTACATACCACACATTATATCAGGCATTTGACACGAGTAAAATGAAAAAAAGAAAAATCTGCCTCATAATGTTCATACATTTCAATGG
>SJYV01051347.1:0-10796 GCA_006410875.1 Neotragus pygmaeus | reverse complement strand
GGAAGGGGTCTTTAGGGGGAGGGGAGTACAGAGATGAGACTGCAGAGAGATGGTGGGGTACAGACAGTGCCAGCAGCGGGCAGGAGACAAGGCTGGTCAGCCGGAAGGAAGCACCTGGCCAACCCTGGCCCTCATGCCTCCCATCATTGGTAAAGCTGATCTGCAAATACAGACTTCGGGGAGGGAGGTCACTAAACAGTAATACTTGTACCAGAATGGAGGGGAGGAAACAGGATCTCCCACAAATGCAAACACTTTCCTGATTTGAGCACAGTCTAACATACTTCCCCAGAGAGCCTTGATTCCTACTATTCACTGACTCCTTTACCTCCTACGGGCTGCATTTACTCTTGGCCGGTAGGGAGCAGCAGGACAGCCCTCCAGGAGGGAGTCCGACGGAATGGCCACAGGACGGCTAGCTGTGGCCTCTCCTGCAATCCCTCTCCCTGCCATGGAGACCCCAGCCCTGGGAGGTCCCATCTGGCAGGTAAGGTCCACTCGACACTCTGGCCACAGGACATATGCAGCTCTGTGACATGTAGAGGGGGTACATGTGCCATCAGCCCAGAGCCAGGCCCCGCCCCAGGCAGAAGCTTTCAGGATAGACCCCTCAGAGCCCGTGGGCTGGCTGCACATGCCTCCCCAGAGAGCAAAGCCACCCTTTCCTGGAGCCACAGGCAGCTCATCACACGCCACAGGTGGGGCCTTCATTTTTTCTGCCACCCCCAACAGTGATGTGAGTCAGCAGACTGTCTGCATGGACAGATCGCAAGAAGGGGCCACAGCCACCCAGTGCCGCCACTGTTCCCACCATCTCACACACAACTTGTCCCTGAACAAGCCCTTGTCCCTGAACCCTGTTTTCATATCATCCCTGCAAGGGCCTGCAACATCCCCTCATGCCCACTGACCAGGTTAAGACCGCCAGGGTGTTTCCTTGACCAGAGCCCCTTGTCTACAGCACTCACACCAGACACATCTCTCCCCAAGCCAGCCATTACCCAGTCTCACAACTGACACTCAAGGGGTAATGCCATCTTTTTAATTCATCTTTTCCCTCTCTAGATGAAGAAGGAAGCCCCACGTGGGACCTCTTTCATCTACATCCTATCTATCACTGCCCACATGGGGCCATCTGTCCACGCTGCCAAGACCTGAGCCCCCTCCTGGCCTCCACACCTTCCTCTGGCCACACTCAGCCCATCAGGCTCGGGGGCCCTCACTCCAGCTTCACATCACAAACCAGGTTCAGCAAAGCGTGCTCAAGGCTCCCAACAGTGCCCTGCCCCCCTGCCTGGGTCAGACTGGCTGGCCCCCTTCCCAGAGCCCCCAGAAACGGCCCCTCCAGGTCCGGGCAGCGGGGGCTCCCACCTCACGCTGCAGCAGGACTGAGAGTATTCTGAGTGGCCAACAGGAATCCCAGACAAAGGCAGCCCAGGGCAGTGGAGGACAGCGCCAGCAAGCACAGCCTTCCTGGGCCTCAGAAGATAAACCAGCCTCCTGGGGCAGCAACCGGGACTCAGAAACATCAGCACACACGTTAACACAGGTCCTCGGTGAGCTTTCAAGAAATTGCCATAGCTCTTATCATGACCATTAATAATTATACTCAGAGACAAGGTCCTTTGAAACCGTCGTTAATTCAACCTCCACCAAACTCTACCTATCCCCACCTCCCCCCACAATATCTTCCCTCCTCCAGAGAGAAAACACAGCAGAAACCCTTCGTTGAAAGGCCATCAGCTATAAACACCCACCTGGAACACTCGCCTCCACCCTCAGGAGCACAGAGGCCCACTAGCAGTTCCTGCCCCACCCAAACAGAGGGCCTTCACTGTCTGGTAGGGCTGTAGCCCTGACTCCAGAACCCTGGAGGCCTGCTCCCCCTCTGCAAGGCTGCCTCAAAGGGTTTGTCATTCCCACGGAAGCGCCCCCAGGGCAGGGAGGCCTCTACTCTGGCGCACAGACCCAAGACGACAGGTCTAAGTGCACACAGAGGCCAGCATGGCCTGACAGGGCATCTTCACCACACTCACAGCCCACACGAGCAACAGACAGCGGCGGGGAAGCCAGAGTCAGGCGCCGCTGCTGCCACATCCAGGTCACGAGGGGAGGACTAAGGAAGCAGGACCACAGGGCAGGGCCATGGGGACAGGGCCACGGCCGCAGGACCACAGGGCCAAGAGCACGAGGGGAGGACTGAGGGAGCAGGACCACAGGGGCAGGACCACGAGGGGCAGGCATGTGATATACCTGTGACACTCCAGCTAAGCCCACCAGGGCCCAACAGTACTGGCCAGCCACTAACCTTTCTGCTATAAGGTCTGGCGCCTATGCCAAACCCTAGTCTCCTGGCTTCTCTGAGCTCCTCCCCAGGACCTGTGGCCAGGGGTTTGTCCCAGGTCACATCTGAAGGGCAAGATTCCACTGTGAGCCTCAGCCTAGCCAGCAGCACTCACAGAGGCCCAGGCAGGCTCCAGGTGGAAAGTTGGCTACACTGCCTCCACTCTGCCTTGCCAGACTGAGGACACAAAGGGCCTGCCTCAAAAAATGCGTCTATAAACCTCTCCAGGAAGCAGTCAGCAGGGCCAGAACGTTCCAGAGTCACCATCTTGCTCCCCTCCAGGAACAGAGCAGGGCTTTGTTTTTTATCATCGCCGTCATCAAATATTTACAGAGGCTGACGGACATCTCAGGCAGGCCAGCCGTGAGCCAAACACCACGCTTCCCAGGACACGGGGAGCTGCAGGTGAGAAGGTGGGGCAGCGAGAGGGGTGGGGTTTCCTGCCAGGCAGCTGCTCTCTTCAACCGAAGCAAGTGTGCCCACCGTGGGTCTGGGTCCTTGCTGTCTGGACACAGAGCCCAGGGCAGGCTGCCTCCACGCTGACCCCACTGCAAGTACAGAAGGGCTCTCCATACTCAGGACTCCCAGGAAGTCAAGACCAAGGGCATGAGTGGGCAGAGCCCAGGCAAGCAGGGGGCCTCATGCTGCTAAGGACAAGGAGAGAGCAGCCTCTGACCTCCACCTCCGCCTCTGTGGCCTCCCTCCAATCCGTTACAGTCCAGACTGGAAACCACCCAAGTCTGTCCACAGACTGACAGACTGAGGACACCTACACAGCAGAAAAGAGACCAACTGTGATTGGTGCAGCCAGGGCCGAGTCCCAGAGGCATACTGACGTGCATGGGCAGCAGACAAAAGGCTGAACATACGCTGTGTGATCTACGTGCAGGAAGTGTTAGGGCAGGCAGGCGATCCGGAAGACAGCAGCCGGGCAAGGGGCCCTGGGGCCAGGGGCCCTGGGGCCGGGGTCACGGACACGTCTCCTCTGCCAGGTGGGGCTCCCAACACACTGGCCTGCTCTGTGGGCTCCAGCAGTTTGATTTCCATGATAATGAACAAATGCCCCTCCAGCATTCTGCATTTTGTTTTCCTTTACTTTCAAACAGTATCGTGTATCCCTTTCTTTTTAAAAAAAACTTTCACCGTTTATTTTCATCTGCTGTTGCTTCATTTTATTTCTGATAGTTTTTTAACAGGTTTTACCATTTCCCCTAAACTCACCCTGTCCTCTTCCTCTGAAGCATGCCTAGCTGAGTTTATTCACTTCCCAGTTTCCTTTTTAACCTTCTTTTCACAAACAGCAAACACAGTCACCTATGCATACCTCCCCTCATGCTGAGCTGGGCCTGCAGCCACGACAACCAGACCCCAGCCAGGGCAGACCACCCAAGGGCCCTAAAAACCCACACTAGCTCTGTAGGTACCCCAGGGATACTGTCCAGGGGAAGTTAACCTCAAACTTGCAAAGACAACTAAGCAAGATGGGCAGAGGCAAGGCAAGCCCTCCTGAGGCTGGGCCCCAAACCCCAGGAGGCAGCATAGGTAGGGAAGGTGGGTCCACTGGCCAAGAATCCCACTCACAGTCAGGGTCACCAATGCCTGGGAACACCCCTGCCGTCCCTGGAACCAGCCCCCTCTGAGGGGCTCCAAGTCACTCACAGCAGCACACCTGTGCTGACAGAGGAGCCTCAGTGCTCACCATCACCCCACGGGAAAACTAGGACCCACCCGAGACATCAGGAGCCTGCCACACTCCCCATAGCTGCTGTCCCTCTCTGTGAAATGGAGATAACAACCCCCTGATTACCTTCTTCCCACACGGCAGCGCCAGGGTCCAGACCACTCAGCACCCACACAAGGTCCACAGTTCAGGCCCCATGTCCTCGACCTAGGGTCCTCACCCAGAAACTTCAAAGACAGAACCACTCCAACCAGATGCCCCTCAGAAGCTTGCCGAAAGACAGACAGCCACCACTGAGGGCAGCTTTTGTCCCCCTAGGAGCCCAACAGTCCAGGTGACCAAGTCAAGACTTACTCTGGCAGGGGTGGAGGGAACACAACCAACCATCCCCCAGCAAACGTGAGAGCAGATCACTCTCATGTGTCACAGGTCCAGGGCACAGCCAGGGAGAGGTGGGGTGCTGCCTGTGTCCTCAGGGCCCGAGACAATGCAGGCATCTAGACTGTTCCACAGGGTTCCCTAGAACCAGGTCACTCTGCCTGTGGCTGTGGCCATCAAGACCTAGACCTTTGGGAATCTGCTTCCAGCTGGAAACACAGGATGGTCCCAAAGACCTGAGAGGATGGGGGGTGTGGGAGGCTTTCAACAGTGGCAGAGGACCCTCGCACTGCTGCTAACCAAATGACCCTGCAGTCCCCTTAAGTCAATTCTATTGCCACAAAACACTTCAGGATGATAGAGTATTTCAAAATGCAAGCACACATGGGCCCTCACCACACCCGGGAATATACCTGGGCACTACACCACTGCCCTCCCTGTCCCCGGTCCTCACTCCTCCACCCTTCAAGCTTACAACGTTTCTTCCAAAAAAGCCGAATTTATTCTCCCACTTGAAACTTTTAATTAAAGAGAAGAAATGCCTCAGAACCTGTTGGGGCAGGTATCAGGGGATTGCTGATCTTCTTGGCTCAAGACACAGCCCAACAGCCAGCTCCTTGTGGGGCGCCCCAGAGATCACAGCAGCACCAGGGCAGAGACGCTGCATCCCCCAGGTGCAGGGGCAGGCACCCTGGCAGGTCTGGCCCCGATCTGGAGATGAGAGAGGCATGCAAAACCCTGGGCCCAGCTGTGCACAGGGCAGGGGGTGAGCCCACCCTGAACTTACTCCCGAGGGAAGAGGGAGGCTGGCAGACACCCTCATCCCTGTGGTGGGCTCTCACCAAAGCTTAAGGAGGTAGAAACTGCAGGCATCCGGTGATTCACCATCACCACACACATTAGTACAAACGCTACAATTATGACTTTGCAAAACACCCAAGAACATAAAAAGAGAGACAAAAAGGGCACGTATCAAAGTGAAAACTGCTATGTCAGAGGAAAGACACTTGAGGCAGTTTTTCCTTTTTTAGGTTTCAGCACGGTCGTGTCCATCACCCTCCCAGAAATTAGGTAGCGGGAAATGTTCCCCTAAAAGCTCACAGTGGCCTCCCCATCCATTGTCCACAACCCCCTCCATCCTCACAACCCCGACACACTGGAGGGGCCCAGTGCCAGCACGCAGTGGGGGAGGACCATTCTAGATGAAAACTAGGATAACAACCAGATGCGGTGCCTGACTCTTGACTGGATCCTGGATCCAAACAGGAAAACTATTAGGAAGGCACAGTCCACATCAGATGTGTGGCTGACAGCATCCGAGTTAGACCTGAGTGGGACACTGAGCTGTGGTTTTGCAGGAAAATATCCTCACTCCTATAGGAGACTCATGCTGAAGTGTCCAGGGCAAGCTGTATAAGGGCCAAAATAAAACACGTGCAGAGGTACAGAGACAAAGCTAACATGCCAAAATGTTAACGGCTGATAACTTCAACTCTTCTGTCCAAGTTTTTCAAAATAAAAAGTTTGTGGGGAAATGTAAAGCTCAGAGAAAAAGCAAAGAGGGCACGTAGAGAGAGCTCCCAGGTCACAGGATCCCAGCCACAGGCTCTTGGAAGTGAGAGGTGGGAGGAGTGCGGCATAGCAGCCCCTGGAGGCCCCTAAAAGAAGTGAAGCATGTGGGTTGTTCTGTCCAGAAGACAGGCCCAGGTGGAGGAGGGCCTCATCAAACATGAGCACCAATCAGATCCTGGGAGGATAAGGTAACCAAGACAGATACAGGAAGGCACCCCTCTGCACTTGCCCACTGCCTGCCACACCTTCCTACCAACAAAACCCCAGGAAACAAATCACAGCCCATCTACACCATCAAGCCTTTCCCAGATGCCCCTACAACTAAGGGAGACCACACTATCTCATTGTAAACCAGAAAAACCAAAGAAGCTTACTGGCAAATATTTCCCTTTATGCATTAAAATATGGACATCTTACCTAACTGCCACCTAACCACCTACTTGCTTCCTGTCTTCAAATATGGTTGTGATACCTGGAACCATGGCAGCTTTTCTGCCACCATGAGACAATGAGACAGAGGACAAATTCAACAAGGCTGAGGAAAGTACCCTATTAGCACTGCTGAGTCTCTAAAGTCCTGGACTGGCCATCCCCAGATTTCAGATTCAGGGAATTATCAAAGGTCTGCCCTGCTTAGCCACACTTGGCTTACAGCTAAGACTTTTCCCAGTTTATCCACTTCTGAGAAAGCACAGAGAGCGTCAGGAAAGCAGGAGGCCTGGGAGTTGGGGGTGGACATCAGAAGGAGGACAGGTCCTTCCAGGGTAGCTTTCGGCCTGAGACAGGTAGAAACTCTCAAGGGCAAGGCCAGCTTTCCATGTTTAGATCCAAGTGCTGTCAACAGCACCAGCAGTGAGTGAGATGGGAACTCCCATGGTGTTTGAAATGAAGCCAGGACATGCCACGGGAACATGTGTACCTCGACCAGCAGTCAGCCACCAGGACGTCCCCCAGAGCCCATCCTGGTCCCACAAGATGTTCAAAGAGCTAAAGAAAAGGTGGAAGAGGTGCAAGGCCTCCCATGCCCCACTGAGAGCTTCACAACACAGTGAGTATTTTAAAAGCTCTGAGAAGTCCCACAACAGCAATTCATGCTTGACCCAGCATTCCCCACGCCTATTTAGTAACACCTCCCTTTCCACAGCAACCCTCTGAACACATGCGCTGTGCTATACTGAGCTGCTCAGTCGTGTCCGACTCTTTGCAACCCCATGGACTGTAACCTGCCAGACTCCTCTGTCCAAGAATACTGGAGTACGTTGCCACACCCTCCTCCAGGGGATCTTTCCAACCCAAGGATCGAACCCAGGTCTCCCACATTGCAGGCGGATTCTTTATCATCTGAGCCACCAGGGAATGCCAAGAATACTGAAGAGTGTAGCTATCCCTTCTCAGAGGATTTTCCCAACCCAAGAATCGAAGCAGGGTCTCCTGCATTGCAGGCGGATTCTTTACCAGCTGAGCCACCAGGGAAGGCCCTGAACACACATGGAAAATGACAATCCAGGGGAGAGGCCTGAGGTATGCCACCAGCTGTGGCCCCTCAGTGTGAGCTTAGAGTGCCACCTCCCCTGAGTCTCCTTCTCATCAGTGGAAACAGAGTCCCAAGACCTCTCAAAGGTTCCGAGGACCTAATAAGCTCACATACGGGTCTACACATCCATTTCAAGGCCTCCCCACACCACAGCTTCCCCCCTGCCCTTGTGCCCACATCCTGCTCATGGCCAGCTGATAGTCAGGCCTGAATCTCACTGCCAAGGAGTGCCGTCCGCTCCCCGCCCGCCAAAGCCAAGTGAGGACAGCTCTTTGCAAACCACCAGAATATGCGGGCCCCAGGCCTCATCTGGCACCCCTCTCTCCTCCACAGCCTCCTCTGTCCGTGTGCCTGGGCAGGGTTCATGCCATGCCATCTTTAACTCCTGAAGCCACCAAAGAGACCCCACTCCTGAGCACCTGGGGAATATCCCAGCTCAGGAGCTGGCCATCCCTGGTCCCCAGGGAGGTGGGGCAGGGGGGGTCCACTGTTTAGACCCTCCTGATTTGTGCACAAGGCATAAAGACCACTCCAGGAGCACAGAAGCTCCTGGAAGCAGATGCTTAGGGAGCCCACAATTCAAGACCACCTTGCCATGGTCAGGGACACTCTGCCCAGGCTGCAGCCTGCTCCCCACCTTCAGAGGACAGCTGAGCAGGGGTTTCTGGAAAACCCCTCCAAGAGGACCAGAGCAGGAAGCACAAATACAGGAATGGACCCTAAACCACAGATTCTCCCTGCAAACCAATACATAGGATTAAGAAACACTCTAGAAACATAAACTTTAAAAGCAATGACACCTAGAGACTATAATGGCATTTATAAAAGCCATATATGGGGAAACAAGAACTTGAAGGTAATATGCAAAAATAATAAGTAATTATAATCACTTAATTATGAGTTTTTTCATTTCTGCAAACTTCTTTAATGTAGCTGTTACACTGCTTTGTTTTGTTTTTAATTAATAAACTATTTTTTAAAGACATTCTCAGCTTATAGAAAGATTGAGCAGAAAACAGAGTTCCCGTCACACCTGCACAGTATCGTCTATTATTAACACCTTGCTTTGGTGTGGTACTTTGTTGTTATAAGTGATGTGTCAATATTGATAAATTATTATTAACTAAAGTCCATATTTTATATTTCAGTTCTCTCTTGGTGTTGCACGTTCTATGGGTCTGGACAAATTTATGACATGTATCCATCATTATGGGCTTCCCTGATGGCTCAGGTGGTACAGAATCTGCCTGCAATGCAGGAGACCTGCATAAAGCTTTGCCTTATCCAAAAAGCTATGTAATTGGAATTATACAGCATGCAGTCTTTTCAAATTGACATCTTTCACTTACTAATATGCATTTAAGATTCCTCCATATCGATTTGAGAGAATAGCATTGAAACATGTACATTACCATATGTGAAATAGATCACCAGTCCAAGTTCAATGTATGAAGCAGGGCACTCAAAGCCGGTGCACTGGGACAACCCAGAGGGGTGGGATGGGGAGGGAGGTGGATGGGGGTTCAGGATGGGGGACACATGGCTGATTCATGTCAATGTATGGCAAAAACCATCACAATGTTGTAAAGTGATTAGCCTCCAATTAAATAAGTTTAAAAAAAAGATGCCTCCATATCTTTACATTGTTTGATAGTTCCTTTCTTTTTAGCACTGAATAATATTCCATTATCTGCATGTACTATAATTTANCACATGGCTGATTCATGTCAATGTATGGCAAAAACCATCACAATGTTGTAAAGTGATTAGCCTCCAATTAAATAAGTTTAAAAAAAAGATGCCTCCATATCTTTACATTGTTTGATAGTTCCTTTCTTTTTAGCACTGAATAATATTCCATTATCTGCATGTACTATAATTTATCTGTTCAACTACTGAAAGCTATCCTGGTTGCTTCCAAGTTTTGGCAATTATGAACAAAGCTGCTATAAACATCTGCATGCTGGTTTTTATGCAGACATAAATTTTCAACTTATTTGGATAAATATGAAGGAGCATGGTTGCTGAATCTTATGGTAAGAGTATACGGCAGTACTATTTTGCATTCCCACCAGCAATAAATGAGTGTTCCACCCGTTCCACATCCTTGTTAGCATTTGATGATGCCGTGCATGCGTGTGCTAAGACACTTAAGTCTACGGACTGTAGCCCACCAGGCTCCTCTGTCCCTGGGATTCTCCAGGCAAGAATACTGGAGGGGGCTGCCATGCCCTCCTCCAGGCGATCGTCTCAACCCAGGGATCGAACCCGTCTCTTGCATCTCCTGCACTGGCAGGCAGGTTCTTTACCACTACTGCCACTCAGTGATGCCAATGTTTTGGATTTTGGCCATTCTAATAGTTGTTTAGTGGTATCTCGTTTTAATTTGCATTTCCCCCAGTGAAATATGATATATCTGTTCAATGGTTAGTATACTTCCTTTGATGAGATGTTTGCTAAAGTCTTTATGCTGCTTTTCCCTCCAGGAGCTTCCCTCTGTTCTAGAAGCCAAGGTCAGAAACAAGGAGAAGACAGTGGGTCTGTGTTCACCTTCCCTGACTCACAAAAAAAGATAGTTGACCCATTTTTTAATCTGGTTGTCTGATTTCTTATTGTTAAGTCTTAAGAGTTAAGAGCCCCAGTATTCTGGGGCTTCCCTAGTGGCTGAGATGGTAAAGAATCTGCCTGCAATGCAAGACTCCCTGGTTCCGAGTAACAGCCCTTTATCAGATATGCATTTGGCAAAGATTTCCTCCTAGTCTGCATTTTGTTTTTTCATTCACTTATAGGCCTTTGCAGAGCAGAAGTTTTTCATTTTAAGGAAGTTGAACTTAAAAAGTTTTTCCTTCACAGATCATATCTTTGGTGCTGTATCTAAAAAGTAATTGCCAAACTCAGTGTCACCTATGTTTTCTTCTATGTGATCCTCCAGGAGATTTATAGTTCTGTATTTTAGATTTAAGTCTATGAGCCATTGTGAGTGAACTTTTTTGAAAGGTATAGAGCCTGAGTACAGATTCCTTTTTTTGCATGTGAATGTCCAGTTGTTCCAGTACTGTTTGTTGAAATGACCATTTTTCTCCACTGTGTTGCCTTTGCTCCTTTGTCAAAGGTCAGGTCATGTATTTATTTGCATTTCTTTCTGGGCTCTCTACTCTGTTTCATTGATCTATTTCTCTATACCACACCATACCATTCAATTCTTTTTTAAAAAAACTTTAACATTTACTTAGAGAATGCTGGGGCTTCCCTGGTGGCTCAGTGGGTAAAGCATCTGCCTACAATGC
>SJYV01051346.1:6838-21958 GCA_006410875.1 Neotragus pygmaeus | reverse complement strand
GAGCTACAGACTGGTTCCAAATAGGAAAAGGAGTACATCAAGGCTGTATATTGTCACCCTGCTTATTTAACTTCTATGCAGAGTACATCATGAGAAACACTGGGCTGGAAGAAGCACAAGCTGGAATCAAGATTGCCAGGGGAAATATCAGTAACCTCAGATATGCAGATGACACCACCATTATGGCAGAGAGTGAAGAACTAAAGAGCCTTGATGAAAGTGAAAGAGAAGAGTGAAAAAGTTGGCTTAAAACTCAACATTCAGAAAACAAAGATCATGGCATTTGGTCCCATCACTTCTTGGGAAATACATGGGGAAACAGCAGAAACAGAGTCAGACTTTATTTTTCTGGGCTCCAAAATCACTCCAGATGGTCATTGCAGCCATGAAATTAAAAGACGCTTACTCCTTGGAAAGTTATGACCAACCTAGACAGCATATTCAAAAGCAGAGACATTACTTTGCCAACAAAGGTCCATCTAGTGAAGGCTATGGTTTTTCCAGTGGTCATGTATGGATGTGAGAGTTGGACTGTGAAGAAAGCTTGAGCGCCGAAGAATTGATGCCTTTGAAGTGTGTTGGAGAAGACTATTGAGAGTCCCTTGGATTGCAAGGAGATCCAACCAGTCCATTCTGAAGGAAATCAGTCCTGGGTGTTCTTTGGAAGTAATGATGATAAAGCTGAAACTCCAGTACTTTGGCCACCTTATGCGAAGAGTTGACTCATTGGAAAAGACTCTGATGGTGGGAGGGGTTGGGAGCAGGAGGAGAAGGGGATGACAGAGGAGGAGATGGCTGGATGGCATCACCGACTCGATGGACGTGAGTCTGAGTGAACTCCAGGAGTTGGTGATGGACAGGGAGGCCTGGCTTGCAGCAATCCATGGGGTCGCAAAGTCAGACACGACTGAGCGACTGAACTGAACTGAACACAAAAAATGTTTCAATATGGCTCTGTGTTTTACTTACTTGGATCTACAAATGTACCAATTCTTATATGTGTCTAACTGCTAAAAGATACTTGGATGTGTTCTGTTTATCATTAGCTCTGTTAACTGTGTGAAATGCTGGATATTCCTATTTTCTCACTGAATATAGAAAGAACTGCAGTTTGAATAGAAACATTCAGTTCAATTCAGTTCAGTCGCTCAATGCTGTCTGACACTTTGCAACCCCATGAACTGCAGCACGCCAGGCCTCCCTGTCTATCATCAACTCTCAGAGTTTACTCAAACTCAGGTCCATTGAGTTGGTGATGCCATCCACTGATCTCATCCTCTGTCGTCCCCTTCTCCTGCCCTCAATCTTTCCCAGCATCAGGGTCTTTTCAAATGAGTCAGCTCTTCTCATCAGGTGGCCAAATTATTAGAGTTTCAGCTTCAACATCAGTCCTTCCAATGAACATAATCATTAAGTGGCTGAAATCACATAAATCACACCAATACTTTAAAAAAAATTTTAATCTGTTAAACCTAAATTTATCTTGTTTGTTTCTTTGTCCCGTGACTAATACACAATGAAATCATTTTCTCTCTGAAAGAATTCTGGAAATTTTAGTGTATCTTTGTACCATATGACATCAAAGGTGAAATCATAAAGCAGGAAACAAAATATATAAATTAAACTGCTTAGCACGTAATCACCAGAGTTATAAACATGTCATTTTATCTCAGTTTTAAGTACATAACAAAGCCGAATTATGCTCTCTTATAGACAAAGTGCTGAAACACAGAGAAATTTGGTGACAGAAAGCAACACTGCTGATACACACCAGGTCTCTTTTGAATCTATGCTCACTTTACTCCAAGACACTTACCTTTTCAATTTTGTTCCCTCTGCAGCCCTTCCTGGGAGATCAAGATACACTTATTATGAGTTTCTTTTAAGTACATACAAAGGTAATCAATCCCATGTCATGGTTTATCTCTCTTCCTTTTTCATAGATGCAGTGCTAAGCAGAGACAATGTATATTCTTTTGTATACATTTTTGCACAGTCAGAATCCTTCTTGCTGCCAGCTAAAAGAATATCCCTCTGATTTCCAGTCTCAGAATATTAGAAGTGAAGCTAGAAATTTTGACTACAGGTATTTCATTTACAGACTAAAAAAAAAAAAAAAAAAAGCATCTAATGGTGAAATAGACCATTTGTAGCAACAATCTGAACCATAGATAAATCTATAGTCCAGGGTGGTCAGTGTTGCTTTTTTAATTATTTCTTACAGCCAGTTTCACCCTATGTTTTTTGTTATATCTTTGAGGGATATAATGAATCTACACATTAGTATTATTCTTAGCCCCTTGCAACAAAATTACTGCCTAATAAATATTTGTAGAATGATTGAATGAATAAGGAAATGAATGTATATATAAAGTCATCCTTTTTTTTTTCAATAGTAGCTGCCTATCTACTTAAATCATTCCAGCCAGTCTTCAATTATGTTAAACCAATTCAAATTACCAACATCTGCTGTATCACAGAAAAAGTAAGGGAATTACAGAAAAAAATATGTACATCTGCTTCTATGACTATTCAAAAGCCTTTGACTGTGTGGATCACAATTAACTGTGGGAAATTTTAAAGAGATGGGAATACCAGACCACTGGACCTGCCTCATGAGAAACCTGTATGTACATCATGAAGCAACAGTTAAACCCGGGCATGGAACAACAGACTGGTTCCAAATTGGGAAAGGAGTATATCAACGTTGTATATTGGGATGTTGTTTATTTAACTTCTATGCAAAGTACATCATGCGAAATGCTGGGCTGGATGAAGCACAAGCTGGAATTGAGATTTCTGGAAGAAACATCAATAACCTCAGATAGGCAGATGACACCACCCTTATGGCAAAAAGCAAGGAAAGAGGAGAGTGAAAAGTTGGTTTAAAACTCAACATTAAAAAACCCCAAAAACTAAGACCCTGGCATCCAGTCCCATCAATTTGTGGCAAATAGATGGGGAAACAATGGAAACAATGACAGATTTTATTTTCTTGGGCTCCAAAATCACTGCAGATGGTGATTGCAGCCATGAAACTAAAAGACACTTGCTTCCTGGAAGAAAAGTTATGACCAACCTAGATAGCATATTCAAAAGCAGAGACATTACTTTGCCGGCAATGATGCATCTAGTCAAGGCTATAGTTTTTCCAGTGGTCATGTATGGATGTGAGAGTTGGACCATAAAGAAGGCTGAGCACTGAAGAATTGATGCTTTTGAACTGTGGTGTTGGAGAAGATTTGAGAGTCCCTTGCACAGCAAGGAGATCCAACCAGTCAATCCTAACAGAAATCAATCCTGAATATTCATTGAAAAGACTGATGATGTAGCTCCAATGCTTTGGCCACCTGATGTGAAGAACTGACTCATTGGAAAGACCCTGGTGCTGGGAAAGATTGAAGGCAGGAGGAGAAGGGGACGATAGAGGATGAGATGGTTGGATGGCATCACCAACTCAACGGATATGAGTTTGAGCAAGCTCTGAGAGATAGTGAAGGACAGGGATGCCTGGTGTGCTGTAGTCGAGTGGTCGCAAAGATTCGGACACGACTGAGTGAATATACAAAAGCAATATATTTCTCACTTATCATCTTAACATAATCTTACTTTAGCAAACTAACAGTAGTCTCTTTCATTCCATTTATTATACATTTCTAACATAATTTTACTGCTAGTTAATATATAAAAATAGAATAGGATGGGAAATAATTTTATTAATAAGTATATGATCATAAACTGTGATTAAGCCAGTCTATATCAGGACACTATTTAAACAGACACGTAAGAGATGCTGAAGTAAGAAAATGCAAAAGTGATAATAACAAAAGGCAATTTTGTGACAGTGTTAATCCAGTGTTTTGGGGTAATTAAAATATATGAAAATTATAAGCTTCTCATATAATGACAAAATTAAATACGGCCTCTAAAATGATGAGAAATGAAATCAGTTGGGCAAAATGCCTGTTGTTTAGAGTCACAGTTTAGCATCTTGCTAAAACAAATAAAATTGGATTTAAAAAGACAGCAATAAAAGCAAATGAATGATGTTCAACACTGTCAGCAATTATATAAATGCAAATACAGCTATGATAAGATTCCATACTACACATATTACAATTGCTAATAGAAACATGGATAATATCAAGTGCTGTAAAGGATGTTGAGCAACTGTATCCTGTATTGCTAGTAAAATTGTACAAACTTTCTGGAAAACACTTTGGAAGTTTTTTAAATAATGGCACCCAACTCCAGTACTCTTGCCTGGAAAATCCCATGGACGGAGGAGCCTGGTAGGCTGCAGCCCATGGGCTTGCTAAGAGTTGGACACAACTGAGCAACTTCTCTTTCACTTTTCACTTTCATGCATTGGAGAAGGAAATGGCAACCCAGTTGTTCTTGCCTGGAGAATCCCAGGGACGGGGGAGCCTATTGGGCTGCCGTCTATGGGGTTGCACAGAATCGGACACGACTGAAGTGACTTAGCAGCAAACATGTATTTAACATGTAATTTACTCAGCAGTCATAATTCTGGGCATTTATCTTAGAAGAATGAAAATTTATGCTTATATGAAAACTTGCTCACAGATGTTCATAATAGCCTTATTTGTAAAAATCCCAAACTGAAAACAACTCAAAGGTTCTTCTATGTGTGAATGAATAAATAATATGTGGTACATCCCTACAATGGAATACTATTCAGCAATAGAAAGGGAGGTGCCATGGATGTAAACACCAACATGAATGATGGTCAAGGAAATCATGCTAAGTGGGGAAAAATCAATCTCAAATGTTATGACTATATAAATTTCAATATATTTAATGTTCTTGAAGTAACAAGATGACAGTGATGAACAGATCAGTGGTCCAGAGGTTAGGGCTTGAGGTAGGGTATGAGTTTAAAAGAGAGTAAAAAGAGTTTCTCTGGTGATGGATGTATTCTGTATCTGACTTTTGGTGATGCTTACACAAAGTTATACAAATGATTTTCAAAGAACTATATATGAAAAAAACTGTGCCTATGAAATCCAAATAAGGTCTGTGGCTTAGTTAATAGTACTACACATAAATATCTTTACTTTAATAATTTACTATGACAATGCAAAATGTTATCATTAAAATAAGTGGGATGAATTACTTACAGCAACTCTTTTTAGTAATTTTGCACATTTGGAGAGACAAAGTATTTCAAAATTAAGATATTAGGTACAATAAAATAAAGGATAATTTTTCTTTTACCATTTGTCTGAAATAGAGAGAAATTACCATAAAATTCAACTTGGTTTTCTCCATTACCTTTGAACTATTTTGCAACTTAGTTGCTACTATTTGTACATGCATCACATGAAAAAAATATGAAATACTTTCAACACCCATCATAATATATGAAAGTTCATTTTCTTAGTTACTACAACATTGACTATTCTTTCTGTAAAGAAATAGGATAAAAAATATTAAAATGGTGAACAACAAGTAAATTTGTCAAATAGACATTCTCAATTTCTTATATAATTATATTTTATTTGCTGGTTCTTCTTAGGCTATAGTATTTAAAAACCTGACTAACAGAAGAAGAAAGACAGAAATAGAAATAAAGCCATTGAAGTTGTAAAGGCTAGAATTTCACCATCAAAATAAATAAAATATTGGTAGATAATTCTCCCCTGGGTCTCTTACATGTCTGCTCTTTTTTAAAATGTATAAAGGCACCGGCAGATTTTGTTTTATGCTGTCTTTTCAAGGCTGCTGGTAGCACAAACAGCCTGAGAGGACAATGATAGTGCTTCCCTCTGGGACAGAAGGCAGATTTCTCGTCTGCAAAGCCGTGCAGGTTGCTCAGTGAGGCCCGATAAACTCAGTTGTTTCTTAAACTCCAAGTTCAGCTGTGTTACAAGTTCTCTGTGTGCACCCACCTGGGTTCATTTCTACAACGCCTGCTTGGGATTTGGGGGAGCCAGGGGAACTGATTTGAATATCAAGCTCAAGCTGTGTGCTGTGCTGACAAGTTGACTTCCTAACTTGTGAATAGGATAAAAATCTCAGGTGAAGAAGTTAAAGAATTTTAAAGAATTTTCTCAGCAAAATGTGTCTTTCTTTACCCATATAATGACAACCCCAGGTAAGCCTAATGAGTATAATCTTTGGATGGCAGCCTGTCCAGAATGAGAATTAGGGATTATAAAAGTTAATTCTTGTTACAGTTTAAACATATGCTTTTGTCCCTCTTTTACTTGATATTTCCAGACAAAGTTCTGGATAAAAAAGATGATTTGAGAGGTAAAATGAAAAAGTCATACTATAAGTACTCCAGATTTTCTGGAGGTAAAGGGAGAAAAAATCCAGTCCTTGGAGGAGAAATGCTCTTAGATTTTGGGAGATACGGGAAAGAAGGGGCATTCATGACTTCTTAGAACCACTCCTAGCGTCTTCCTCTAGAATATAAACACATTGTGCTGCTCTTTAGCTTTTGAATGAAGTTTGAAAATGAGGGGCATCAATTTGAGCATTCAGCACATAATTCCTGCTGTCCTGTGAATAATAATGTATTTTATCTTTGACTCAAAAGTCTTACTCTTTCTGCCAAGCTCCAGGAAATTCTGGCAGGCAAATCTGTTGGCTCCCAAGTAGGATAATATCACAGATTATTTCAATACAAAATAACTAAAGAAGGCTCAGATTAATTATATTCTGGATTTCCAAATTTGAAAATATAAATTGGAAATACAAGGATGAAAACAGTAATACTGGATTCTGGATAATGTATTCCTGTTTTATAAGTGGTTTACCTCTGAGGATGATGACAACATACATAGGAGTGTATCTGATACTCTACCATGCATCTTCAGAGCTTCTAATTCTTATGGAATCATAGTGGACAAACATGAGCTTTGGGGAAGGAAATTCAAAAGAAGAGGGAATATATGTATATGTAAAGCTGATTTACTTTGCTGTGCCGCAAAAGCTAACACATTTTTAAGGAACTATTCTGCAATAAAAATTAATAAAATAAAATAGAATAGCATATTGTAGAACAGCATATTGTAAGAAAAATGATTGTCTTCAGAGTAAGGAATACTGATATATATCTGTCTTGGTTCTGATTGTCTAATAATTAACTAATAGTGCCTATATTTTTTTTTAGCTTTACATTTCAAAACTCCTTCTCAATATACTTGATGCAATAGTAAATTGTTTTTAAATTAATTCTATTAAACCTGATTAAAGTACATCAAATATTTCAAGTATACACACATACATGAGCTTCGATTTTCCATATATTGACAGCATCTCACCTGGAGCAAACAAAATCTTGTTCACCAAGCATGCATAAATCTGGATATTAACATACTAAGAGCAACTCTCAGTGAAGAAAGAAAAGGAGTTTGTCATGATCTATCCTCACGTAGAGAGTTTTGACAAATATTCCATATGCTTCTCAGGAAGTTCTAAGGAGAATCAAGCCTCAAATTACCACAGTTATCTCAGTAACATGCCTCATGTTGGCTTTTTTTCCTTCCTTTTCCCCTCATATTCTTCCTTATACCTCTTGCTTCCTAAGACAACCATCTAAATAGTGTACCTAAATCCTAATACTTATCTGGAGCTCTTCTTTTGCGAAATCTTGAATTTAAGACAAAGGAAACTGTTCATTTTAAAACAGATTATTTACAGGTTCATATTTATAAGCTTTTTCTCTATTAATGAAAATTTGCATATTCCTCTGAAATGAAAGGTTTATATTACAAGGTGTAACTTGAATTGAATTTTACAAAATAAAATTTAAAACTCTCAACCTGGCAATGATACTGCTTTGCATTACAAAATTAGTCTATTAAAGGATGACCATTTGGGTATATGATAATTTGTGAATTAACGTTGCAATGCATAAGGAAAATTCTTGGGCAAAATCAAGATCACAACCTCTGGTTTGATGCCATTTCAAAATTATTATCCTCTGTAAAAGAATATTATGTCTTGGACCTACTCTATATCAGGTATTTGGAGATTTTCTGAAAAAAGCATTCAAACTTTGATGTCACCTTCCTTTTTCTCTGAAAAATCTACATTAAATCTGATAAGCAATCGAATAAGGCTAAGAAAGCATTAGTCTACATGTTATTCAAAAGATATGGGATTAAATTCTAGTTGTTATGTGAGCTCAGTGACATTTAGAGGACTCATGAGTAAGAGAATCCTCTTACTTCCTGTTGGGCTTCCTGATAGCCCAACAAGAAGCAGAAGGTGAAGATGGAAGTTAGAGAAGTGAAACAAAACCTCATAGAGAAATTAATGGTTCTGTAATAATCTACTGAAGAACTGGAGGAACTAAGAGTTTTTTGGAAGTTTGTTTTTTTTCTCCCCCTTCTTAATTACTATTGGGTGTGGGAATGCAGCTCAATCATTTTAAACTCTCACAATGGCAATACAAAGTTGATTAATAGTGGTGAAAAAATTCCCCCATGTTCAGCTATATCCATCAATGATCATAGTAGATAGGCAACACTGATGAATAGTAAAAACAGGTAACACACACAGAACAGTCTCCAGATAACAAAGCATTTTGATATGTTATCTTATTTAACTCCTGTTGCTTCCTAATGAGGATAAATGAAAGATAAAATTGTTCACAGTTTACAAATGCTACTTTAGAATGTAAAATAAGTTATTTTTATCATAAAACCACTAATAGGATACCCAGGGTATTTTAATCAAAGATCCAGGCTTTACCCATGTTGTCATTACAAATATGCTTATTTTGCTGTCATACTTCTTTCTGAGATAGCAACAGATTCCATTGAAATCCAGATTTGGAGAAGCACTCTAAATCCCCCATAGCCTCATTAGACAGAAAATAAACTGAAATTTAGAGTATACACAGTCTCTCTAAGAAGGGCGGAAGAAGTTGGAAACATTGCAGCCACTGAAAAGATTTTCTTTATTACTTATAGTTTTCTCATCCAACTACTAAAACTAGTTACTGTTACTTTCTTATTTTTATTTGAGCCATCATCTCAATGACTCAGCTTTTTAATCTTCTCACTCCTTCTAGCTTAGCACACTTCATCTGGTTTTTTCATTTTTCCCAGGAACTGTGCTGTGTGCTGTGCTTAGTCACTCAGTCATATCCGACTCTTTGCGACCCCATGGACTGTAGCTTACCAGGCTCATCTGTCCAGGGGAATTTTCCAGGAAATAATAAAGAATACTGGAGAGGGTTGCCATGCTCTCCTCCAGGAGATCTTCCCAAGCAAGGATCGAACCCAGGTCTCCCACATTGCAGATGGATTCTTTACCATTTAAGCCACCAGGGAAGCCCAAGAATTGCTTTCTCAGTAACAATAACAGTCAATGAAACATCTTCACTGATTTTTAAACTCTGATATTTTAAAAAAGTCATTGTGTAGAAAGGCTGTGAAATGAACAAGAGAACCTACATAAAAGTAGACAGAGAGCTTTAATCTTGGGTAGCCTTCAGAAAAATCACAGAATTTGAGAATTGAAAGGAATCTTAGAAATCATCAGCCTCAAATTAACCAAGGTTACTAAATCTAGAACTGGAGACCAAGTCTTCTGACTTAGGGTGGAGCTCTCTTTAGTATACTATGTTATACATTGACATCAACAACTCTCTTGATTTCCTTTCTTGACTTTTTGATCGTCTTTTCTCTTTTAACTCTTCAGTGGTAAAATGTTGATAGCACTGATTAAATGTCCATATTTATTATAAAGAGAAAGAATACATAATTACACAAAAATTTGCTAATAATTTCCCATCATTTATTAGATATATATTTATTTTTCATAAGCTAATGATACACAGAATTTAAAAATTAATTATTCAGTTATTATTATGTTCATTTAGAAAGTACATCATCATCTTCTACCAATATGATATGAAATTTTTATGAGTTGAACCATTGAGAAAATAGAAATAACAATTGCACGTTCTCCATAAGTTAGCTGCACTAAAATGAATTTGTAATGAAAAATAAGAAGAGTCCCATATAATTTGTGATTATATGGATAATCACAAATTCTCACTCATTAAAAGTAAATCATCTTCAGTTAGAAATCTTAGTTACCTCAATGCTCACTACAGCACAGTTCTAATATTTTCTTAAAAACTAAGCATACTCTTGTAGCTTTAACATGTTTTCAGTTGAAGTCTTAAGCCAGAGCTGTTTGTACTAAAGCAAATGTCTTATATACATAATATTGATATATTCACAAGGTTTTAAAAGTGAGATGTTTCATCCATCTATGCAGGTATTGCCCTAGTCCAAGTAACCATAATACATCCTAAAATATTGAAATAAGCTCATCACTAACTTTCCTTTCCATTCAACTATGTGTGTGTCCCATGTACACACACACACACACACACACACACACACACACACACACCACACACAACATATTTTATGATAACAGAGCTTTCTAGATTGTAAATCTGGATGACTTGACTTAAAATTTGCTAACATGGTTTACAAGGCTCTCCATGATACAGCCCTGGCCCTTCTTTCCACATTCATTTTCAGCTACTCTTCTTCTTGCTTGTTGTCCTCTAACTACCCTGCCCTATTTTTTCCAGATTCTCAAAACATGTCCCACTCTAGTCAGCAGATTCACTTTATCTCTGAAATACTCCTTCCTTTCCATATTTCCATTTCCTTTTCATAATTTTTATCTTATCCTTTAGGTCACAGATTAAAGATCATCTCAGTGAGACTTTCACTGACCAACTAAATTAACTAATATTCTATCAGTCTTGATAAAAATGCATCATTTATGTTCACTTAGCACTTATTATAATTGGTATTCACGAATGCCTCTATATAGGAAAGCATTTATTGGTTACATCAGAGTAACGAGCGAATAGCACTCTTTTAATAATTTGGTTTAATAAAATGTACCAATTATATACTCTTTTTGAAGAAAACTGTATTATTATATTAGTGTAGAGCAGTACTAACAAATCTAATTATTAATGCAATATCCATGAAACATGAAATTTCTACCCTTCAAAGTACCTATTCTGTATGGGTCTATCCCAATGTACTTCAAATAAATTAATTTAAAAGACTGGTCATTACTTTTACTTTTTATTTTTGAAAATAATGAATTAAAATTTTAAATATAAAATTTATATTTTAATTTATATTTTGAGACTTACAGAAAAGTTGTAAGAATTATACTTTTCCCATAGGACTCCCATAAATCTTTCAGATTTATCTCTCAGAATCCTCATTTATCATCTTACAATACTTGCTATGTTATTGTACAAAGGAAAAAAATATGTATATATAATAAATTTTTTCTAAAAATATGAAATATACAAAATGCTTTCCAAATGTCATCCTTAGGCAGGAGTCAGGGTAACCTTTCTTTATTACTTCCATTTCTGGTGCATATGTGGCTGAACTGAGCACTTGGCATTTTCAATTTTACCAAATCTAACTCCCATTACATTTTCTCAATATCAAGTCTGTATAAATTAACCAAAAGAGGCACTGTAAATAATCCAATTATTATACACAATGAATAATAATAACAATTCTTACTTTTATCTTTTCATTAGTGGTACTAAATTACTTATCAAACAATGCAAGATAGGAAACAACTAACCAGAACAGACAGTAGTTATATGCAACTGATAGGATAACAGATGTTAATTTCACTCCTTCACATTTTAAAATCTGTTTATATCAGGGCTTTCATCATCATTATTTGATGGCTCATATGAGACAACTTGGAGTAGGGAATGGCAACCCACTCTAGCATTCTTGTCTGGAAAATTCCATGGACAGTGGAGTCTGGCAGGCTACAGTCTTTGGGGTCGCAAAAAGTCACACATGACTGAGTGATAGCATGAATGCACAGGAGAAGTTAATGATCACTAGGGTAAATTATAGTCATTTTAAAAGGATGCATTCCCTTGAGCTTTAAAATAACCTCTGACAGATGTATTACAACAAGAAAAAAAGAGTTTTCCATTATGAAAATATATGTTCCATTTAGTAAGTGACTATACTGGAATTCAAATCTAGGTCTGTTGGATTCTAGAGCACATGCTTATAACATAATACAATGAATTATAAATCCTAGGTTCTAGATGATTTTCAACAAGGAATAGGAATACATCTAAGATATAACTATTAACATAGAAAGTATAATCATTTTAAAACAAACAAAAAGTTGCTATAAAAGAAGTGATGTAAGTCAGGGTGTGTAGTAAGCAATCTAAAGTAGAAATCTAAAATGAAAAATGACAAAGTCTACTTCAGCCTATTTCATCTATAGTGTGAAGAGATACAGCATACTTTCATCTGGCTGGCTAACATATGTATCAACAATTGCCACTAAAAATAAATGTCTGATTCAGCATCCTACTTTACCAGAAGTTATTTGACAGCTTCTGTCTATTGTAAGCAATGCGCATTAAAACAAGATTGCTCTCCATCTGCTAGAAAGTAGAGCAGTGGTTTCTATTGTAACTATGTGTAGGGAGAAAATGAGTCAGTACTTAAGAGTTGTGAAGTGCACTGTGCAAGACAGTGAACTATTAAGCAATCACACTCACTCACTATAGAACCACAGAATCCTGAACCATAGAATCACAAACACAATTTTGCACCTCAGATTATCAAAAGAAAAGGTCATAAGAGAAAATAATGTCAACACGTAATAGTAATAATATAACAATAATAATTATATTTTATTAATCAATAGTAATAATTGAGAGTCCCTTGGACTGCAAGGAGATCCAACCAGTCCATTGTGAAGATCAGCCCTGGGATTTTTTGGAAGGAATGACGCTAAAGCTGAAACTCCAGTACTTTGGCCACCTCATACGAAGAGTTGACTCATTGGAAAAGACTCTGATGCTGGGAGGGATTGGGGGCAGAAGGAGAAGGGGACGACAGAGGATGAGATGGCTGGATGGCATCATTGACTTGATGGACGTGAGTCTGAGTGAATTCCGGGAGTTGGTGATGGACAGGGAGGCCTGGCGTGTTGTGATTCACGGGGTCGCAAAGAGTCAGACACCACTGAGCGACTGAACTGAACTGAACAATAATAATGCTGTTATGAAATAACTTTTATGTCTATCCTCTTTAATTGAATTGCTTCTGTATAGCAGTTTATAACTAATCAGTACCTCTAAGTGAGATTTTCTAAGGTTTAAATCCTGACTTCATTATTTGTTAACTGTGTGATATTTGGTAAGTGTTTTATCTTTCTCCATCTCATTTTCCTGATCTGTGTAATGGCTATAACAAAAATGCATATCTCATATGTTTTGTGAAAAAATAAATGGCTTATAAAAAAGTGTGTCAGATAAACACAAAGTGTCTCAGATAAATCTCCAATAGCTGGGAAAGATTGAGGGCAACAGGAGAAGGGGGTGACAGAAAATGAGATGGCTGGACAGCATTACCAACTTAATGGACATGGGTTTGAGCAAACTCCAGGAGATAGTGAAGGACAAGGAAGGCTGGCGTGCTGCAGTCCATTAGGTGGCAAAGAGTCAGACATGACTTAATGGTTGAACAAATAACAATAGACATAGTATTCAATGGCATTTTGTTACAAATACCGTTAGCAGAGCAGAGTTGTTTGGAAAAGTTGGAGCATTTGTAAGTAAAGAATAGGAAGTAAAGTGAAGTCACTCAGTCGTGTCCAGCTTTTCGCAACCCCATGGACTGTAGCCTACCAGGCTCCTCCATCCATGGGATTTTCCAGGCAAGAGTACTGGAGTGGGCTGCCATTCCTTCTCCAGAGGACCTTCCTGACCCAGGGATCGAACCCAAGTCTCCCGCATTGCAGGCAGACACTTTAACCTCTGAGCCACAAGGGAAGCCAAAGAATAGGAAGAAGCTTCTAATTACTGATTAATCTTGACGTTTATGTGTGTGTGTGTTTCCATTTAAAATTACTGGATAACCCTCTATGCGAGACAGCAAAAGAGACACAGATGTATAGAACAGACTTTTAGACTCTGTGGGAGAGGGAGAGGGTGGGATGAGTTGGGAGAATGGCATTGAAACATGTAAACTATCATGTAAGAAACAAATTACCAGTCTAGGTTCGATACAGGATACAGGATCCTTGGGGCTGGTGCACTGGGATGACCCAGAGAGATGATATGGGGAGAGAGGTGGGAGGGGGTTCAGGATTGGGAACTCATGTACACCTGTGGCGGATTCATGTCAATGTATGGCAAAACTAATACAGTACTGTAAAGTAAAATAGAAAAATAAATAAATAAAATATTTTAAATGGAAAAAAAATAAAAAATAAAATTACTGGATGTTTCGCAAAACTTTACCAATGGGTAGCATTGCAGTTTCCCAGGACAGTACAAATGATTGAGGTATTTGAGGATTACTGCACTATCATTATTTCTGCATTGCTTGGTAACAGCAGCATGTAGGGACGGAAATTATAAAGGTAATAGCAACAGAATTACAGCTGTTATGTAGTAAGGGAGAAAAATCACTTAGTATATTATAGCAAAATTGATAACAGGAAGCAGCAAGTCCAGTATCAACTAGATTCAAATGTAGGAGTAGAGACAGGATTTGAGGACAGGCTGGCGTTAAATAAGATACCACTCCCTTCCTCCTTCATCCCCACTCTCCCTTGCCTGGCCAAAAGAAAAAAAAAAAAGAGAGTTAAGGTTTGAACATAGAAAAACTGTTGCTACTCTGGCTAAAGAAGTCATTAATATTATATTCATGGTAGATTTTTAGTTACCAATTACACAGACTCTCAAGTGAAAGTAAAAGTGAAGTCGCTCATCCATGTTGGACTCTGTGACCCCATGTACAGTAGCCTACCAGACTCCTCCATCCATGGGATTTTCCAGGGAAGAATATTGGAGTGGGTGGCTAATTCCTTCTCCAGGAGATCTTCCTGACCCAGGGATTGAACCAAGATCTCCCACATTGTAGGCAGATGCTTTACAGTCTGAGCCACCAGGGAAGATTATAGGGTACCTACATACCGTTTGTGAATATGTTTACATATTCCTAGGCCTATTAAATAGTATATAGCAATATTTATTCCACAGCGTAGGTTTAAATATTATCTACCAAATTGTGCTATCTTTTTAAAAAA
>SJYV01051345.1:0-14090 GCA_006410875.1 Neotragus pygmaeus | reverse complement strand
TCCTGTGTTGTTGGAAGAGGGTATTTGCTATGACCAGTGCATTTTCTTGGCAAAACTCTATTAGTCTTTACTCTGCCTCATTCCATATTCCAAGGACAAATTTGCCTGTTACTCCAGGTGTTTCTTGACTTCTACTTTAGAATTCCAGTTCCCTATAATGAAAAGGACATCTTTTTTGGGTGTTAGTTCTAAAAGGTCTGGTAGGTTTTCATAAAACCGTTCAACTTCAGCTTCTTCAGCAGTACTGGTTGGGGCATAGACTTGGATAACTGTGATATTGAATGGTTTGCTTTGGAAATGAACAGAGGTCATTCTGTCTTTTTTGAGATTGCATCCGAGTACTGCATTTCAGACTCTTTTGTTGACCATGATGGCTACTCCATTTCTTCTNTACTGGTTGGGGCATAGACTTGGATAACTGTGATATTGAATGGTTTGCTTTGGAAATGAACAGAGGTCATTCTGTCTTTTTTGAGATTGCATCCGAGTACTGCATTTCAGACTCTTTTGTTGACCATGATGGCTACTCCATTTCTTCTGAGGGATTTCTGCCTGCAGTAGTAGATATAATGGTCATCTGGGTTAAATTCACCCATGCCAGTTCATTTTACTTCGCTGATTCCTAGAATATCGACGTTCACCCTTGCCATGTCTTGTTTGAACATTTTCAATTTGCCTTGATTCATGGACCTGACATTCCCAGGTTCCTATGCAATATTGCTCTTTACAGCATTGGATCTTGCTTCTATCACAGTCACGTGCACAACTGGGTATTGTTTTTGCTTTGGCTCCACCCCTTCATTCTTTTTGGAGTCATTTCTCCACTGATCTCTAGTAGCATATCGGGCACCTAATGACCTGGGGAGTTCCTCTTTTGGTATCCTATCGTTTTGCCTTTTCATAGTGTTCATGGGGTTCTCAAGGCAAGAATACTGAAGTGGCTTGCTGTTCCTTTCTCCAGTGGGCCACATTCTGTCAGCCCTCTCCACCATGACCCTCCTGTCTTGGGTTGCCCCACAGGCATGGCTTGGTTTCACTGAGTTAGACAAGGCTGTGGTCTTAGTCTGATTAGACTGACTAGTTTTCTGTGAGTATGGTTTCTGTGTGTCTACCCTCTGACGCTCTCTTGCAACACCTATCATCTTACTTGGGTTTCTCTTACCTTGGGTGTGGGGTATCTCTTTACGGCTGCTCCAGCAAAGCACAGCCACTGCTCCTTACCTTGGATGAGGTGTATCTCCCTACCGCCACCATTCCTGACCTTCAATGTGGGATAGCTCCTCTAGGCCCTCCTGTACCTGCGCAACCATCACTCCTCGGATTGTTCCTCCACAATGCTAAAGAATGTTCAAATTACTATACAATTGGGCTAATTTTACATTTTAACAAGGTAATGCTAAAATTCCTTCAAGTTAGGCTTCTGCAGTACCTGAACTGAGAAATTCCAGATGTACAGCTGGATTTAGGAAGGTCGGAGGAACCAGATATCAAATTCCCTACATCGGGTGGATCAGAGAGAAAGCAAGGGAATTAAAGAAAATCATCTACTTCTGCTTCATTGACTAATGTAAAGGCTTTGACTGTGTGGAGCACAACTGTGGAAAATTCTTAAAGAGATAGGAATACAAGATCATGCTATCTGTCTCCTCAGAAACCTACATGCACATCAAGAAGCAACCATTAGATATGGATATGGAACAAAGGAGTGGTTCCAAATTGGGAATGGAGTACTTCAAGGCTCTATATTGTCACCCTGCTTATTTTACTTAAATGCAGAGTGATCATGAAAAATGCTGGGCTGGATGAATCACAAGCTGGAATCGAAATTCCCAGAAGAAATATCAACAATCTCAGATATGTATAAATCCAGATAATACCACTCTAATGGCAAAAAGTGAAGAAGAAGTAAAGAGTCTCTTGATGAGTGTGAAAGAAAAAAGAGTGAAAAAGTTGGCTTAAACATCAACATTCAAGAAACTAAGATCATGGCATCTGGTCACATCACTTCATGGCAAATAGATGGGAAAACAACGGGAATGATGACAGATTTTCTTTTCCTGGTATTCAAAATCACTGAGGATGTTAAATTAAGTCAGGAAAATCAAAAGGTGCTTGCTCCCTGGAAAGAAAGCTGTGACAAATCTAGGCAGTGTATTAAAAATCAAAGACATCACTTTGCTGATAAATGCTTGTATAGTCAAAGTCATACTTTTTCCAGTAGTCATGTAAAGATGTGAGAGAACCATAAAGAAGGATTTGCACCAAGGAATTGATGCTTTTACACTGTGGTGCTGGAAAAAACTCTTGAGAGCCCCTTGAACTGCATGGAGATCAAGCCAGTCAATCCTAAAGGAAATCAACCTTGAATATTCATTGGAAGGACTGATGCTGAAATTGAAGCTGGAATACTTTGGCCACCTGATGTGAAGAACTGATTCATTGGAAAAGATCCTGATGGTGGGAAAGATTGAAGGCAAGAGGAGAAGTGGGCAACTGAGGATGAGGTGATTGGATGGCATCACAGCTCAATGGACATGGGTCTGAGCAAACTCAGGGAGACAGTGAAGGAGATGGTGCAGTCCATGGAGCTGCAGAGACACACGATTTAGCTAATGAAGAACAACATCCTTCTTCCTACTCTTTTTATCCATCTTCTTGTGTATTTGGCATCTTCACCAAAACTGGGTTCAGAAGTTTATTTGTCAACAAGTTTCCAACTTCTCTATTCTTCAGCCATTGAATAAAACTTGTGTGACCCAGTCTCAACACCAGTTCCATTATTGACTATGTCAATCCAATTGTAAAAAGAACCTTTCTGGATGATACAGAAGATCTCTGCTAAGGCTAGGACTCAGGCATGGTTCAGGGTGACCAATTCAGTAACAAAATGCCTCTAGATCATAAGAAACTCATCAATGTAGATGGCTCAGTCTTAAAACTGTGTAAATGCCTTACTTTTGTTTACTGTCCTTTTCTTAGTACTTTCACTTAACTGGTCCCCAACATTTTTCTTTGAAGTCTTTAGCTGAAGATAGTATTTAAGGTGACACATCCATGTTTGCTAAGTTGCATCATTTGGATGCGACTCATTGCACCTCTGAGGACCATAGCCTGCCAGTCTCCTCTGTCCGTGTTTCTCCAGGAAAGAATACTGGAGTGGATTGTCATGCCTTCCTCCAGGGTATATATTCCCTACCCAGGGAGTGAATCTGTGTCTCTTGTGTCTACTTCATTGGCAGATGGGTTCTTTACCACTAGCACCACCTGAGAATCCCATTTAAGGTGGTAAGCCACTGAGTCGTGTTCTGGACTGTATAGTACATGGAATTCCCTAGGCCAGAATACTAGAGTGGGTGGGTATCCTTTCTCTTCTCTACGGATTGAACCCAGGGATTGAACCCAGGTCTCCCACATTGCAGGTGGATTCTTTACCAGCTGAGCCACAAGGGAAACCCATTTAATGTGGTGGTTTGGGTGCCAAAGAATTGATGCTTTTGAACTGTGATGTTGAAGAAGACTCTTGAGAGTCCCTTGGACTGCTAGGAGATCCAACCAGTCCATTCTGAAGGAGATCAACCCTGGGATTTCTTTGGAAGTGATGATGCTAAAGCTGAAACTCCAGTACTTTGGCCACCTCATGCTAAGAGTTGACTCATTGGAAAAAACTTTGATGCTGGGAGGGATTGGGGGCAAGAGAAGAAGGGGACGACAGAGGATGAGATGCCTGAATGACATCACTGACTCAATGGACGTGAATCTGAGTGAAATCCGGGAGTTGGTGATGGACAGGGAGGCCTGGCGTGCTGCCATACATGGGGTTGCAAAGAGTCGGACATGACTGAGCGACTGAACTGAACTGAACTGAACTTGGGCCATTTCAGGGAATTTTATTCAGTTTTCCTGTGTATCTCCCCATCCACATAAGAGGTACACTTGGTAATCAATATGTGCTTGTTATTTTCATTAATCTTTGAATATGGAGTGTAGGAGTAGTGATTTCCCAGCTCAGAAATTAAGAAAATAGGGGGAAAAAATTCCTCTTCTACCAGATATAGTATAACATACAGATTTTTTTTTGTCCTTTTTATTTCCTTTTTGCTCTTTCTTATTCCTCTTTATCTTTGTTTCTCGAATATCCCTGTCTAATTGTAACTTATCACCCTTTCAATTTACATCTATGCCTGTATGCAATGTATGCCACTGTTCTCTTACATTTGTATAGCTATATTTCTATCATTGTAAATAACTCACAATGTTTATCTCATCTGTATCTATAGCATTCACATTTATATATTTTGTTCTTTGATAAAATAAATTCTTAATTGTTACTGCTTTATCAGGGTATTTTCTAAATTTTTGTTTCCTTACATCAATGTTTTCAGAGTCTAGATGTTTCATCAGTATAAACTTAATGGACATAATGTTTTATTTATTCTGTCTAAATGTGGAGGTAGCTTGACCTTTGCATAACTGAAGCTTTCTTTTTATTATTATTATTTTTTTAAGAATGCTGACATTTTAACTGCTTCTAAATGACCCAAAAAGATTCTTTGTAGTAGCACAAAGTGGTTTTGACTTTTGAAAAAAAAAAAAAAAAAAGCATATCTTGGCCTTTGGGTAGGGTACCTGTGTGTACCCACTGGGAACAATATGTTAAACCGCGTGCATAACCTAAAAAAGCCTACAATAGTAACCATTTGGGGAAAATGTTTTATTAAATGTTTTATTAAGAAAAAGAATGAAGAGTCTTTCAGTTCTTCTCTGACAAGTGAATGCAATTCCCTGAAAATAAGAAAGACTATAAAATAATTTGGAGAACAAAGCTGCTAGTTGCCACAAAGCATTATTTCATTCTTTTGTATAATACAAGATAAAAACCCAATCCATTAGAATGACTGTAGAGAGGACAAGAAAAGAATAGAGAAGTCTAGATATCATAAAGTCATTATATCATTTTAAATTGGAAGATGGAACAGAATCTCATGGGGAAAGAAATGAGATAATCAGAAGCAATCATGCAGGAGATCCTTGCCTTCCAGGTGACCAATTCAAATCTGATTTAAAAGAATATAAACTAGTTTAAAGGCACGTGTGACATAGTCAATGCGTTTTGTAAATAGTGATTATTTTAACCCTCTTGGATGAGGGTGATAAGCCTGCAGGGTAGAAGGCTAATGAGGGAAGAGATGCTGGTTCATAAGTCAAGTACCTGGTGATCAATTTGTTAGGAGTAAAACAACCCCCTGAACATCATGGAACAGTCACACAAGAGTGTGCAAAAATGCACCTATCTGATTGTTTTCTCTACTACCGATAAGGGACTTTCAAAAAAAAAAAAAAACAGTGTATGAAAACACTTGTCAGTAGCTTTTCTTTAAAAAAATTTAAAAAAAAATCCAAGTTTCCTTTTGGGATAAAAAGGACATAAAACTGAAAACATTTTCTGTAATTGTAAGAAAAAAACAGAAGTTAATTCACCTTTCTCAGAACTGCCCTGGACTGTGGGACATTCCACTGTAAGGATACGTGTTTCTATCATAAACCTAGTACTCTCTGAATTTCTCTGGTCTCGTTTGCAATTTACATCTTAGAAACGCCCAGAAAAATGAAAGATTGAAGTGTTCAGTTAGTTTAGAATTAAGCCAAATATTCTAGTGTAGAGAGAGAACAAATGTAATTTAGGAGCAAATATTACAGAGGTTCAGTATAGGCCTCCCCAAGATGTGCCACTTTGGTATGTAAATTATTTTGAGTTTTAGGCACTGAATACTCCAAGGGTTCAAGAAGAAATACTGCACTCCCTTAACTACGTGGAAGAATTTAAATCAAGCATTTTTCCCAGAAAGAGAGTTACTGGCAGAGATAAATTTTATCTAATTTGCCCATCTGTATGCCAGGGTAAACATATAACTATCAAATGTTAATGTCTACACTTTGTTTTTTTATGGTTCTATGAATGAACCTCCTGTGCCTAGAAATCCCAGACACCTATTCCATTTCTTATATGAGAATGGCATATATACTTTATTTTACAGTTTCTATCTCAGAACCTCTTAAGTATGTTGGTTTCCTGTATGTAAAGAACTAAATATGTTTTTCCTCTATTAACCTGTTTTATATCATATTGATTATTCAATCAGTCAAAAGAACAAAAAAGGGAAGGAGGATACCAAAATCCCCCTTCCTGCAATGTAAGTATTCATCTACCTAATTATTAAGAAGTTATAAAGTAACATATGTATAAAATATATGAGCAGACTATGTATGACATATGGGCATATTATAGACAACTGATAATGCCTGAATGAATTCAGATGTTTCTAACAGTAACTATTTTGACTAATGTATATTTTGAAGTCCAAAAATTAAATTTATTTCTGGTTTCTTGTTGTTTTTATCACATATTTTTCCCAACAAATGTAAAAAAATCAGCCATAAACACCCCCAGCCCCCAAATAAACAAATTTTAAAAATCCTCAAATCTATTCTAAAATAATTTTAGAGAACATATTATTTAAAAACGCTTGTCCATTCTTATTGTGGTTGAAAAGCTGGAAGCAATGCTCTTTATTTTACTCAGGGAGATAAGGGAAAAATAATAAATGACATGTAAAATGACAAAATACCCAAATACCCAACTTGTTCTTGAAACCTGCATATGACTTATAGGCATTCTTAGCTCTCAAAATGAATTCCAATTGTTCACAGATGTCAAAGGAAAAATGTAATCTTGAAAGGGTAGATTTCATAATTAGAATAAAGTGTACTAGACAGAGAAGGAAGAAAGCAAGAGAGAGGCACTGATAATTGACATTTATCAACAAATTTTTTCAAGTCATGTTTGACTTGAATAAAAGAGTCATTATTTTCTATAATCATTTATATATTATGAAGTCTCTAGAATGAATTTAAGATTAATTATATATTTTGGTCAACATCCTATAATTTTTATAGAAATAAAATTATACACCCATGGTGGATTCATGTCAATTTATGGCAAAACCAATACAGTATTGTAAAGTTAAATAAAGTAAAATAAAATTTAAAAGAAAATAAAATGTTTTATCAGGTTTTTTGCCAATAAAACCCCAAATAGCAGAATATGTAGACTCTGAAACATGTTTGATGAAAATGAACAAAGTCAGCTCAATTTATTTTTAAGTACAAGAGACTCTTCTTAAAAATTTAGGAGACATTTCTATGAATTCAATGATGATATTTACATGCATTTTAGAGGTTTTGATTATTTAAAATTAATTTTATTTATTTATTTTGGTGCTTAGCAGGAAGCAACATAAGCCCATCATTTCCCCCCAGCTCCTTGCTTTGATACTGCAGTTGGAGGAAGCCTCCCAAAGTAGTCTCAGAGCTCAAGGCTCCTGTTTTTAACCCTTAATCTCCACACTCCTTCTGTCTTCATCTTCCTTTCAGTTACTTCTTGGTCTCGCATTCTAAGAGTCACCATAATAATGAATTTTATAATTTTCTCTGAACGCAATTCCCAGAATAGAGAAAGCCATATATTCTAATCCAGAATCCTCCCCATCCCTGTACCATCTGAGATGTTGGGTAGAAATTTATGGCAACAATAGTCACAATAAAAATAACAATTTACCAAAAGGTATAAAAAAAATGTAGCTGGTTTGAAAAACTTTACTTTACAATGCTTTCATATTTTATGAAATTCTACAAAAATTACACTTTATGTTCCTAACTTTTGTTTTATTAATGAGTCCTAACATTTTTAAATTGTTGAGAATTTAAAGACCAAAAAGAAGATAGATTTTTTTTTTTCAAATCATTAAACTGACTGCCAAGAAAGTAAAATTTTCTATTAGTTTAATTTTACTTTTCTATAGCTTACAATTTTCATGTAATTTTCCTTCTGGTACATAATCAAATTTTTCCTGTAAATGTAAAAAATTATTTATAAATTAAAGGCTTCAGTGTCTTGTTTAAAGCTATACTTCCATTTGTGATTGTGCCTTTTAATCATGTGTATACTTGTGATTGTTTAAAATTTTATCTTATGCATTCTGTAAGTTTTATTTTTTTATTATTATTCATCCACTAATATGTGTGCTTTATTTAGCTTGTCAAACTCCAAGTATTATAAATATACTCTTGAATGATTTTTCCATTTTTCTACATTTTTCTCCCATGATTCTGGTCTGCTACTTCTTCTAAGGATTTGCATTAATGAATAGTATGACTTATTTTATTTTTCTTAGTGAGGGAAAATTTTGTTTTAACTCAACTTTTCTTTGAACCCAATATTTTCTCAGTGATTTTTAAAATCCAATCCTCTCATTTGCTAAATTTAATATGCCAGGCTACAATCAAATCTTTAGATATTTGTGGTAAGCAGAAATGTCTCTTTGAAAAATGTTTACATCCTAATCCTTGAATATGTGAAAATGCTAGGTTTCACAGTAAAAATAATTAAAGTTATAGGTGGAAGTTTGTAGATAGGGTGATTGTTTATTATTCAGGGGTGAAACTAGTGGAGCTCCTGGGCATGGAAGAATTTCTGTTCAGCCATGATAACTTCCTTTAGTTCCAAAGGGCAGTTTCAAACAGTCGTTAATTAAGGAAGGAAAGGGATTCAGAGACAAGAGAGGAACAACCAAGAAACAATACTACGTCTTGGTCAGAGTCCTGGTTCTATCTCAAGGGGTACACATAACAATATCTTCGAGCTTTTTATAGAACCAGAACCCCCAACAAAAGGAGTTAACATTCTTCATTCGATAGAAGACTTTATTTTTGTTGTTGTTCAGTCACTAAGTCCTGTCCAACTCTTTGCAACCCCACAAACTGCAGCACTCTGGGTTTCCTTGTCCTTCACTATCTCCCAGAGTTTGCTTTAACTCACATCCATTGAGTCAGTGATGCCATCCAACTATCCCATCTTCTGTCATCCCATTCTCCTCCTGTCCAAAATCTTTCCCAGCCTTGGGGTCTGTTCCAATGAATTGACTCTTTGCATCAGGTGGCCAAAGCACTGGAGTTTCAGCTTCAACATCAGTACTTCCACTGAACACTCATGACTGATCTCGTTTAGGATGGGTTAGTTGGATCTCCTTGCAGGCAAAGGGATTCTCAAGAGTCTTCTCCAACACCACAGTTCAAAAACATCAGTTCTTCAATGCTCAACTTTCTTATAGTCCAACTCTCACATTCATATATGACTACTGGAAAAACCATAGCTTTGACAAGATGGACCTTTGTTGGCCAAGTGATGTCTCTGCTTTTTAACATGCTGTCTAAGTTTGTCATAGCTTTTCTTCCAAGGAGCAAATGTCTTTTAATTTCATGGCTGCAATCACCATCTACAGTGATTTTGGAGCCCAAGAAAATAGTTTGTCGCTGTTTCCATTGTTTCCTTATCTATTAACCATGAAATGATGAGACCAGATGCCATGATCTTCATTTTTTGAACGTTGAGTTTTAAGCCAGCTTTTCATTCTTCTCTTTCACATTCATCAAGAAGCACTTTAGCTTTCTGCTGTAAAAGTGGTGTCATCTGTATATCTGAGGTTATTGTTATTTCTCCCAGAAATCTTGATTCCAGCTTGTGATTCATCCAGCCTGGAGAGTCACATGATATACTCTGCATACAAGTTAAATAAGCAAGGTGACAGTATACAACATTGATGTACTCCATTCACAATTTTGAACCAGTTTCTTGTCCCATGTCTGGTTCTAACTCTTGCTTCTTGACCTGTATATATGTTTCTCAGGAGGTAGATAAGGTGATAGTATTCCCATCTCTTTAAGAATTTTCCACAGCTTTTTATGATCCAGAGTCAAAGTCATTAGCATAGAAAATGAAGCAGAAGGAAATGTTTTCCTGAAATTCTCTTGTTTTCGCCAAGATCTAACAGATATTGACCATTTGATCTCTGGCTCCTCTTCCTTTACTAAATCTGCAGGTACTATCTGAAACCTAGCTTGAAGGATTTGGGGCATTACCTACTAACATGTGAAATGATTTCATTTGTGCAATGGTTTGGACATTCTTTGGCATTGCCCTTATTTAGGATTGAAATGAAGACTCAACATTCAAAAAATGTACACCTGTGGTGGATTCATGTCGATGTATGGCAAACCCAATAGAGTATTGTAAAGTCAAATTAAAAAATAAATAAATTAATTAATTTAAAAAAATGAAAAAAAATGAAATGAAGTTCCCATCACTTCGTGGAAAATAGATGGGGAAACAATGGAAATAGTGACAGACTTTAGATTCTTGGGATCCAAAGTCACTGTGTATGAGGACTGCAGCCATGAAATTAAAACATACTTACTCCTTGGAAGAAAAGCTATGACAAATATTGACAATGTATTAAAAAAGAAAGACGTTATTTTCCCTACAAAGTTCTGTATCATCAAAGCTGTGCTTTTTCCAGTAGTCATGTATGTGATATTTAGACAATAAAAAAGACTGAAAAATTGATGCTTTCAAACTGTGGTGCTGGAGAAGACTCTTGAGAGTCTCTTGGAGAGAAAGGAGATGAGATCACTCAATTTTAATCGAAATCAATCCTCAACATTCACTGAAAGGAATTATGCTAAAGCTGAAACCCTAATATTTTGGCCATCTGATGCCAAGAGAACTGATTGGAAAAGACCCTGATTCTGAGAAAGATTGAATACAGAAGAAGGGGTGACAGAGGATGAGAGGGTTGAGTTTGAGGAAACTCTGGGAGATGCTGAAGTACAGGAAAGTCTGACATGCTGTAAGGCTATGGGATTACCAAGAGTCAGACATGACAGTGTGAAGGAACAAGAAGTCCTGTGGCCACTGCTGAGTTTTCCAAATTTTCTGGCATATTGAGTGCAGCATTTTAACAACATCATCTTTAAGGATTTGAAATACATCAGCTTAAATTTCATCATCCCCACTAGCTTTGTTTATAGTAATGCTTTTTAAAACCCTCTTGAAGTCCCACTCCAGGATGTCTGACTCTAGGTGAGTGACTACACTATCATGGTTATCTGGGTCTTAAAGCCTTTTTTTGTACAGTTCTTGTGTGCATTCTTGCCAGCTCTTCTTGATTTCCTCTGCTTCAGTTAGATCCATGCTGTTTATGTCCTTTATTGTGTACATCTTTGCATGAAATGTTCCCTTGGTATTTCTAATTTTCTTGAAGAGATCTCTAGTTTTTCCCATTCTATTGTTTTCATCTATTTCTTTGCATTGTTCATTTATGAAGTCTTTCTTTCCTCTCCTTGCTCTTCTTTGGAGATCTGTATTCATATGGGTACATCTTTCCCTTTCTTCTTTGCTTTTTGCCTCTACTCTTTGCCCAGTTATTTGTAAAGCTTCTTCAGAAAACCAGTTTTCATTCTTGTATTTCTTTTTCTTGGAGATGGTTTTGATAATTTCTCCTGTACAGTGATTATGAACCTCCATACATAGTTCTTCAGATAGTCAGTCTATGAAATCTAATTCCTTGAATCTATTTGTCACTTTCACTATTTTATCATAAAGGATTTGATTTATATCATACCTGAATGGCCTAGTGGTTTTCCCTACTTTCTTTCACTTGAGTCTGAATTTTGCATTAAGAAGTTAATGATCTGATCCACAGTCAAATTTCAGTCCTCTTTTTCCTGACTGTTCCTGACTTCTCCAGAGCTTCTCCACCTTCAGCTGCAAAGAATATAACCTATCTGATTTTGATATTGACTATCTGGTGATGTCCATGTGTAGAGTTGTCTTTTGTGTTGTTGAAAGAGGAGGAGAACACTACCTGAGGCCATATTAAAGGAAACAACGACATTCATCAGAAGATTATCCAAGACCAGACGAAAGGAGTGCAGGCCCTATAAAGACCTATTTATCAGCTGCTGCTGCTGCTGCTAAGTCACTTTAGTCGTGTCTGATTCTGTACAACCCCATAGATGGCAGCCCACCAGACTTCTCCCTCCCTGGGATTCTCCAGGCAAGAACACTGGAGTGGGTTGTCATGTCCTTCTCCAATGCATGAAAGTGAAGAGTGAAAGTGAAGTTGCTCAGTCGTGTCCAACTCTTAGCGACCCCATGGGCTGCAGCCTATCAGGCTCCTCTACCCATGGGATTTTCCAGGCAAGAGTACTGGAGTCGCCATTGTCTTCTCCTACCCCACCCTTAAACTCTTGCTTTAAAACTCCTCATCAAATTCTCCCTCTTTGCCTGGTAAAGCTATAAAGCTATTCTTTTCTACTTCACCCAAAACTCTGTCTGCAAGATTTGTTTCAACACTAGTTCACAGATGCCAAGTTTTAGAAATCAAATGTGGCCAGTGTGATCACAAGAGTCCTTAAAATTGGAAGCAAAAATTGGAAGATGAGAATCAGGGTATGCTCCTCAGTTCTGTCTCATCACAGCAATTTGGAGTGAATGACATTAAAGCCCCCTCGGCATGTCACAGTTCTTGGGTCTTGGACAGATTGTCTTATAGCTCTTAGGTCTCCAACAGACTGTGTTATAGCTCTTAGACAAATCAGTGTTACAGCTCCATGTTACAGCTCTATTTTATTTAGATAATAGCAGGAAAATCCATCTTCAAGGCGTGAGGGCATGTTGACCCAAAGACATGAAGAGTGCCCCAGCAAGTGGAGGGGTGGTGGGGGAAGAGAGAGAGAGAAAGAGAGAGAGAGAGAGAGCTCTTTGGCTCCTCTTTTTATATATGTTTTTTTTTTTTTCTTCTCCCTGGGTCTGCCCTATGCAAATTGGGCTTAACCAGGAGTGCTGTTCTACCTGAAGTCCTGACTCTGGTCCTCGGACCTTCCTTTGATCTTCCTTTGTTCTATTTTCGCAGGCTTTTCCCTTCCTTGTTGTTTAGACACCACCATTTTGGACTCCTGTTTTCTATTCTAACTACCTAACAGAACTATAAGGTTGTTATTATTGTTGTTGCTGTTTTAAGTCTTCATTAAGCTACTCAGTTTGTGGTAGTTTTTAACACAAGCATAAAAAAATATATAGTACTGTATTTATTGATTTCTATGTAATCAGAACTCCAATTCATTCTTACTCTCATTCCCATTCATTCAAGAAATGTGCATTAAGCTCCCTTTTAGATTAGGGGCTATAGTTGGGATGGACAAATGAACTTGCAAATGTATAGCATATGATGTGATAAAAGCTCCGAAGATTAAAACAAAATAACATGAAAGTAAAATTATATTTCATTAAGACATATAAAAATAATGCATCTGAGGGCTGAGAATCAGTATTTCTGCTGGAGACATTAAAATGTCAATGTGCACTGTTTAGAAAAGAAGCCTTGCCTGGAGATAATTTTTTTGAATTATTAGTGTGCTTAAAGTCCAAAGCCTAGGAACTGTCATAGCCCTGGGTCACTCCTAGGGTGTAAAAAAACCCCTGGGGCCCTCTCACATATAGAGTTTCAAAAGAAAAGGAAGAACTGACAAAGAAAAGGCATTGGAAGGAGAGGCAAAGGGGAATTGCGATTTTTACTATGGTAAGAGTAGATAATGGGCTTCCCCAGGTGACAGATCTTAAAGAATCCTTCTGCAGTGCAGGAGACACAGGAGATGAGGGTCTGATCCCTGGGTTGGGAAGATATCCTGCAGGAGGAAATGGCAACTCACTTGAATATTCCTGCCAGGAAAATGCTAGGGCCTGGAGAGCCTGGTGGACTACACTCCATAAGGTCACAAAAGAGTAGGACATGACTCAGGGACTAAGTGGATAATATAAGTAAAATTATCTTTTCATTACCACTGAGAGGAATAGATTCAAGTTTCTCATTTTTTTGGAGCTATTGCAGGTTGGTTATGATAATAAAAAGTGTAGGAACAATTGGTAATTTCTCTTCTTTCCATACCCAACCCTCAAACCACTTAGCTCAATTTTGTAGAAAAAGGTGGGTTTTCAGGGCCCATTGAATTTATGTGAAAGAATAATAATTTTTAAAAGATTTTTTGTGTCAGTATGCTGTATTGGTGTTTTTCTTTCTGGCTTACTTCACTCTGTATAATAGGCTCCAGTTTCATCCATCTCATTAGAACTGATTCAAATTTATTCTTTTTAATGGCAGAGTAATACTCCATTGTGTATATATGCCACAGCTTGC
>SJYV01051338.1:109997-208953 GCA_006410875.1 Neotragus pygmaeus | reverse complement strand
TGGTACCTCATTGTGGTCTTGATTTGCATTTCTCTGATAATGAGTGATGTTGAGCATCTTTTCATGTGTTTGTAACCCATCTATATGTCTTCTTTGGAGAAATGTCTGTTCAGTTCTTTGGCCTACTTTTTGATTGGGTCTTTTATTTTTCTGGAATTGAGCTGCAGGAGTTGCTTGTGTATTTTTGAGATTAATTCTTTGTATGTTGGTTCGTTTGCTATTATTTTCTCCCATTCCGAAGGCTGTCTTTTCACCTTGCTTATAGTTTCCTTTGTTGTGCAGAAGCTTTTAATTTTAATTAGGTCCCATTTGTTTATTTTTGCTTTTATTTCCAATATTCACTCAACAGTTTGACCATCTAATATATGGAAAAGGAAAATCAATTTAAAATGAAAAAGAATAAATTTGTTGGTTTAGTGTGGTTATTAAAAACCAATTACAGGTGTATGTTGTCCTCTTCAAGTTAAAAATAAAACACAACTCAAACGTGACAGATCTCCCTCACTCACTTCTAATTCAGTTCAGTTCAGTCCCTCAGTAGTGTCTGACTCTTTGCGACCCCATGAATCGCAGCACACCAGACCTCCTTGTCCATCACCAGCTCCTGGAGTTCACTCAGACTCACGTCCAAGGAGTCAGCAATGCCATCCAGCCATCTCATCCCCTGTCATCCCCTTCTCCTCCTGCCCCCAATCCCTCCCAGCATCAGGGTCTTTTCTAGTGAGTCAACTCTTCGCATGAAGTGGCCAAAGTATTGGAGTTTCAGCTTCAGCATCAGTCCTTCCAATGAACACCCAGGACTGATCTCCTTTAGAATGGACTGGTTGGATCTCCTTGCAGCCCAAGGGACTCTACTTCCTATGATTTGCTCCTCCTGTGATGTTAGGGATGTAAAATTCAGGTCTTAATTAGCCTCAGTAGGCTCCAGAATTTCTAGATAAGAGGCTTTGGGGCAAGTAAGCCAGCTGGCAGGGTGGGGCCAGGGCACTGGTTTAGACCTGTGTTTGCATGGAAAGCACACTGTGTTAAGTTAGCTCATGTTTTCTTCTGGGTGGCTTGGCGGGGTGAGGGAACTTTGCTCTCCAAGCTTCCCTTTGCTGCTATCACTGATAAGCAGACTGCAGAAGAAATGTTTCTAGCCTCCCAACCACTTTCTTCAAATCTTCTCTAGTAAGTTCAGAACATACATATAAATGCATGTTGCCCAAAGATAAATACTGTTTCACATTTCCTGACCAGCCTTTCCAAATCCTCTGGCTGTAGACAGCTTGTTCACTTGAAGCCTTAATAAGGTTTTTTTTCTTTCTTTCATTTTTTCCAGAAACACAAAACACATTGTCCAGAAGAAACACATTCATGGCACAAAACCAAAATGAACAAGATTTATGTATTTAAGTGTATATCCATTCCTATTAGGATCCTACCCCTGTTTGAATTTCTAATGGGAAAATGAAAATGGGGATAACCGAAGAGTTAGAAACAGAGAGACCCACAAAAAAAACAGTCTTGTCAATGCCAATTGGTACCTGTCTTTAAAAATGTGAGAGCGCCCCTGTTTGAGTTCCCTGAGGCACACAGCAAATTCCCATTAGCTATCTATTTGACACAGGAGAGTGTATATGTTTCTCAGTTACTTTCTCCATCTGTCTCACCTTCTCCTCCCTCCCACACCCCTGTGTCCATAAGTTTCTCTGTGTGTGCATCTTCACTGCTGCCCTGCAGACAGGTTCATCACTACCATCTTTCACATATGTGCATTACTATTTGACAGTTGTTTTTCTCGTTCGGACTTATTCATGCTACATAATAGGCTCCAAGTTCATTCACCTCATTAGAACTGGCTCAAATGAACTCCTTTGTATGGCTGAGTAATGTTCCATCCCACATATGTAGTACAGCTTCTTTATCCGTTCACCTGTTGATGCACGTCTAGGTTGCTTCCATGTCCTAGCTGTTGTAAATAGTGCTGCAGTGAACATTAGGATACATGCATTGTTTTCGATTTTGGTTTCCTCAGGGTATATGCCTAGTAGTGGGATTGCCGGGTCATATGATACCTTTATTCCTAGTTTTTAAAGGAATCTCCATACAATCTTCCATAGTGGGGCTATCAATTTAAATTCTCACCAACAGTGCAAGAGGGTTCCTTTTCTCCACATCCTATCCAGCATGTATTGTTTTTAGATTTTTTGATGATGGCCATTCTGACCAGTGTGAGGTGATATCTCATTGTAATTTTGATTTGTATTTCTCTAATAAAGAGCGATGTTGAAAGATGTTATCACAAAAGGTGTACCAACTCACAATCTCAGAAGGTATTTGAATGCCCAGCCAATCCTGTTTTTTAAAATCAAGTTTTCGTATTTTGCCAACCAGAAAGGTACATAAAAATCTCATAGTTATATAGACTTATTTTAATCTAATTACAAGGGTACATAAAAATCTCAGTTATTTAGACTTAATTACAAGGGAAGTAAAAGATTTTATTTTTTATATTTTAGGTCTATTTATTAAAATGGTGTATAAAAATCTCAGTTATTTAGACTTACTTTAATTACAGGGGAAGTAAAAGATTTTATTTTTTTATATTTTATGTCTATTATTACATAATGTTTAAATATTAATTTAACTTTGCTAGTTTCTGTGAAACTCATATCACTAATGTTGTTCTGTATCTTTTTAAAATTGGAGGGTTTTTTTGAGAAATACTATTAGCAAAGATGTTGCTTAGTCACCATTTTAATTACAAGTGAAGAAACTCATTGGAAGATGTGTTAATAATAGAAGAAAATGAGAAGGATAATTATGATTTTATGAGATGGGCTAGGAAGCAACAGTTTCTAAGCAGAAGCATGAGAAAAAGCATAAAATTAAAAGTATGAGTTGGAGAGTTGAACCTAAATTTTAGTCCCTGGAGAAGCAGGAGGGTCTACTCTACCTGGGTTTAGAAGAGGAAAGTTAGAATAGCCCATAAGCTCTGTGGTAGGAGAATTTTGGGACATCTATATGAGGAAAGACTGCGTTAAAAAAAGAAAAAAGTATTGGGCCCATCCTGAGTGGCAACTGTGCAAAGTGGAAAGAGACAGAACCCCAAGCCTAGCAAGGGATTAGATTGTGAAACTCTTAAAGGCCATGCAAAGGAAATTTATTCAGAAGAAAATAATGGGTCATATTTTTAGGCAGTGGATGGACATTTAGAGATAACACTGGACCGCTGGGAGGGAAATTGGGGTCAGGGAACCTAAATAGAGAATCAGCACAGTAACTTAGTTGGGAAATGACAAACCCCTGCACAGTGCAAGACTGCAGGAGTGATGAGCGGGGAAGCACTGATCCAACTTTTTCCAAGACAGAAGTGACGGGATATGGGGGCCAACCAGTCTTAGAAATGGAGATGAGGGAGGAATCATAGCTGATTCCCTGGTTTTTCGCTCTACTGTCTAGGCAGATGGAAACATCTTTAACTAAAGCAGGCAATGCAAAGGAAGACCAGATTCTTTTGTGGCGATGGGAGCATGCGGGGTGAGAATGGGCACAAAATGAATCCACTTTTGACTTAAAGGTGTTGTAAAGAGGTCAAGGGGAAGAGTCAGCCCCGTTTAATGTATTCACTTTTTCAACAAATATTATTGAATACCTACTTAGCCAGGTACTGTTCTGGTTGTTGGGGATACCATTGTAAGAAAGACAAAATTCTGATTCTTACAGAGGTTATATTCTAGGGAAAGTAGCTTGAACATTAATGTCAGAACAAATTTATGATGCATAAGAATTAAATTTTATTCCTTGGGTACACTGAGTTATATGAAAGCCTTTTGTAAAGTTAATATGCACAACACATATATGTTCCCATTGACTCAGCATAATTTTGGTCTATTAAGATATAAAGATTTATAGCTTTATTTTCTCTTATTACATACTGTTGTGTCTGTTTATCCATTTGAAGCCAAGGTTTTGCCCTACAATGAAATCCTCATTTATTACAAAGTTCACATGGGTGACTAGGAAATACATTGCAACGATTTGTTTGTTGACATAGTCTTCAGAAAAATCAGTGTTAGGCATAACCTCCTTGAGCCTCAGTTTCCTTACTTGTTAAAACTGCGAGGTTGTGTGAATGATCTCAGATGCCAGCTCCACGAGGCCAGTCACGTCTGTCCACTGGGACTGCTTTGTCCTGTCGCTTCACCTGTCTTCTCAGTATCCTGCACAGTGTTCCTTCATCACCCTTCTGCACCAGGCTTCCCTTGGTCCTTTTCCTTCTGGACCCAACACTGATGGGACTGAATTCTGTGCAAGAAAATTCTCACAATTGTGCTTTTAATGGCACTGTATTGTCTTGTATCGGAGAAGGCAGTGGCACCCCACTCCAGTACTCTTGCCTGGAAAACCCCATGGACGGAGGAGCCTGGTAGGCTGCAGTCCATGGGGTCGCTTGTATCAAGGTCTAAACTGAGTTTTCGAAGCGCCTGGCAATTCTTCTGCGCTTCTTTTGCCGTTTCCTCTCCTTCTTGGCAGTGGCCTGTCAGACCCAAATAACAGAACTCACTCAGGTACAGAGCTGAGACAGGAGCTCCTCAGACTCCAAGCCTGAAGGGCACAGAGTCACCTGCTTTGGCCTCTGCCCTGCTCTTCATCCCTTGCTGTCACATTGGAAGAAGTGCCCCTCTTCTGCGCACGGCTCACCCCTCCCTTTTGCCCTTCTATGATCTGGGTTTTGTTTTCTCCTACCTTTCCAGGGACTTTTCCCTGCTGATCATATCATCTGATCTTCCACATCTTCATACTGAGGCTCATTCTTAACAGCTACAGATATGCATAAGCATTTCTTACAAACAAATTAACAAGGAAGCTGCCTTATTCATCCCCCATCTCCCTCCAGCTATCACCCTCAACTTACATTCACAATCAGATCTTTTTATTTTATTTTATTTTTTTTAGTATAGTTGATCCGCAGTATTGTGCCAGTTCCAGGTATACAGCAGAATGACTTAGAGATAGACTGATAGATTCTTTTTCAGCTTCTGTCCATTATAGATTGTTATAAGACAATACAGTTCCCTACTCTATACATTATACGATAGGTCTCTATTGTCCATCTATTTTACATTAGTAGAGTGTATCTCTTAATTCCAAACTCCCAATCTATCCTTCCCTCTCCCCTCCCCAGGCAATCACAAATCTGCTCTCCCAATCTGTGAATCTGTTTTGTAAATAAGTTCTTTGAATCATATTTTTTAGATTCCACATATAAGTGATATCATGTGATATTTGTCTTTCTCTGATTTACTCCACTTAGTATCATAATCTCTAGGTTCATCCATGTTGCTGCAAATGGCATGATTTCATTCCTTCTTTACAGCTGTGTAATATTCCTGTGTGTGTGTGTGTGTGTGTGTGTGTTTGTAAATGATGGCCGTTCTGACCTGTGTGTGGTGATATACTTCACTGTAGTTTTGGTTTGCATTTCTCTAATAATTACCAATGATAAGCATCTTTTCATGTGCCTGTTGGCCATCTGAATATCTTCTTTGGAGAAATGTCTGTTACAGGACTGATGTTGAAGCTGAAACTCCAATACTTTGGCCACCTGATACGAAGAACTGACTCATTTGTAAAGACCCTGATGCTGGGAAAGATTAAGGCAGAAAGAAAAGGAGATGATGGAGAATGAGATGGCTGGATGGCATCACTGACTCAATGGACATGAGTTTGAGTAAACTCCGGGAGGTAGCGATGGACAGGGAAGCCTTGCGTGCTGCAGTCCATGGGGTCACAAAGAGTCAGACATGACTAAGCAATTGAACTGAACTGCTTATTTTTTTGATCATGCTATTTTTGGAATATTGAGATGCATGAGCTGTTTGTATCGCAGTCAGACTTCTTGAAGGAGTTGCCCACTGTCTCTCTCCTCCAGTGTCATCTCCCACTCACTCCTCAGCTCTCTCCAGAATGGCTCCAGTTGGTATGTCTGATCCAAAGGTGTTTAGTAAATAAAAAGACATTAGACTGATGGGCGGAATGAAAGTAAATATCCCAGGGCACACTCAGATTGGTAAGAATGTACATTAAGAAGGTTTTCAATGTGAAGTATATAAAACATCATGCTTTGGGGGGAATGATTTACATCATTCTGAACACTTGATATTCTTTTGATCTAAAGCATTTCTTCTTTCAGAACTGATCATTTCAGTGAAGTCAAGAGGAAAAAAGGAAATGCCATTCTTTGATAGACCAAGTTCTGACTGAAAAAATGACTCTTCCACAGACCCAATATTTTAAAGTTAATTTGGAGATGGAGTTGGACTGTGGATGATTGAAACTGCTCTATCTTAGAGCTATCACCTCCTGAGAAGTCCCTGCCTGTCATAGATGTGCCTTCAGGGTACTNGTTGTCTCTAAATCCTACTACTCCATTAAAAAGTTTAATTGACTTTGAAAATGAGACTTTGAGGAGCGGAGGAATGAAATGATTATATAAGAGCTTCAGGTATAAAATTTCACTATTAGAAATGTAATATCGTGGCTGGCTCCAGGATCTGTGAAAGCACATTTTCAGTTATTGATGACCACCAGAGTTCTCTGAGGCCACAGGTTGCCAAAGAACAGGGCAGAGAACAGAAATGCGGGCAGAAAGGCAAACAAATATGAACTGGGACTCTTGAAGAGACTGTATTTTTTATTTCACATTCTTTAAAAAATGGAGGTAGGTACAACAAAAAATTGTGTGCTTAGTTGCTCAGTCGTGTCCAACTCTTTGCAACCCCATGGACTGCAGCACACCAGGCTCCTCTGCCCCTGGGATTTTTCAGAAAAGAATACTGAAGCGGGTTGCCATTTCCTTCTCCAGGGGATCTTCCCAACCCAGGGATCGAACCCACGTCTCTTTACCGTCTGAGCCACCAGAGAACCACAACACAAAAGTAAATATCTTTAAAATAGCCAGTCCTTACAATGTCTTATAACCCCAAAGTGCGTACGTTTCTAATATACTAAAGATTAAGGAGATTAAAACACTCATGCTAGAATATGATTACACATTTGTACACACTATTTTTTCCCTTCTTATATCACATAACCTGTTACTAAAGGGGGCATCTGGGGGAAAAGGAAAGAAAGAAATGGTTCACATAAAAGACTTGGGTGGGATCTGATCATGTAGTGCCTGCAGTTGGCTAGGCCATAGCAATGTACAGATCCCCGACTTGGTCAACGGAGAGTTGTTTTTTGTTGTTTAGTTGCTAAGCCATGAGTAACACGTGAGTCATATCCCACTCTTTACAACCCCATGGACTTCAGTCACCAGCCTTTCCTGTCCTTTGCTGTCTCCTCAAGTTTGCTCAGACTCAGGTCCTTTGAGTCAGTGATGCCATCCAACCATCTCATTCAAGAGATAGTGCTCAGATAATTACTGTGTAAATCGTTATAAAATCAATAGTGGTTTACAATCACTGGGGAAAATAAATATAAGTCACCAAAAGATGAAAGAAACTTCCTTGGCAGATCCATCATCCACAAAATTAAAATGATGAGGCAGAAAGCACACACTGTCACAGATGCCGTAAAACTCAGATTCCTTGTTTGGGGAGTATGTGCAGGACCAGCTGCTCCTCACAGGCCCAGTGTAGCAGGTGCTATATATGAAAGCCAGTGTTCCTGTTTTTATTTCTTGTGACTCTTCCCTCATTCAGAGGATAAGGGGATTGGCCAAGTTGCAGCAAAGAGCTCACAGCTCCAAGTTTTAAGCTTCCAGGATATTCACTGAGATGATCCACAGGGTTGAAATGTGTTGCCTGTTCTTAGGCCAGTTAGCTTGCAATGGTGTACCATTCACTACAGACCGGGAGCTCGTGTACACCTGTAGTGGATTCATGTCTATGTGTGGCAAAGCCAATAGAGTATTGTAAAGTAAAATTTAAAAAATAAATAATAAAAAATAAAACCTCAAAGTAAAAAAAAAATAAATAAAATTTGAATTCATTGACAATATTTAAAAATGGAAATGTATCACAGAAAAGTGTAGATGCACAGTATCTTTTGAAAACAAGACTGGCTATATCATTTGGGAAGTCTAATACAAAATGAAAATGCAGCCACCCTTGTTCAAAAACAATTAAGAATTTTATGACAGTGATAATGGAGCATGAGAGCAAGTGTGGGCCTGTCTAAGCGCAGACCTGCTGTGCCTCCAGAGCTAACCTGCCCACGAAGCTAGTAGCCCATGAAAATCCAGAGGTGCCGGCCCCCCGGGCCCGTGTTCTGCAGATAGCAATCAGGGCAGCCAAGTGCCGGCTACCCCTCTGAAATGGAGCCTGCCTGCTCGGTCATCACAGCCTCCTTCGGTCCCTTTTGCTCCTACAATGAAGTCAAGCGTCAGTCAATAGTCATCACTGCGCTTGCTCAGTTGGTGCTTTTTCTTTCACCTTGACTTCGCTGAACCGTATATACCACCTGATTGGCCCCCGTTAAAGTACAAGTTTGCATCCTCTGGTCCAAAGGATCTAACTGCTCATAGAAAGACAAGCTTACTGTTCCCCTCTGGGGACACTGACCCGCTGCAAGGCTCTTCTTAATGCTCATTGAAAGCAGAAGTCACCCACACACAGGTTGGACAACCTGTTTTGTTCTAAGACAGTACAGTTAAGGGAGGATGGTGAGCACATGTCAAGAAGTAGCTTGGCATGACCTCAACCTGCCTCGCCTCTTCCAGAAGGGTTACAAGGGCCAGAGCAAGACAGGAAGATGGATGAAGCCCCTTCCGCTCTAGGAGTCAAGAAGTCTTTAATTTTTTGAAGACCAAAAAGATTTTGTTCTAAAAGCTAAAACAAAAAATGAAAACCACAAATGCTACTTTTAAAAAGTCACTCTCTTAAAATTAATGCCTATGCATAGTGTTAGCTATCAGTCACTCCGTTTGACCCCACCTGATGTACTTTGATGAATCTTTCTTCTGAAAAGAATAAATCATGCTCTTTGGAGGATAAATCGAACAGGCTTTGCTCTTCCTGAATAATAATGTATTCCANTATGCATAGTGTTAGCTATCAGTCACTCCGTTTGACCCCACCTGATGTACTTTGATGAATCTTTCTTCTGAAAAGAATAAATCATGCTCTTTGGAGGATAAATCGAACAGGCTTTGCTCTTCCTGAATAATAATGTATTCCATAATGATGTGCTTTGTTCTCTTGAGCCTCAGAATTTATAAGCTTGAAGTTTATTATAGACCCTACAACAGCACTGTTCTGTACTCAAACAGTTTTGCCTGCTGAGACTGCATAAAATCTAAAGGAAAATCTGTCAACAGTTCCTTTTCCCTTTGTTTGACCTCCATGCATTTCTGGGCACCATAGAGTATTTCATTTTTCAGGACCATTTCCAAGCCAAGTCTGTTTCTACTCAATATTTGTTCTATACTAAACCTGAAAAGGTTCATTGGTCAGGGTTCTGGTTGACTTGTTCCACTAGATTTCCCCACTTGGTCTACATTCTTTACTTCATTTCCTAGCCGTAGCCTTTGCCAGTACTTTTGCATTCATCTAACTTAAGCACCCACGTAGTAAATATTTGGTGAGTACTCTATACATGAATAAATAAAAACATAATAGATTTATTCTTTAAGTGACCAATATGATAAAATATATTGCTTTTTAATGCTTTTAATAACTTTCTCATTATTGTTGCTTTTAAGCAAAGGTAAATATGCATGCTTTATGTTCAGTCGCAATAGGTCTTTTATAAAAAATGCTTGAAGAAAAACATTAATTTCCTTGAGCCTTGTTGCAGTTCAGGAAATGTGAAATAATTTAATGATACTTTGTATTAGCATGCCCAACTTGTGCATTTATCTTTATTCAGTTCTACTATAATTTATATATATTGTTATAGGCATGCAAATTGCAAATACTGCTGCGTGTGTGTCTTTATTTTGTTCACTCGTTCAAAAAGTCTTTTAAAGAGACTGCAAATGTGGCTTTTCCTTGTGACTTCATCTCCACTACCCCCATGTAACTCTAGGGTTCTTTGTGTCCTGTGGTTGGTTACTCAGTAGACATTAGAGATAAATGAGATCATTTGATGACTGTAATACTGAAGCCACTCAACCTCAAACTTTCTTCTTCTTCCTCTTTTTCTCTCCTCAGCCCTCAACGTTTAACTTCTTACTCAGTTACTTGAGGATTTCACATTTTAGGACCCTAGGTAATATTGGATTTCCAAAACAATGGCTCCATTTTCTTTTTTATTGATTTATTTACTTGCTGAAGTATAGTTGATTTACAATATTGTGTTAGTTTCTGGTATATAGCATAGTGGTTGAATTTTTTTTCTTCAGATTCTGCTCCAGTATAGGTTATTACAAGATAATGGGTATAGTTCCCTGTGCTATGCAGTATATATCCTTGTTGCTTAGCTATTATATATATAGCAATTGTTAATCCCAAACCCCTAGTTTGTCCCTCCCCTTCTTCCATCTTTCCTTTGGCAACTACAAGCTTGTTTTCTATATCTGTAAGTCTGTTTCACATATACATTTATTTGTATTTTTTTAAGATTCCTTATGTTATATAGTATTTGTCTTTGTCTGACTTATTACACTAAACATAATATTCTCTAGGTTCATCTACATTCCTGCAAATGGCAATATTTCATTCTTTTTTATGGCTGAGTAATATTCCATTGTGTGTGTGGGAGGGGTCTCACATTTCCTTAATTCAATTGTTCATTGATAGAACTGCTGTGAAGATTGGTGTGCATATATCTTTCCAAATCAGTGTTTTCATTTTTTCTGTTTTTTTTTTTTTTTTTTTCNTTAATGATACTTTGTATTAGCATGCCCAACTTGTGCATTTATCTTTATTCAGTTCTACTATAATTTATATATATTGTTATAGGCATGCAAATTGCAAATACTGCTGCGTGTGTGTCTTTATTTTGTTCACTCGTTCAAAAAGTCTTTTAAAGAGACTGCAAATGTGGCTTTTCCTTGTGACTTCATCTCCACTACCCCCATGTAACTCTAGGGTTCTTTGTGTCCTGTGGTTGGTTACTCAGTAGACATTAGAGATAAATGAGATCATTTGATGACTGTAATACTGAAGCCACTCAACCTCAAACTTTCTTCTTCTTCCTCTTTTTCTCTCCTCAGCCCTCAACGTTTAACTTCTTACTCAGTTACTTGAGGATTTCACATTTTAGGACCCTAGGTAATATTGGATTTCCAAAACAATGGCTCCATTTTCTTTTTTATTGATTTATTTACTTGCTGAAGTATAGTTGATTTACAATATTGTGTTAGTTTCTGGTATATAGCATAGTGGTTGAATTTTTTTTCTTCAGATTCTGCTCCAGTATAGGTTATTACAAGATAATGGGTATAGTTCCCTGTGCTATGCAGTATATATCCTTGTTGCTTAGCTATTATATATATAGCAATTGTTAATCCCAAACCCCTAGTTTGTCCCTCCCCTTCTTCCATCTTTCCTTTGGCAACTACAAGCTTGTTTTCTATATCTGTAAGTCTGTTTCACATATACATTTATTTGTATTTTTTTAAGATTCCTTATGTTATATAGTATTTGTCTTTGTCTGACTTATTACACTAAACATAATATTCTCTAGGTTCATCTACATTCCTGCAAATGGCAATATTTCATTCTTTTTTATGGCTGAGTAATATTCCATTGTGTGTGTGGGAGGGGTCTCACATTTCCTCAATTCAATTGTTCATTGATAGAACTGCTGTGAAGATTGGTGTGCATATATCTTTCCAAATCAGTGTTTTCATTTTTTGTTTTTTTGTTTTTTTTTTTTCCCTAGAAGTGAAATTCCTGGATCATATATGGTCTTAAGTTACCAGATCAATTTTTTAAGGAAACTCCATACTGTTTCCCATAGTGACTGCAGCAATTTACATCCTACCAGCAGTGTGTGAGAGTTCCTTTTGTCTATATTTTCAGAAATGCTTGCTTTTTGTAGGCTTTTTCTACCCGAGGCTCTCATACTTAGTTGAGAAACAACAGGATGGCCTCAGGTCTCCATGACTAGAGTCGCTCTTCCCCACCTTCACTCTTGTTCTAAATATCTATTGACATACCCTCCTCAGGCCTCTCAAATTGAAATGTCCACCCTCACCCTTAGGGTTTGTCTTAGCCATCTTAAGTGAATCTGCCGTAATGGCTTACATTCGTTAAACATTTATTAAGGGTTATGGACTTTTCCAAGAACTTGACATAGACTATTTTCTTCAGCCTTCACAAAAGCTAATGAAGGTAGATACAATTACTATCATAATTTATCAATTCTCTGACTTGTTTATTTCACTTTCTGAAATAGAATGTGTCTTAAAATCAAGTATTGGCAGCACTTGAAGAATCTTATTGGCACATAAAATGAAGGTGTATATATTGTACAATCTGTGGAATCTTAGATTTGATGAAATATAGTATCTGCATCCAACTGCATGAAAACACAAGCTTAGAGAAGTTAATTTAAGACCATGAATCCATGCAGTGTTATTCCAAAGCCCAATCTTTTAACTATTACTCTGCAACTCAGGGCAGCGATCCTTGATATTTTCTTTTCTTCGTCATTTCCTTTTCATAGTCAGATTTAAATGTACAGTTTTAAAAAAAACCAGTGGTTATTTTCATTTAGTGATTTAAAAGTGAACACATATTCATTGTAAAACTTTAAAGAGCATAAAATTTAAGGACAAGAGAGACATTGCCACGAATATTAAAAGATAGTCATATTGCCAACATGTTGGTGTATTTCTTCCTGGTTCTTGGCACCTTATGCACATTCACATGTTGACCCTTAATCAACCTGGAGGCAAGTGGTGCTGACCACCTGCGCAGTCAAAAATCTGCATATAACTTATAGTTGGTCCTCAGTACCCCAGGTCCTTTGTATCTCTGGTTCTTCATCAGGGTTCAACCAATCACTACTATTACTATTGGACCTATTATTGAAAAATACCCGTGTAGAAGTGGCCCAGCACAGTCCAAACCCATGCTGTTCAGGGATCAACTACGTATGTATAGCACTGGTCACATACCAGTGAGGTAGTTTTGCATGCCTCTGTTTTAGCACTATGCAGTGAGCATCTCCCCATGGTACAGCCCCACGGCCCGTACATTCATGCTAAGCTGCGTCCAGCTCTTTGCGATCCTATGGACTGTAGCCTGCCAGGTTCCTCTGTACATGGGGTTCTCCAGGCAAGAATACTGGAATGGGTTGCCACGTCCTCCTCCAGGGGATCTTCCCAAACCAGGGATCAAACCCAAGTCTCCTGTGTTTAGTAGATGGGTTCTTAACCACTAGCACCACCTGGGAAAGCCGCCTTCCCCATGGTTTTATATGTTTTATAAGCACAAGACTTTCAACAGTCATCTAACTTTTGTTGTAGTGTTGAGCTATAATTGAACAGCTTGTGTTTTTGCCAAGTTTGGCTCAGACCGTAAAGAATTTGCCTGCAATGCAGGAGACCTAGGATCAATTCCTGGGGTCAGGAAGGTTCCCTGGAGAAGGGAATGGCTACCCACTCCAGTATTCTTGCCTGGAGAATTCCACAGACAAGGAGCCTGATGGGCTACAGTCCATGGGATGACAAAGAATCACACACGACTGAGTGACTAACATTTTCCCTATAAGTACCTGTGATGGGCAACCTTATTACTATCTAAAAATTCCAAGATCTGTTTATACTTCTTTTTGAGTTATAATGGTTTCCTTAGCTTATCTATAGAATTAAAAGAGTATGTGCCTCCCACACAGAAGAAGAGCTGTGAGCATAGAGAAGTAGCTGAAAAATCCAGAGCTCAAGTGGGAGACATTTCCCTAAAGAGAACACCAGTGGCTTCCTCTGGAGCTGCTACTTGGCATATTCAGCCTCTTTGGGAGAGGATTTTATCCTTGCTTTAAAAGCCCCAGGGGGCTTCCCTGGAGGCTTAGCAGTAAAGAATCTGCCTGCAATTCGGGAGCCTCAGGACACATGGGTTTGATCCCTGGGTCGGGAAGATCCCCTGGAGGAGAGGGCAAGGCAACCCACTCCAGTATTCTTGCCTGGAAAATCCCATGGACAGAGGAGCCTGGCAAGCTATAGTCCATAGGATTGCGAAGAGTCAGACGTGACTGAACCAACTTAGCAGAAGCAGTAGAAAAGGCCCAGAGGGTCAGAGTGTTTGAAGTTGAGTTTACCATAGCAATAGGGTATTTGCTATACAGATTCTGGGCACATCGTTGAGGTGGAGGCTGCAAAATGAACAGTGCTTTCACAGTGTTGGGTTGTAGGGTTTGGGGCACAAAGAAACAGTGGTTATGGGAATTGGAAACTAGGAAATCTAGTCTTAACACTTCTGGGGCTCCTTTTCTAGTCTCACTTTCCTTATACCTCTTCTCACTACTGACAAGAGAAAGGGAAAATCAGCAAGTAATCAATACAGCAGAGTTCAGTCTTTAGAGAAGGTCACAGAGGACCATAGAAAGGAAGTTTTAAGAGAGCCCTTGGGAAGACTTCAGATTCCTGACAGCTCATCCACTAATCCCCAGAAAGCAACTTTGTACGTACTCCCACTTTCAAAAAAGAACTACTGTCAACTGGATTTTACTTCCTGGATATGTTTATGTTTACCATTGTGATTGGAATGTTTCTTGAAAATTAATGTTTTTTGATGCCTGAGGGATATTTTCTCAGTATCCCTGAAGTCTTCAGTAACATCTTTTGATTTTCAATTAAACAATCTAGAACCCTTTATGTAATCATTTCAATGGCTCAGCAGGTAAAGAATCTGCCTGCAGTTCTGGAGACAATAGGAGACGCAGGTTTGAGCCCAGGATTGGGAAGATCCCCTGGAGAAGGAAACGGGAACCCATTCCAGGATTCTTGCCTGAAAAATTCCACTGGGTCACAAAGAGTCGGACACGACTGAGTGGCCAAGCACACAGAACTCTCTAATCATAATTTTTTCTAAGTGAAAGTAAAGCACCTTACTGCCTGACTGTTCTGTGCTCGTCAGTACCTGCTACCTGTCAGCTATGTGTGTGACAATCTGTAAGGTGTTCTAGGGACAACCAAGTGCAAACACTGCTTTCTCTGTGCTACCAATGGAGGCAAAGTGTGACTGTTGATTAGCTGTCAGGGAGATGAAACAGAAGAGCGAAAGTGGGGGTGACTCAAGCAGATAACATATTTGTATAACTAATGCTTTTCTAGAGTTCAATTTCAGAAATTCAGTATGAATTCTGGGCTAATTCTTATTATTCAGCGTTAAATAACGAGTATTTGTTTTGATAGTAACGGGTGCCATTTCTCAGGGTGACTCTTAGAGCTAAACCATAATCCCTGTGCACAGAGCATTTGCCTTCAAATAAGGGAGAAAAATGTTTCTCTAGAGTCACCATAACCTGGGGCATTAACTGAGGAGGGTCATAAGAAGATCCAGCATTCAAAAGAAGGGAAAGCTGTTTGGTGAACAGCTTGACTAACGTTGATTAGGAATTTAGCCATAGCAATTGGGCAAAAGGAATTTTATGAGAAGAGCCTCCAAAGGGAAACTATTAGAGTGAATTTGGGAAATTTTGCAGATTCTATGTTGACAGCTGAAAAACATGAGCTACTTCCTGATATATGAAATTAATTTTCTCATCATTTTTCAGTTTAAGGAAATATGCCACCTAGTTGAGAATCCCTCTGAATTTCTTATTAAATGAGATGGGATGTATGTGTACATACATGTAGACATGTATGTGTGCTGGGTACACATACATCCCAGGTCATGGCAGTCCACTCCAGTATTCTTGCCTGGAGAATCCCAAGGACAGAGGAGCCTGGCATTCTACAGTTCATGACTTCACAAAGAGTCAGACACGACTAAAGTGACTTAGCCCACAAGCACGGATGTATGTGTATCCAGTACATACCATAGAACAAATAGAAAGAACTAAGCTTGTCTTTAAAATCATACCTCTTAGCTTAAAGACATGACCATTATTTTTAATCTTTCCTCTCAGGTTGCATGTACTTTCTGAGACAGTTGGCAGAATTTGGCTGACAAGAAAGCAAATTTTTTATGTAGTTTTTAATTTTTATATCAATTTTCCAATAATTTAAACTCTGTTTTTCTCTGTTTTGTGAAAGGAAAATATACATTGGCCCTTGTAGGCTCTGGAGCACTGAACAACACATTAACCCTCATTTTGTTATTGTGCAATCATATTTTCTTCACTCATTAGATGATAATGTTTTTATTGGTCCAAGACACTCGCAGCTGTATTACCTTCACTGCAGGCTTAAGCAATTAGTAGGCAGCCCTGAGGGATGGGATTGCTTGACTCTACCCAGGAGAGCTAGCTGTTTGAACAAAACAGTTGCTCCCTTTAAAAAAATTCTCCTCGTGATGATTTTAGATTGCTTTTCAGTGTGAAATATTTGCCTGAAAAGATGCTATGATTACATGTTACAATATAAAACAAATTTGCATGATTTATAAAGTTCATTTAAGCACTATAGTAAAACCATGTTAACATTTCACTTTCTGTTCTTGTGATTTTCCTTCCCTTCACTTGATCTCAAATTACTTGTTTTGGATGGATAGTAAAACGTGTGTAAGTTTTTTGGTGTGTGATCAAAGAGAAAGTTTCAAGTTCTCTGTCTTGGTTGGAAATATGAAGAAAGTTCCCAAGAGACAAAGAACTCAATGTAATTGTTTTTATACAGTTTATTCGAACACTACTATGCCCAACTACAGTAATACAATCTTGCTTAGCTAGAATATTTGATTTTTTATTACAAAGGTTTATTCTAGGAACACAAGCAATAGGTTATCTACAAAAAGAATACTGGTTTCAAGCACTGGAAGTCTCTGAAGGTTCATAGAGAGTTTTGCTTTGGTAAGGAAAAATATATTTAAAATATTCTTCTTAATCATTTGAGCAATACAAAGCAATTCCTATAGATAAATAAGTAAGGAATAGTAAAGTGTATAAGCAGAGTACAGAGAAGATAATACTCCTGCTTTCAAGAAGTTTACTATTTTATCTTTATGATGTAGTATAAACAGAGACTGGAAGAAATAAATCAAAATTCAAATCATTATATATTTATTGAGCACTGAATGTGCCCGAATTGGAAACTAAAACAGTGAACTAGAAGCTTAAGTAATTTTGAAAGTGATGCTCACTTAAAATAATTTTAACCCAATACAATTTTAATATAATAATTCAGATAATAAAACTAGTAGAATAGAGATATAAATTGTGTGCTATCAGAGAATTAATTGATTATCTGCTGTCAACCCATCATTGAACGTGAACAAGGCAAGACTGTGAAATGAAAGAAAAGGACGGGCCACCTGAGAATGTTAACACTTGGATTTTACTCCAAGAGTATTTTCTGAATAAGAACTATATAGGGGACAACCAAAGAATAAGATTTGCTCTTAAAAAGAGGGCCAAGCCTTTCTAATGTGGCCATAATTAAAAATTTCCCTCAATTTCTATCAGCTTGCCGAATCACCCCTTTCTTTGGCTAAGTTGAGAATAATTACTTAAAAAGATTGGCTATTTTGGCTACCATTTCAACTATCAGGAAGTTCAAGCCCCACGAGAGTCCACAGTAGCTTGGGGCTTGAACAGGACCTGCTGGCACAATTAAGATGCCACATGTGTGCGCCAAGATAATTCACAGATTCCCAAGCTCTGAAGTATTCTCATTTCATTTGGTTTTATCTAGAAAACAACAGGATATAAATATGTAGTTTGGTTTTGGATGACTTGGTTCAGAGGCAGTATAAATTACTATCCTGTTGAATTAGTAATCCAATTTCAAATTACTAATAAATTTGAAATCCACTTTGTTCAACCCCCAGTTCTGTTTCCCAAATTTTTCTCCCTACAAGCAACAGCTGTTTTGAATTTTTGAGTGATTCTTTCAGGTTAAAAATTTTTTATTAGTCTATTTTGTTCTATAGATTCTCTTACATGTATTTTTACGCCTTCATTGTTTCATACATATTTTTAAAATACCATCTATAGTAGCATTTTGTTGTTTAGTCACTAAGTCATGTCTGACTCTTTGCAACCCCATGAACTGCAGTACACCAGGCATCTCTGTCCTTCACTATCTCCCGATGTGCTCAAACTCATGTCCATTGAGTCAGTGATGCCATCCAACCACCTCAGTCTCTGATTCCCCCTTCTCCTGCCCTCAATCTTTTCCAGCATCAGAGTCTTTTCCAATGAGTCAGTTCTTTGCATCAGGTGGTCAAAGTGTTGGAGCTTCAGCTTCAGCCTCAGTCTTTCCAATGAATATTCAGAGTGGATTTTCTTCAGGCCTGGCTGCCTAGGATCTCCTTGCTGTCCAAAGTACTCTCAAGAGTCTTCTCCAGTACCATGATTCAAAAGCGTCAATTCTTTGGGGCTCAGCCTTCTTTAGGGTCCAATTTTCACATCCATACATGACTACTGGAAAAACTATAGCTTTGACTGTATGGACCTTTGTTGGCAAAATGACATCTCTGCTTTTTATATGCTGTCTACGTGTGTCATGGCTTTCCTTCCGTAGAGATACATTTCTATAATAGCATATAGATAATATATACAATAGCATATCTATGTCTATATCTGTAATAGTCTTCAGTGATTATCCTGGTACAGTAGTTTCTTCAGGGAAAATACTGAAACATGGATTATAGGGATATAGGACAGTGCATTTTCAGCTGTATTAGGTGTTTCCTGATGGCTCTAGAGTTAATATGCTAATAAACAACTCATGCCAGACCTTCCATTTGTAAGACCTTCCATTTCCCATATCATCTCCAATATTTGATGCTTCTTTGACTTTTTCCAATCAAATAAGTATAACATTGTATCCTTGTATTAATTTCTATTTTCCTGATTAGTAGTAAGATTAAAGATATTTTCATATATTTATTGGACATTTGTTTCACTTGTGAGTTCTTTTTCATGCTTTTATTTTTCATATCTTGCTGATTTTGTCTTTTTGTTTAAAAATTATATATAAAAGTTCATATTTTTCCATTTATTTCACTACTATTTATTTGAATTTCATCTTTGATTCTTTATTTAGCATTGAAAAATTAGCAGTTAAATTTGTTTTCAACTTTTGAGAAATAAATACAGTTAAGGTTATGATTTTCCTTCTGAGTATCACTTTAATTTGTATTAAATTATACTAAGTTGTATTAAAATTATAGTTTTGTCCAGATATATGCCCAGGAGTGGGATTTCTGGACCATATGTTAATTCTACTTTTAGTTTTCTGAGGATCTACCATGCTGTTTTTTCTTTTATAAAAAAATACATAAAACAACATTTGTTAGTTGTAGGCTTTTTAATGATGTCCGTTCTGACTGCTGTGAGGTGGTACCTTGCTGTTTTGACTTGCATTTCTCTAATAATTGCTAACAGCATCTTTTCATGTGCCTACCGGCCATCTGAAATTCTTCTGGAGAAATGTCTCTTTAGGTTTTCTGTCATTTTTCGATTGGGTGGGTTGTTTTTTTGTTGTTGAGTTGTATAGCTGTTTGCATATTTTGAAAATTAAGCCCTTGTCAGTCACTTTGCTTGCAAATATTTTTTCCCAGTTTGTAGCTCGTCTTCTCATTTTGTTTATGGCTACTTTTGCCGTGCAAAAGCTTGTAAATTTTATTAGGTACCATTTGTTTATTTTTGTTTTTGCTTCTATTGCCTTGGGAGAATCACCCAAGAAAACGTTGATACGATTGATGTCCGAGAATGTTTTGACAATATTCTCTTCTAGGAGTTTTATAGCATCATGCCTTATGTTTGTCTTTAAGCCATTTTGAATTTGTGTTTGTGTACAGTGAGAGGGGCTGTTCTAACTTCATTGATTTACCTGTGACTGTCCAACTTTCTCCACACCACTTGAAGAGACTTTTTCCCATTCTTGCCTCTTTTGTCGAAGATTGAACATTAAAAAAATTTTTAAACTCAGATCTCCCTCCAGTGTCTACAGCCTTTCATGTTCAGGTTGTATAAAATGATAATTGCATCTACGTTTATGCCATCATCAATATTTTTATTTTGACAAGCATCAACCCTAAAAAACAGTTGAAAGATGAGTACAATAAACACCATATACCCTTCATTTAGATTCAGAAATTGTTAGCTTTTTGCTACTTTTGCTTTATCTCTCTTAATTATGTTGCTAATATGGCATAGAACTCCTACATATAGGCCTCTTTTATTGTGCTTTGCTTTATTGCACATCACAGATATGCATATTTTTAGATTAATTTTTATTAGGGTATAGTTGATTCATAATGTTTTATACATTTTTATTTATAAACTAAGATTTTGACAATCTTGTGTCAAGCAAATCTATCACTGCCATTTTTCCAACAGCATTTACTCATTTCACCTCTCTGCGTCACATTTTCGTAATTCTCAAACCATTTCAAACTCTTATTACTATATTTGTTATAGTGATCTGTGATCAGTGATCTTGACGTTATTCTTGTCATTGTTTTGAGATGCCACTAATTGTGCCCATATATCCATATAAGACAGTAAACTTGATATATGTTGTATGTGTTCTGAATGCCCCTCTGACTGGCCATTCTCCCATTTCTTTCACTCTTCTTGGGCCTCCCTACTCTATGAGACACAACAATATTGAAATCAGGCCAACGAATAACTCTACAATATCCTCTAAGTGAAAGGCCTTCAAGTGAAAGGAAGAGTCACATATCTCTCATTTTAAATCAGAAGCTGTCAGTGATTAAGTTTAGTGAGGAAACCACACGGAAAATTGAGATAGACAAAAAGGTAGGCCTCTTGTGCCAAACTCTTAGCCAAGTTGTGAATGCAAAGGAAACTTTCTTGAAGGAAATTAAAAGTACTACTCCAGTGAACACACTAATGATGAGAAAGTGAAACAGCCTAATTACGGATCATAGTGAAAGTTTTAGTGATCTGCATAGAAAAACAAACCAGCCATAATATTCCTTTAAGTTAAAGCCTAACCAGAGCAAGATCCTAACTCTCTTCAATTCTATAAAGGCTCAGAGAGGTGAGGAAGATGCAGAAGAAAACTGAGGCTATTAGAGGTTGGTTCATGAGGTTTAAAGAAAAGGAAATAAATTGTCTCCATAACATCAAAGTGTATGATGAAGCAGCAAAAGTGCTGATGTTGAAGCTGCAGCAAGTTATCCAGAAGATCTAGCTAAGTTAATGAATGAAGGTGGCTACATTGCACAGATGATTCTGGGGGTAAACAAAACAGCTTTCTGTTGGAAGTTGTCATCTAGGACTTTCAGAGCTAGAGAGGAAAAGGCACTGCCTGGCTTTAAAGGACAGGCTGACACTCATATTAAAGGCTAATGCAGATGCCGACTTGAAACTGAAGCCAGTGCTCATTTACCATTCTGAAAATCCTAGGGTCCTTAAGAATTATGCTAACTCTATCCTATCTGTACTTTAGAAATGGAACAACAAAGCCTGATGACTAAACATCTGTTCACATCCTTGTTTACTGAAAATTTTGAGCCTACTGTTGGGACCTACTGCTAAAAAAAAAAAAAAAAAATTCCTTTCAAAATATCACTACTCCTTGAACATGTACCTGGTCACCTAAGAGCTCTGATGGAGATAAACATGAATTTCAGGTTGTTTTCATGCCTGTTAACACAATATGCATTCTGTAGTCCATGAATCAAGGGGTCATTTTGACTTTCAAGTCTTATTATTTAAGAAATTTCATAAAGTTATACATGCCATATATAGTGATTCCTCTTATGAATCCAGAAAAACTCAACTGAAAACCTTCCAGAAAGGATTCACCATTCTAGATGTCACTAAGAGCATTTAGATGAGCAAGTGATACCATTCTAATGGCAGAAAGTGACGAGGAACTAAAGAGCCTCTTGATGAGGGTCAGAGAGGAGAGTGAAAAAGCTTCCTTAAAACTCAGCATTCAGGAAAATACAATTATGGCATTTGGTCCCATCACTTCATGGCAAATAGATGAGGAAAAAGTGGAAAAAGTTACAGAATTTTGGGGGGCTCCAAAATCACTGGGGATGGTGATTGCAACCACGAAATTAAAAGATGGGTGCTCCTTAGAAGGAAAGATGTGACAAACCTAGACAGCATATTAAAAATCAGAGATATCACTTTGCTGACAAAGGTCCATATAGTCAAAGTTATGGTTTTTCCAGTAGTCATGTACAGATGTGAGAGTTGGACCATGAAGAAGGCTTAGTGCCAAAAACTTGATGCTTTTGAATTGTGGTGCTGGAGAAGACTCTTGAGAGTACCTTGGACAGCAAGGAGATCAAACTAGTCAAGCCTAAACGAAGTCAACCCTGAATATTCATTGGAAAGACTGAGGTTGAAGCTCCAATACTTTGACCACCTGAGGCGAAGAGCCAACTAAATGGAAAAGATGCTGATCCTGGAAAAGAGGGCAGGAGGAGAACAGGGCAACAGAGGATGACATGGTTGGACAGCATCATTGACTCAATGGCACACACTGGTAGAGAGTAAAGTACAGGGAAGCCTGGTACCTTGCAGCCCATGGGATTGTAAGGAGTTGGACACAACTTAGTAACTGAACAACAAGAACATTCATGATTCATGGGAAGAGGTCCAAATATCAACATTAGCACGAATTTGGAAGTAGTTAATTCCAACCCTCATCAATGACTGTGAGGGGTTTAAGACTTCAGTGGAAGAAGTAACTGCAAGTGTAGTGGAAATAGCAAGAGAACTCGAAGTAGAGCCTGAATATGTGACTGAACTGCTGCAATCTCATGATAAACTTGTAACAGATGAAGAGTTGCTTCTTATGGATGAGCAAAGAAACTGGTATCTTGAGATGGAATCTACTGCTGGTGAAGATACTGTGAATGTTGTTGAAATGACAACAAAGGATTTAGACTATTGCCTAAACTTAGTTGATAAAGGAGCAGCTTGGTTTGAGAAGGCTGATTCCAATTTTGAGAAAAGTTCTACAGTGGGTAAAATGCTATCAAACAGCATTGGATACTATGGAGAACTTGTTTGTAAAAGAAAGAGCCAATTGATGTGGCAAGCTTCATTGTCTTATTTTAAGAATTTACCACATTCACCCATCCTTCAATAATGACCACTCTGATCAAGCAGTAGCCATCAAAATGGAGGCAAGAACCTCGACCAGTAAAAAAGACTGACTTGCTCATTACACTCAGATGATGGTTAGTATTTTTTTTTAAAAATAAAGTATTTTTTAAAATTAAGGTGTATACATTGTTTTTAAATAGACTACAGTATATAACTGTTGTTGCACCAAGAAATCAAAAAGTACATGTGAATCACTTTATTTTGATATTTGATTTATTGCTATGGTTTAGAACCAGATTCACAATATCTGTGAGGTATGTCTGTATTTCAGCAGGCATCTTCTAAGAAAACATGATTCTTCTCTATGACCACAATGCCTTTTGTACACCCATAGAATTCATATTCATATAAGAATATTACCTAATAGCCAGTCTACATTTCAATTTCTTCAATGGCTCTGAAAATAGCCCTTGTATATTTTTCTTTTTAAGTTCACATCATTCCAAGGATTATATGCCCACTGCCTTTTGTTATCATGTTTCTTTACTTTCATCTGGATAAGCCACTGCCTTTTATTTTCTTTCATAATCATATTTTTGAAGAGTTCAGCATAAGTTGTCTTGTAAAATGTCTGACAGCCTGGATTCATTCAACTTTTTTTTTTTTCCCACATAATTAGGTTAAACCTTTTGGACCAGAAGACTATATAGATTATGTTTTATACCTCTTATCAGGAGGCATATAATATGTTGTCTTGTTAATGTCCTAATAATGCTAGGCTGGATCACTTGACCAGGGTGGTGTTTTCCAGACAGCACCATGGTAAATCTCATTTTTCCCCATTTCCAATTAATAAGTAATCTGTAGGGGCACCTGTCCATTAGTTTTGTTTTTTTTCCTGGTTTTTGCAGTACACTATGTGCAGAAAAGCATACATATCATTAGTGTGTTGCTCAGTGAAGTTTCACAAACTGAATACATCCATGTAAATAATCAGCCTCTAGCTTGAGATAAATAATATCATCAGCACTCTAGAAACTCGCCCCATACCTTCTTTCTGGCTCTTCATAGGTAACTACTATTTGAATTTCTGACTTCATAAATTTATTTTTATCTTATTTTATACTGTAACTAAACCTAATCATGCAGGATGTACCTTTTCATGACTGGCTTATTTAACTCAAGATCAGGTTTGTGAGGCTCATGTGTATCATTGTATGGTGGCTTAATTTTGCTCATTATTGCTGTTAATATTTTGTTGTATGAATATATAAATGATTTTTAATCCATTCTCTTAATGGATTTGGGGGTAGTTTACATTGGAGATATTATAAATAGAGATTGTGTGAACACTCTAGTATATTTCTTCTGATTAAATTTTCATTTATGTTGGAAATGTTCCAACAGAATAGAATAGCTAGGTGACAAAATATGCCCAAGTTCAGTTTTCAGAGTTATTGTGGTAATTTACCTGCCCACACAAGTGGTTAAGTATTCTAGTTGCTCCTTACCCTTGCCAATTCCTAATATCATTAACTGCTTCCATTTTAGGCATTTTGGGGAGGGTATAGTGGAATCTTACCTCACTTTTAAAGCTCTCTAAATGAATCTATTTAAAAACATTTCAAAATAGTCAACAAGAAATTATATTTGCTGAAATCTGTTACTTATTTTTTTGTTTGCCACTAATTTTTGCATCCAGCTACTATGCTGTATTGGTTCAATTTCCTGCTTGATGATGAATACTAAAAATTCTTTCCATGAGAAGACAGTATAATCTTTCTGGCTCCATTTATCTAATTATTTTGGTCTACTTTGATCTGAGTGATAGTTTAGTTGTGTATGGAGTTTGGGGATAAATATTACTGTCTCAGCCCTAGGAAGATTCTTTCCCATTGTCTCTTGCCAATACTCATTGTTGATGAGAAGTCTGGTATCAGTTTGTTTGTTTACAGGCATATATCTTTTCTCTCTGGTGGATTTTTAAGATTTTCTCTTTTTTTGGCATTGATTGTCATTAGGTCACATTATTACTTTTTTAAAAAATTTATTTTTTAATTGAAGCATAATTGCTTTACAGAATTTTGTTGTTACATTATTATTGTTTGACATTTTACTACAGTGTACCTATATGTGAATTTACTTACATTTTTTCTACTGGAAACTTGATGAAATTCTTCAATTTGGAGCTATGTTTCTTATATACAAGAATATTCACATTCATTATTTTAATTTTTCTTCTCCTCTATTCTCTGTCGGTATTCTGAGACCTTCTCATTCTTTTTTTCCATATGTCTTAAATTCTCTTTCATGTTTTTTATTTATCCCTCTGTGCTGGATTCTGTGTGATCCGACAGAATCTTCTCTCTTTCAATTCACTTATTCTCTCTGTTAGTGTAATATTAAATTTGTTCTTTTAAGCTTTTAAAAATTTTAATTACTCTATTTTTTTCTTTCAAGAATTTCTGTTAGGTAATTTTTCAGATCTTATTCTTTTTCATACCACCTTGCCTTTGTTTTATGTTTTCCTTCCTTTCCTTTTTGAACATGGTAAATAATTTGAAGTCCTTTTAAAATTACTGCATTATCTCCATTTCCAGTATGCTATGCAAATCCTCCATTTGCTTGTCAACTCACTCTTATGATGGTTACTTTATTCAGCATAGTCATCATGTTATATAATAATCTCTTTCTTGCAGTTTATCTGTGTGGTATTATCATTCGCGCTAGTCTTTGATGAATTTTTAATGTTAATTTCCCAGCTTGGGGATATAGGGCTTTGTGTATCACCCATAGTCATACCTCTATCCATGAACAGAGCAAGCTTAGGTTTTCAGTTTCTTGTGGCTGATTATATTTCAACATACAATGGTGGATAGAAACTTCCTCCTAGTCATTCCAGAAATTTCTTGTTTCCGTTTCATTTGTGAAACACTTTCCTGGCCCCTAGCTTCACAATGAAGGTTCAATTCTAGCTCTTTGCTCCCAGAGTCCTATGGTCTAGTTTATCTTCTGCAAGTAATCCAGATCCTCCGCCATTTATTGATAACTTGTTCCTAATTTCTATTGAGCTTATTGGGATCAACTTCAGTTTAGCACTTTCACTTTGAGTTATACTGCACACCTGACATCTGAAAATTTCCTCTTTTTTTTTTCAGTTCCAATTTGGACTATATATTCAAGGTTTTTTAAAATGGGGTGGAGGGATTGTTGTTACCCAACATTTCAACATCTTCACAGCAGCTTGGGGGATTTCCTGCGTCTGATATGTCTTCTTTAAAGGTGCAAAGTCCTGGGTCATTGTCATTTGTTTTCACTTCCAGTTAACTTCTTTACCCAAAAGTCTGCTAAGGGAGTTAATTCTAAGGTGGAATTAGTTTCTTCTTATTTGATATAATGCCCATTTTTACTACTTCAATCTTTTTTTTTTTTTTAATGAAGATAAATCTTCAAAAAAACAAACAAACTTGAAGTTTGACAGTATCACTGTCTGAGAAAGAATATCAAGGATATAGTTTCTATCACTATGTCATAATATTTGAAATCCTACCGTTAGGAATTACTTTTATATAGTTACTATTTTATTTCTAAAACTAAAAATCAGTGTGTTACATTCAGTGATTAAGACCTCAAGAAATCACTTCCTTTTTGGCATTATCTGATTTCCTAATAACAACTATCTGAAAAAAACCCATGCATACAATATGAGTGTTGATTTAGATGGTAGTAAAGTTATGTGAGAAAACTCAGACCCTATAAAAATATGTCACATACAATGTTTGCTAATTCTGTAATTGGAGTTGTATTAATATGTGTATACATAGGCATATATGTGTGATTACATACACATACAATATTCTAAAGCATGATTCATTTTTATAATTACAGATTTGATTTTAAATTTATTTTTTTTTACTACAGTTAGTGCTAAATGCTTATGAACTTTAAAAAATACAATATTAATTTTTGACAGCATAAATACAAAAACTTTGAGATAGGAGAAATAACTGAGGTTTTAGGGGGAAAACATTTATTTTGGTATTAGGATATATTTTCCAAATTGTCAAATTAGATTTAGAAAACCTCTAGCCCTTTTACAAAAAAGAAAAAGCACACATGTCATCTTGTACAAATTTAGATGTGGCATCCCTCAAAATTAATTGTAAACAACTCAGCAGCCCTGGAGGTTTTGCCTCTGAACCAGGCTTGCTAGGAGAGTTTACTGAAAACAGTGGATTAACAGATACTCAATTATGATTTCTGTGGGTTGCCAAACTGCGTTCTTAAACTATCATTTAGCATTCTATATTTAGATAACTTAAAATTTTTACTTTTCCATAAAGAATAATTTTTTTAAGTATCATTTGTGGATTATAAAGTCTTAGGAGTAGGAGGAAACAATGTCCGTTTCCTTTGCCTCCCAAACCCTCTGACCCAATGAATTTGAGCACTGATAAAGGCTGAATTGTCTCTCCCCCGCAAGAAGTTCATATGTTGATGTCTTAACCCTCAGTATGTAACCTTTTATATTCGGAGATAAGGTCTTTAAAGAGGTAATGAAGGTAAAATGAGATTTTTAGTGTGGACACTAACTCTGTCTGACTGATGTCCTTAGAACCACATGTGCTCATAAAAAAGAGCTATGAAGACAGCAAGAAGGTAGCAGTCTTCGAGACAGGAAGATCTCAAGAGGAAGCAACCCTGGCAACACCTTGATTTTGGACTTTGAGCCTCCAGAAGTATGAGAAAATACATTTCTGTTATCTAAGCCACCCAGTCCGAAGTATTTTGTTATGGCAACCTTAGCAAACTAATACCAGAGTAATAATTCCTTTTCTCAGTCTCCACAGTTTAATTACTGTGAATTAATTAATTACTGGAAATCTCTGTCAGAGTTCGGTTTCATTCCTAGTCTTTGAGGCCTGGGAAGGACAAGAATGTATCCACAAAAAATTAACAAGACAAAACACACCAGCCCACTAGAGGAAACCTTTGTTTTCTAGAGGCTGAAAAGACAACTGAATATCTCTTGGATGTGAGCATTTTGCTATTTTTATTTCTTTGCTATATAGAATGTAAAAAAAAAGTGAGAGATAAATTTGGAATGAATAAAAGGTAGGTAAGAAATAGGAATTTACATTTTTTGTTGTTGTTCCACTTCAGAATTTTTTTTTCCAGAGAAATTTGTTGCAAAAATGTACACTTTTTTCCCTTCCTGCCTGGTAAAACCACCAGTATGTTTTCTCACTTGTCAGAGATACTTGTGTATGTCTATTTTGCCATCAGTAGTTGCAGGGGTTACAGCTGGGGAAAACATACTGCAACTATATTGAAGAGTATTTAATGTGTCTATAGAAATCAGTGGAGCCTGGCAGGCCCCAGTCCACGGGGTCACAAAGACTCAGACTCGACTTAGCAATTGAACAACGACAATAGCAACAACAACATGGAAATCAACAAAGACACAAAGCCCTGATTCTGGAAATTATTTATCTGAGAAGTAAAATAACCTTAAAAACAAAAAACTAAAAAACCCAGTAAAACATTGTATTTCTTCATTAATCTAATTTTTATTGCAGATATTTTAAGAAATTGGGCAATTTTTACTTTGATAATTTTAAAAATACATTTTATGGTGTTCGCTACTCTTCACCTAGCTCCTCCGCCAGCAATTTCTTTTGTTCCTTCCTATCTCTTCTTTTTGGTTTCCAGCAATGATGTTAAAAATAAACAAACGCTTTAGAAATTATAGTGCTTTCACACATATTTGAAGGACAAAGGTGGGAGGTAGTGTGTGTTTTCTTCTTTGCAGACTCTAGAAAATGTTTATGAAGTTAGCTACCATAAAACAATTCTGAAAAAAAAAAAAAAACACACATGCACAGGAGAATCTAAATTTCCCATTTTATTCGCTTGATTTGCACTTGAGGCTTATCCAATCCACCCTTCTCTCACTTTTCACTTCAGATCTGCAGTCTTAACTTCTAACTAAGTGTACTTATCATGCCCCAAAGGCAAATCAAAGGCAGTGTGTTCAAAATGAAACTGATTCTCTTTCCCCCGACTGTTCTTTGATAGCTTCCTCCCTCTGGGAATGTCACTCACCCTCCACTCCATCCTCACGCTTTTGCATCTGACAGGGTTCTCCCCATTCCCTCTGCATGTCACCAGTTCTTACAGTCGACCTTCTTTTTTCCTTCCCCGTTGTCTCCATCCACAGAAAGCCATCACCTTTGACCCAGGTTCCTGCAGTACATATGCTGGGTCTATCCTCTCCAGTTCATTTTCTACATTGCCCTCAGTTTGACATTTCTAAAATACCAACCTGATTATATCTACAACCATTCAGTGGCTACCATCTGCTCTTAGCCATACTTACCTTGTTAGACTTATTTCTGGATATCTTTCTATTCCAAAATATGCCTATGCTCAGTTTTTAAGAAATGAACGTTATTTCCCTTTGCTTGATAGTCTCGCTCACCTGTACTCTTATGCGTATTTTGGATCTCAATTTGTATGTCATTTCTTCTAGGAAAACCCCTCACCTTTTCCCAGCTTCAGTTAAGGACTCCTGTCAGGTGTTGTCATGAAGAGGTGTATTTACTCCTACCTTAGCACTCTTCATACTGCTTTGCAATGCCTTTTAACTTGATTCAGTCATCCACCAGTCTGAGAGTGCCAGAGGACAGAGGCAATCTTTATGTTGTAAAATTGTTCTGTGAACACAGAGCCTGGCGCATAACTGATGATGAGTAAGTATTTATTAAATGAACAGATAAAAAGTAATTAGAAAACAAAATTCACACTATTTCTGACGGACTCCTTGTTGTGTCTTTTTGTTTGGTAGAAGTGTAACAGATTACTCAAATGTGCTTGAAAAATCCAGAGGTTACCTTATGCCAAGTGCAAGTGTTATTCACTCAGTTCTGTCCAACTCTTTGTGATTCCCATGGACTGGGGCTTGCCAGGCTCCTCTGTCCAAGGAATTCTCCAGGCAAGAATACTGGAGTGGATTGCCATTCCCTTTTTCAGGGGATCTTCCCAACCTAAGGGTTGAACCCTGGTCTCCCACATTGCAGGCAGATTCTTTATCATTTGAGCCACCAGGGAAGCAAAGGAACATTTGTCGTATTACCTTATGAGGATTAAGGTATTCCGTTAAGGAGTCTTATTCCTTATTATTCCTTATTCCTCATACAAGTCTCAAGGACAGTGTGATGACAGGGAAGAAAATTAAATGATTCTGATTCCAAACGGATCACAACACTGACTCTCTTGTCCATTCCTGTTACTTAATAATAGAACAAATAAGCAAGCGCCATGACTCACTGCTCTTCTCAAGGGTGATGCAGTCTTCCCAATGGTTTCTAATTATTCAAGAGAAGTCTGGCTTTTTTTCCCCAGAATACATACATCAAAAGTGAAGAATACATTTCTTTAAAACATTGGGTAGAGATGTTTAAAATAATGAATCAGACCTGCAAAGTATTAGCAAATAATGGGTGGTAAATCCTTGAGCTTGGTCAAAGATTTTTACACAGGGAGTGTCCAGGTATATGTATGCCTCTTGTTTTTCTTTTCCAGGAACTATTAGGACTGCTCCAAAGGAGTGGAAAGTTACTATCTGACAGATTAGATCAAGTTGGAGGAAAGAGCTCCTTTATTGTTTTGACATTTATATGTTGGTCCAGTATGTCAATAAAGTCCTTGTACATTGCACAGCTGTGTCCGGTGCAGGAGAGGCTTGCCAATGTTAATGGCAGCAGCACAAAGAGTTCTTCTGCTGACCGTGCCTAATACTTTTATACTGATTAAATATTTAAGAACCAAAAGGTTCCGTATTTAAAGACAGTAAACCATGCCAGTGTAAATCAAAGATTTAAAATGTCAGACAGCTCTAAGACTTCGGGCTAATCATTCACCATGAGAATATTAAAAATTTTCTAATCTGAAACTGAGTTTTTCTATGCTGCCATCAAGCATATCTAAAGTGGGGGAGACTTCAGGGCAACATTCTTCTTCTTTTAGGATTTATTCTCAAAGGACACAGTGAATGTTATATCCCACCACCACCCCCCAAAAAAGTAGGTGTTAGAAGAAAGTGCTCAAAGCTGCCTTTGAAGTTTACTACCAAGATTCAGAGTCTTGACAGACCAAACGGGTATTTGGTGCTTGCGGAAAAACCTGTACTCCTTTTATTCTTCCTAGAAGGAATCAAGACACAATTCAAGTGTTCTGGAAAGGGCTCTGCATTCTGGGAATTTTCATGGCTTAATTTGTAAAGCCTGCCCAGTCCTCCTCATATTTTGCTTCTCCCACCGCCAACACCTTGGAACAGAGGCCTTGGAGAGCCAGCCTAAGTGGTGTAATTCACTGATGTGTTATTCAGCATTTCTGTTTTCTCTTGATCTATCATATTTTACAAATAAGTAAAAATGTTTTGATAGTTGACTTCAAATTATCTGTAGAAAGGTATACTGATTAAAAAAACATGATTCTTTTAAAAAATTATTAAAATTATCACCACAATGTCATCAGGACACTTGGCGGTAGAAAAACCTGAGAGGTGGTCTTTATTCTTGTTTTCTAGTAAAACATACTTAGTTCTAAGTGCATTACAAAATTTATTTCAAGATCATGATGGGTCAAAACTCAGCAAGGAGAAGAATGGCTAGCTTTAAACCACAGAAGAATTGGAGACAGTTGTCTTTTGAAGACACAAATTCCAGATTTTCTTGAAGCCAAATTTTGGCTAAAGTCTTAAAGTACTCTTAAAAGATAAACAGTCTATTTTATCTGTGCTTCAGAAACACACAGATTGGACATGGGAGAGCCAAAAGGAGATATGAATTTGTCACTTATTTAGTTTCATCTATGCTAAAATTGTTTTTTTGGTGAGTCAGCTGTGTCCCCAGTAAAAAATAAAAGACTCATGTTTATATCGCTCTGACTTTAATACATTTCAGAGTATGTTGTGAGGTTCTTACATTTTTTTTTTTTAAATCATAAACCATTTCAGTGAAGGGCGATGGAGAAAGCCAAAATTCTAGTCTATCTACTTATTTATCCTTTTCAATAAAAAAAACTCAGTGATAACAAAGGAGAAAAGAAACCGTTTGTAGTCTGAGCTTATACACATGTGCTCTAAACAGTGTCCTCTAAACCAAAAAATAATACATGTATTTTTATCACACTTATCTTGATAGTGTGTTGTAACTCACTTAGTCTGCACAAATTCAATTAGCTCGGAGAAATATCAATAACCTCACATATGCAGATGACATCACCCTTATGGCAGAAAGTGAAGAGGAACTAAANTTACATGCATCCCACTAGCTCTCCAGCATTGCAGACATCACAGACTGACTGCTTATAAAATACCTTCTTGAAATTCTAACATGTGCCAAGATTAGTTTTATGAACCTCAAATATTGGTCATGCGTACTAACTTATCTTCTATTTAACTATTAGAAAAATCTTTAGTTTTTCATAAAAGTGAAAGTGTGTGTTAAATTGTATATCTTTGGCAATAAATAGAAGAAAGGACTTGTATTTTTGGATTGGTTGAAGGCCTTCAGGAGGCCTTCAAAAGAACCAGGGACTGTGGGCTATTCCTTTGGAAACCTAGGTATAACAAACCTAGATGAGCTGTGGCCTCCTGAGCTGTAACTTGAAAAGATGGTGAACCGCTGAGAGCCAGAAATGTGCCTGATGGGGTATAGCTGGCCATCCTTCAAGGACCAGGGTGCTGCTGAGACATTTCAGCTGCTTATGGGCTTTGAACCAGATGGCCTCCAAGGGTTCTGCTGACATTGGGAGTCACTATTTATGGCAGATGAGATGACCACATGTTTCTGCTCAGAGCTTTATTTGCTATGCAGTTTATTTCACAGACAGTACTCTTCATGTTCTGGAGAGATACCACACATACGACCTGCTGGCTTCTGGGCTATGTCTCAGAACTGTTCCTCTGATGCTATTGTGGATAACTTGTTTTTATACTCATTTTAAGTTGGGAATGAGTCTTAACAGATAAAAAAGAAGCAGTGCTATTAGCAAACCCTTTCTAAGTGACCATGCATTCTTAATCCTTCACATGGCTCTTCAGGCAAACACTTATTGAATCTTTAGTTTTATAACAGTATTAATATTTGATCAAAGAGCAGGACCGTTCTATTGTGGTATTCCTGTCTGGATATCCAGATTCTCTTAAAGGTCAGCTCATGGACTTGAAAACTACCCAGTTTGTCCTCTCCCATTTAAAGCCTTTTAATGAAAAGTTGCATTGTTTGTCCTGAAACAAGTATGTTTGAGTTCAAAGATTTGGCACCAATGCAGCCTTGTTTATTTTAACATAGGTGGTGAAAAAAATAGCTACTTTGTAAGAAGCTGTGTGACTTCCTGAACGTTCTCTTTTCCAAGAGAGAGTGGCTCTGACTGGAGGACAACATCTGCCGCGGGGCAGGAGCAGAGAAGGTGGGTGAGTTACCCGGGGACCCTGCTTTCTAAAGAGCGCCCAGGGCTCCCATCTCCATGGATCACAATTGATTTTTTAACACAGATTTCATCTTGATTGATTTTAGACAGTGTTAAAATTAATGCTTTCTAAAATCTAGGCAGCTGTATCTTTGTCCTTGCATTGGTGAATTTCCATGAGAAAAGTGTTCAGAAAGAACTTCATTCAGTGAAAGATGTTGAGAGTTTTGGAAACGCTCAAACAAAACCTGTTGAATTCCTATGAACCCCCAGTGAGGAAAACATTAAGAACAGGGGTTTCAAAAGAAAAATGTTCCACATTATTTCACAGGTCCTCCTTCCGTTCTGAAAGTTGCTTGTTTGCTTTCATAAATAATACTTTCTCCAGCTGGCACACTTAAATAGGATCCATTGAAATAAATTTCATGGGACATTGAGCAATTCTAGTCCTTTTCTCAGTCAAAATTAAAGGTTATATTATTTGTTCTGTCCTTCCCTTTTGAGTGGCTAGGAAAGAAGTTGTTGATATTATTGTTAATGTTTCAAAGAAACCTACAGCTGCTGAGTTTTTTTCTTAAGTGAGGCACAGCTTTCCACCTTGGTCACGTCCCTGAAGATAGGCTCTTTTAGGTGTTACAGTTTCTCAAAGAGAGGAGGGTGGTAATGGACATCTCAATTCCTCCATTGATTGGCTCTCATGCCTCTCCTGAATATGTTAATGGTTAGGAATGTTGCTGTTGGCTGGAAGCACATGCTGATGTGACCACCTCATTGGTCTGGTGTGCCAGGTGGCATGAAGACTGAGCATTTTGGAAATGCCCATGGTTTCCATCAGCATAGAAAAAATTGACTAGTTTGTAATTAGAGCAGATCAATAGTGATACTTTTGTGTGGGCATAGGTGGAACAGAAAGCCTTTCACCAGTTTTAATAAAAACTCTGAAACCTGACTGTAAAGGAGCATTGGGGAAAATCCTATGACCTCTTTGGAACATATAAGAAGGACTCTGAGGGTGACCCTAGAGGTCAGAGACAAATGGCACTTTGGGGACGGCTCTTTCCAAAGAGAGCATTGTGTTCTCACTGGCTGCTTTAGAAGTAAGGCAGAGACCTCAACAAGACTTGAGAATAGAATTTATTGGCCAACATAGGGAAAAGTTGGCCCAGTGTAGCTTTGTGGCCTTTAACCCATATGATGGAGGGAGGGTGGTTCACTAGTAAAATAATCTTCAGGGTGGGGAACTGAACTGGGAAAATAAGTAGAGAGAGGAGCAGAACATATTTAACATTTAAGAACATAGTAAAATGTGAATTCTAACAAGGAGGCATATGGAAGCTTCTGGACTCTTCCAAGGGCATATGGGTCAAACACGCTCAGTGATAAAAAGTGAGGGCCTCTTTCCGACAGAGGTAGACCTGGCAGATGGTAGGGGAAAGAGGTGTGGTTGCAAACAGCCCCAGGCTTTGTCAATATCAACTGTACCCGCAGATGTGAAAAGGCGAACTTTCCTCATACAAAGTGTGGGAGAAACACCTGTGTGGTGGGATTACCGTCTGCACCAGCGCTGTGGTAACAATTCAGAGCACAAGTACAAAACCACCAAATGCCCTCATGGGCACCGTTAGGGGAGGGGCAGTTTTGCTTGGAATTTTGCAGAGCCAATAGGCAAGATATTTCGTGAGTTTGGGCACTTTGTGAAGAGCATTGAGTGATACTGGTTCCTTTTCTCCCTGGACATCTTGCCTTGAGGCCTGGCACCAAGGATGGCATCTAGGCCACAACACAGACATAGTCTAACCCTGAAGCCAGGTGTCACTCACTGTGCCTCAGGGCCCCGGGCACCTGGTATAGCATCTAACCCTGTAGCAGCCTCTCGTGCTTGAGGGCCGTCTTGCTGCTTCAGAGCTCTTCATCTGCAGAAATCTGTGCTCTGAAACCAGGCATGTGGGCTTTGCTTTTCCCAGAGCTCTGGTGGAATGTCCTTCCCCAGTCATTGCCAGAGGTCATTCCCTTGCTTCCTCTCATTTCTGCTTTGATATTATCTTACAGTGAGACCTTTCCCTATCACTCTGTATGAAATAACCCCCTCTCCTAGGATCCCCCCGATCCCCTTACTCCCCTTTTGTCGTAAGCCATTTTGCACCATATGACATTGTAAACATTCACTAGTGGTTTTTTTTTTTTTTTTGCCTTTATCACTCCACTACAATATTAGTTCATGAAGGGATTTAGTCTGTTTTATTGACTGCTATTTCTTACCATAAGCATCGTTTTGAATACTTGGGAAATAAATGAGTAAGGTCTTAAGCAGAACTTTTAACTCTTGATTTCTCTCAGTTTCCTCAGACTCATAGGCAGTTTGGGCATCAAGGGAATGACAGATGGGAAAAGCTTTTTTTTTTNCTGTTTTATTGACTGCTATTTCTTACCATAAGCATCGTTTTGAATACTTGGGAAATAAATGAGTAAGGTCTTAAGCAGAACTTTTAACTCTTGATTTCTCTCAGTTTCCTCAGACTCATAGGCAGTTTGGGCATCAAGGGAATGACAGATGGGAAAAGCTTTTTTTTTTTCTTTGCAGGTGATGTAACCTGAATGGGGCCAGGGTATAAAAGTTAAACAGTGTGCCGAAGGAACAAAGTGAAAGACTTTTCACTCTGAGAAGGAAACAAGCAGTTCGCACTGTTTCTTAATAGGTGATATTAGGTGATAAGTGAGGGGTCCTACCATGCTTTCAATATTGTCCTTGGAGTGGCACTGGCAATTTTCTTATCCTTAGGGGAAAAGCATCAGGNAAAGACTTTTCACTCTGAGAAGGAAACAAGCAGTTCGCACTGTTTCTTAATAGGTGATATTAGGTGATAAGTGAGGGGTCCTACCATGCTTTCAATATTGTCCTTGGAGTGGCACTGGCAATTTTCTTATCCTTAGGGGAAAAGCATCAGGACAAGTGATTCAAATGTGGTTTAGAAAATGCCAGAGTCCAATAGGGATTGATTTGTCTCTAGATTTCAATTTATTTAAGTCTTCCCTTAACCATCCCTTGATTTACATTTTTGAAAGCAAGGTAGCCAGTAGAGCTTGGGAAATATGTGTAGTTGTTTCAAAATTAAGTTTTATGGTATGATTCATAATTGACTGCGTTCTGTGCTAGCCCANGGCAAGTGATTCAAATGTGGTTTAGAAAATGCCAGAGTCCAATAGGGATTGATTTGTCTCTAGATTTCGATTTATTTAAGTCTTCCCTTAACCATCCCTTGATTTACATTTTTGAAAGCAAGGTAGCCTGTAGAGCTTGGGAAATATGTGTAGTTGTTTCAAAATTAAGTTTTATGGTATGATTCATAATTGACTGCATTCTGTGCTAGCCCACCTGCTCCGTGTTTTCTGGGTACCATCTTGCATGTGAAACCTCTTATGGCAATTATACCCATGATGCCATGGAGGAAATAGCCATTAGGAAAGCTTCTTTAAACACCAGAGGGCTTAAGGACTACGTAAGGGGTACCAGATCTTTCTAGTTCCCTTCTTGTCTATCTCTCTGAATTACAGATGCCAGGTATAGTAGGTTCTAAAGTAGGCTCTATGACTTCCTACAGGATACATGGATAAAATTTTAGCTCCACCATTGGTAAAATGGAGCTAAACACATAAAGTCCTTGAAAACCTGGTTGCCCAATCCCACATTAAATATCCTTATGGAGTTTAGAAGAGGTGCGTGGAAGCCTTAGAAAGATGAGTTCCCTAACCTCCTGTAGAACTGGATCAAGAAAAGGGACTAAGAAGATTTTTGGATTTCTTAAGAGGCTGGTCCTTAGAAGAGTGTCTCTACTAGCCTCATGTTGCCCTACAGAAGTTCCAGCACCGTCTACTGTTAGCACCGTGGTCTTGTCAGTGGCATTCTGGAGCCAGCTCATATAGGCTTAAGAGAGCAAGTTGTTAAGTTTCAACATAAAAGGGCCAAGGTGGGTGGGAATACTTACTTAAAACACTGAAATAGGCAACCACTATAAATTGGGGTTCTCCCCCTCTCCCAAGAGCTGTTAGGTAAACATTCACCAGCACACCACTAGCCTTTAGTCATCACTTAATGTTACTGTGAGCACTTTGCCTGCTTGGACTTTGTGTGTGTATAGACATGTGTAATGTACGTGTGTTATAGGGATGAGACGATAAAAGGATGTTTGAAAAAATGTCAGCCATATGGTGAGCAGAGGGCATGAGAAGTATGATATGAAAGCTAATGAGACATTTTAATGTTAAATATATTTAGGTTAAAATATTTCTTGTTGAAAAATTCACTAGTTTAAGAGTGTATCATTAAAAAAATTATAAAGATGCCTATGATTTATTGATAAGGGGAGAAAGGTGATACATATAATTGGAAAGTGATACATATAAAAGATCATATTTTTTGTAAAAACAAAATCATCCCAACTCTAAACAGTGTACATGTCTGTTTTTCTATGTTACGGGCTATAGCAATTAAGTGCTGTTGACATAAGTAGTGCAAAGGTAGAAAAAAAAGAAATTTTAAAATTCATATACTTTTGTATTATTGACCTTTGGCCAAGTATTTGTTGATTACATTTTGGAGTTATAGAGCAAGGACCAAGCAAAATGACTTTGAAAGAATATTATTTAAAAATGTAACATGAATGAAATGGCATAAATGTACATGAAAATTTTTGAGGTAAATAATCTTCATTCAGTTCCACNTTGACCTTTGGCTAAGTATTTGTTGATTACATTTTGGAGTTATAGAGCAAGGACCAAGCAAAATGACTTTTAAAGAATATTATTTAAAAATGTAACATGAATGAAATGGCATAAATGTACATGAAAATTTTTGAGGTAAATAATCTTCATTCAGTTCCACACACAACATTTGCAGCATTAGGTACTCAAAATAGGAAAAAATTAAAATAATACAAATCAGTTAGTGTATGATTGTATATGAAATGTTGAGGTTAAATGAGAGATACTACAGGGGGTGTGTGTATGCTTGTGTGTGCTTTAAAATACTTTGTGAAAACAAAAAAGGATAAAGCCATACCAAAAAATGGAGAGCAAGACTGTTTGAACAAATACAGGGCACCGTGCAGACAATGGACTATTCATTTGTGCTGAGGAACTGGAGCCTAAGCGTCTTTCCGCCTGTTCCAAGTAAGGCACAATGACTCTAACCTCGAACCAGTTCTTGAATCTCCCTATAAATCTCCTAAGGAGAAAGTAAACTTTGTGAGAGGATCTCAGAAGCTACGCTGCAGTGTACACAACTTGGCAGTAGAGATATGTAAAAAGAAAAACCATCAGAAGGCCTGGCCCCTGTGCTAACATGAACTGGGGTANCTCCCTATAAATCTCCTAAGGAGAAAGTAAACTTCTTTGTGAGAGGATCTCAGAAGCTACGCTGCAGTGTACACAACTTGGCAGTAGAGATATGTAAAAAGAAAAACCATCAGAAGGCCTGGCCCCTGTGCTAACATGAACTGGGGTATTAAACCTTTGCTGAGATGGAAGCTCTTTTCAGATCTTTATAGACGTGATCATTCAGACTCAATAGACGGTAACATATACTATCATATCATTGACTCCACCACATCAGATAAAGACCATCACCCTACAGCCTCAAATATTCCTCTGGAAAGAACACACAGGTTGTTTACCAGAGAGCCACCTGTATTTGTCTGGTAATCAGACTTTAAAGATAATAAGAGTACAGGGCTAGGAGTCCAAAGCAGGGTCTATTGACATAAGTAGGTGGTAACTATCCAACGCCCAGAGTTCTATTAGGGATAAGAGAGAAATAGGCACCTCTTGCTCCATAAGAAAATTCCTTTCTAGTTTGTTTCCTAGCAGTTGTCTGGTGTGTGTCCTCCCTGATGTTCAGTGACTACTTAATTGAGGGATGACAGATCTTTATCTGGGACATGGGCTTTAACACTCCAGGGAAAAATCACTCTGCAGTTGATGTGAGTAAACATGTATAAACTAGCTAATAACTATGCCAGAAAAGCCCAGCACAGCTGAATTCTACTGTGAGTCCCTGATGCAGGGTACTAGGAAACTGCTGCCTTTCCTCAAGTGCAAGAAAGGAAGGTGCCATGATGGTGTTGTCCATGGGGAGTATAACTGGAAGAACTGTGAATTCTATGAGTACTTCTGCAGTGTTATCATTTAGGAGTTATGCATGTAACATATGCTCAGGTATAAAGTTTCTCGAAGTGTGGGTCATAGGCCAGCTGCCTCCAAATTAAAAATATGTTTCCAGACTCCATTCCAGACCTACATTTAGATTATCTGGCAAAAAATTGAGAAATATCCTTGCATCTTTCCTCTCTTCATTGAAATGTAGTTCCTATACTATAATATTAACCCTTTTAAAATGTTCAATTAGTGGTTTTTAGTATATTCACAAAACTGTACAACTCTCACCACTATCTAATTACAGAAAATGTTCACCAACACAAAAAGAAGCCTCTTTGCATTAGTACCCATTCTCCATCCACCACCTACCAATCTCTCAGGCCAATAGCAACCAGTAATCTTCTTTCTTGGGCTCCAAAATCACTGCAGATAGTGATTGCAGCCATGAAATTAAAAGATGCTTGCTCCTTGGAAGAAATGCTATGACTAACCTAGACAGCATATTAAAAAATAGAGAGACATTACTTTGCCAACAAAGGTCTGTTTAGTCGAAGCAATGATTTTTCCAGTAGCCATGTATGGATGTGAGAGTTGGACTATAAAGAAAACTGAGCACTGAAGAATTGATGTTTTCGAACTGTAGTATTGGAGAAGACTTTTGAGAGTTCCTGTGACTGCAAGGAGATCCAACCAGTAAATCCTGAAGGAAATCAGTACTGAATGTTCATTGGAAGGACTGATGCTGAAGCTCCAATACTTTGGCTACCTGATGCGAAAAACTGACTCATTGGAAAAAACCCCAATGCTGGGAAAGATTGAAGGCAGGAGGAGAAGGGGATGACAGAGGGTGAGATGGTTGGATGGCACCACCAACTCGATGGACATGAGTTTGAGCAAGCTCTGGGAGTTAGTGATGGACAGGGAGGCCTGGCTTGCTGCAGTCCATGTGGTCGCAAAGTCAGACACGACTGAGTGACTGAACTGATTCTACTTTCTGTCTCTCTGATTTTTGCCTACTCTGAACATTTCATATCAGTGGAATCACACAATATGCGATCATTCATAAATAAAAAGATAACTACTAAATTACTATAAATAACTAACAATATCAGGGAGATGGAGAGGACTGGGAAGCCTGGAATACTGCAGTCCTTGGGGTTACAGAGTCTGACATGACTGAACAACTGAACAACAACAATATCACATTATTGCCTTCATTTGACAAATCAAATCCAGATATAGTAAAGAACAAAATGTAAAGAAATAAATAGCTATGAGTCAGTCAATCATTATGAACTCTAGTACTCTCCTAGGCTACAGTTAAATTTACCTTGATTTATTTTTGTCTGAAAACCAGGAGGTTACCTGATGAGGCTCGCCCTGTGAACCAGATTCTGAGTTTGATGGGTGTGGTGGAAATATGCCATTCTTTTTGCCTTCCAAGCATTCTGAGCACTTTTCCTAAACTTGGCGATTTCCCTACCTACAAGTCATCACTTTCTCAAGGTAGGCGCCTAAAATTCGCTTCTACCTCCCTAGCATCCTCAAGGGCACGCTTGAGCCCTGCTCTCCACCAGTCAAAATCATCTGTGCCACAATTCAGATCAAAACACTTTTGGGGTGCACTCCACTCAGAGCAGAAACACCTTGCACACAGGCAGATGTTCTAGAGGAATCTTCAGGACCAGAATCAGAGGTACTAGTTGGGCCAAATAGTGGTGATGGTGGCAGATGTTTCTTCTGGGACAGTTCTGAGTAATTTGAGCATCATTCACAGCTTGAGTTTCCAAGTGTGGCCCTCTGACCCTCCTAGAGCATTTGGAAGTCACTCATGAATCTTCATTTAATTCCTATTCTGCTTAAGTTTGTTGGGATGTATTTCTGTTAAACAAGAATACAATTGCTAATACAAGACTCTACCTTAGAGGCCCCACTAATGCTGAACTGTCAGTAGAAGCTTGCCCCAAATTCACTTGTGAGCTTTAGAGCCTGGTAAATCTCTTTTTCAGAGCAGCCCTCCTTTTTAGGTTCAATTGGGCAAATCCTTTCTCCCACTCAGAGTGTAAGAAGGTTCACTGATGGAGTATGAACCCTTTGTGATATTTGACACTACTGTGTTGATTTCTAAGGTACTCTGTGTAGAACACTACCTTGGAATCATTATTTCTTTGCCAAGTCCATCAGTCTAATGCTTTAGGTGGAATTATTAATCAACCTCCCTGCCCTACCACTTTCTTTGACACATATTAATGTACAACAACAGCTTTAAAGTTCAGTGTCTAATAGCTTTATCTAATCATCAAGGATGAATGGAAAGTTTTAAGAAAAAATATGAATTTGTGATTTTTGAACTTTGTATATACATGTTGTACACTTACTGCCTAATCAAGAACATAGTCAACCATTGCTTTCAACAAATTCCTTCTTATACTTTTTGATTTAAAGAGACTCCTTAGATGCTAGTGGGCCATCTGAGAGACCTGTGAGAGGATGGTTTCTGTGACGTTGAAGATAAATCCTAGGCAATAAGCTGTGAATATTCTTAAATGTATCATTTATGTTAAATCTGATTCTTTCCCTAACACCCTTCATCCTCAATAGGTTACTGCACATAATGAAGAGGCTGAGTTTTGAGTTTCTTAAATCACTTTGAAATGAAATCTAGAAGCAGTGCTTCAGTTGATGTTTTGACATTTTATCTACTCCTGTCTCTTATACACATCTAAATGTAGTTCCTATACTATAATATTAACCCTTTTAAAATGTTCAATTAGTGGTTTTTAGTATATTCACAAAACTGTACAACTCTCACCACTATCTAATTACAGAAAATGTTCACCAACACAAAAAGAAGCCTCTTTGCATTAGTACCCATTCTCCATCCACCACCTACCAATCTCTCAGGCCAATAGCAACCAGTAATCTTCTTTCTTGGGCTCCAAAATCACTGCAGATAGTGATTGCAGCCATGAAATTAAAAGATGCTTGCTCCTTGGAAGAAATGCTATGACTAACCTAGACAGCATATTAAAAAATAGAGAGACATTACTTTGCCAACAAAGGTCTGTTTAGTCGAAGCAATGATTTTTCCAGTAGCCATGTATGGATGTGAGAGTTGGACTATAAAGAAAACTGAGCACTGAAGAATTGATGTTTTCGAACTGTAGTATTGGAGAAGACTTTTGAGAGTTCCTGTGACTGCAAGGAGATCCAACCAGTAAATCCTGAAGGAAATCAGTACTGAATGTTCATTGGAAGGACTGATGCTGAAGCTCCAATACTTTGGCTACCTGATGCGAAAAACTGACTCATTGGAAAAAACCCCAATGCTGGGAAAGATTGAAGGCAGGAGGAGAAGGGGATGACAGAGGGTGAGATGGTTGGATGGCACCACCAACTCGATGGACATGAGTTTGAGCAAGCTCTGGGAGTTAGTGATGGACAGGGAGGCCTGGCTTGCTGCAGTCCATGTGGTCGCAAAGTCAGACACGACTGAGTGACTGAACTGATTCTACTTTCTGTCTCTCTGATTTTTGCCTACTCTGAACATTTCATATCAGTGGAATCACACAATATGCGATCATTCATAAATAAAAAGATAACTACTAAATTACTATAAATAACTAACAATATCAGGGAGATGGAGAGGACTGGGAAGCCTGGAATACTGCAGTCCTTGGGGTTACAGAGTCTGACATGACTGAACAACTGAACAACAACAATATCACATTATTGCCTTCATTTGACAAATCAAATCCAGATATAGTAAAGAACAAAATGTAAAGAAATAAATAGCTATGAGTCAGTCAATCATTATGAACTCTAGTACTCTCCTAGGCTACAGTTAAATTTACCTTGATTTATTTTTGTCTGAAAACCAGGAGGTTACCTGATGAGGCTCGCCCTGTGAACCAGATTCTGAGTTTGATGGGTGTGGTGGAAATATGCCATTCTTTTTGCCTTCCAAGCATTCTGAGCACTTTTCCTAAACTTGGCGATTTCCCTACCTACAAGTCATCACTTTCTCAAGGTAGGCGCCTAAAATTCGCTTCTACCTCCCTAGCATCCTCAAGGGCACGCTTGAGCCCTGCTCTCCACCAGTCAAAATCATCTGTGCCACAATTCAGATCAAAACACTTTTGGGGTGCACTCCACTCAGAGCAGAAACACCTTGCACACAGGCAGATGTTCTAGAGGAATCTTCAGGACCAGAATCAGAGGTACTAGTTGGGCCAAATAGTGGTGATGGTGGCAGATGTTTCTTCTGGGACAGTTCTGAGTAATTTGAGCATCATTCACAGCTTGAGTTTCCAAGTGTGGCCCTCTGACCCTCCTAGAGCATTTGGAAGTCACTCATGAATCTTCATTTAATTCCTATTCTGCTTAAGTTTGTTGGGATGTATTTCTGTTAAACAAGAATACAATTGCTAATACAAGACTCTACCTTAGAGGCCCCACTAATGCTGAACTGTCAGTAGAAGCTTGCCCCAAATTCACTTGTGAGCTTTAGAGCCTGGTAAATCTCTTTTTCAGAGCAGCCCTCCTTTTTAGGTTCAATTGGGCAAATCCTTTCTCCCACTCAGAGTGTAAGAAGGTTCACTGATGGAGTATGAACCCTTTGTGATATTTGACACTACTGTGTTGATTTCTAAGGTACTCTGTGTAGAACACTACCTTGGAATCATTATTTCTTTGCCAAGTCCATCAGTCTAATGCTTTAGGTGGAATTATTAATCAACCTCCCTGCCCTACCACTTTCTTTGACACATATTAATGTACAACAACAGCTTTAAAGTTCAGTGTCTAATAGCTTTATCTAATCATCAAGGATGAATGGAAAGTTTTAAGGAAAAATATGAATTTGTGATTTTTGAACTTCGTATATACATGTTGTACACTTACTGCCTAATCAAGAACATAGTCAACCATTGCTTTCAACAAATTCCTTCTTATACTTTTTGATTTAAAGAGACTCCTTAGATGCTAGTGGGCCATCTGAGAGACCTGTGAGAGGATGGTTTCTGTGACGTTGAAGATAAATCCTAGGCAATAAGCTGTGAATATTCTTAAATGTATCATTTATGTTAAATCTGATTCTTTCCCTAACACCCTTCATCCTCAATAGGTTACTGCACATAATGAAGAGGCTGAGTTTTGAGTTTCTTAAATCACTTTGAAATGAAATCTAGAAGCAGTGCTTCAGTTGATGTTTTGACATTTTATCTACTCTATGTTCGGTTTGCTCTAGCATGTGGGTATCCACAGAAAATGTCACAAATATCAGTTGATACTTTCTCAAATATGTTGAAGTTGATGTCTACAACAGCTCCCAAGGCACACAGATATGATATATGTGAACCTACAATTCCAGATTGAGAAACACCAGCCTGGAGTCTACTACTGTGCATTTTTAAGGCAACACATAGTCATTACAAAAAGAGGGACCTTGCTATCATAAAGTTTGTCCACGAGGGCTGTATAGAATTATATTTTAGGATAGAAAAATTTCCCAGAACATACGATCTTGAAAATAAAAATAAAAACCCATCCATGAAAACTAATCACAGAGTATACTAAGAAGATGAATTTGGTATATTTAAAGAAGATTATTGAATACAATAATTTCTTCTCCACAATGTTTAAGACAATACAGATACACAAGACCTTAACTGGGGAGTTGTGAGAGCCTCAAGGCATATAATTTTATTGGTGTGAATTCCCAGAGGAATCACACTTGAAACTGAACAGCAAAAGATCCGTTTGCTAGGAAATCATCTTTAAATTTAAATTCATATCCTGAGATCGATGGCTGAAAGGCAAAGTAAACACCCTAGGCAACACACTTTTGGAGAAGTCATGGAACTATCTTAACTGAGTCTTTCTCTGACTAAACTTGAACTGTTCCAATATACTAAAAATTTGCACATTTATGAGCATTTCACATGCTCGTGGTTAGGCTGAATTCCGCCTCAATCCTCGGTTTCTATCCAGTGTAACTTTCCATTACAGCAATGACTAGCTAAACATTGCAGCCTTTTAAGGGTTACTGTGATATAGCTCCTTAATTACTTTCACTCCCTCATGAGCTCTGTCTCTGGGGATGGGTATGTTTCAGGAGTGGAAGAGTGTTCAGGGGGAAACATTCCCATGAGCTCAAGCTGGACATAACTTGTTTTTAAGGCTTACTTTAAATATCTGGCAGTATTCTCATTAGCAATTCCATAAAGCAGCATAATGCCTCTTATTCTCATTTCCGCCTAGTCCCTCTTCTGAACTTGCAGTCTGACTGTTTGCATTGTTTTTGCCCCCCCCCCCCCCCGCCCCGCCTGGTGCACCAGGCATTCTCCCCTCCTCCAGCAGCAGCCTCTCTGTTTGATCACCAGGCTTCCTCCTCCTGCTCCTCCTCTTAACACTTCCTCCGAGCCAGTTCTTCCATGAAGACAGACAATAACAATTCACAATCAAATCTCCCCGCACCCAATAAGCCCAGAGGATGAGAGCCTGGCTTGTTAGGATCAGCACAAATAGCTGAAGAATGAACAATTAATAAGGATGTCTTTTGGTTTTGTATTCCTTAGCCTCTTCCTGGAATCTTGTGAATGGTTTTTATCCTTTCTGTGAGAAGCTCAAGTTCTCCTTAGTCCTGGCCATACAACATTGCCATACATTTTTAATGAAAAATGTTTAAAAGGTGTGGATTTATTACTTTAGGCTTTCTTCATTTTTAAGGTGACTCATATCTAAAGCATCTGTCGAGACTCTGACTGGTTACCCTCCTTTGAGAAATCACACCCGTCTAAACAAGTCTGTTTAAACCATTTACATTGTATGGTTGCTGATTATTATTGTAGGTTCTGAGGCTACGACAGTGCCTTTTCATTAAGGCTCAAGAGAGCTCCCCTAACCCTTCTATCTCCCTAAAGTCTTCCAGTAGAGTTTATGTCAGTTCTCAATAAATAAGACTTAAGAGGAAGAGATTGGGTAAAAAATAAGATGATTTATGTTTGAAACACTACAAATGATAAATATCTGCACTTAAGCAGTTACTAAAATTAACATTTAAAATTAGAAACAACTTCCATTTCGCAAAAGAGGAGATTGACATCTTCAATGATTTCTAGGAAAAGATATGAAAATATATTTGCTTAAAAAGTAAATTCTTGACCATTCTGAGGTTGCCTGGTGGATTCAATTGAGGGCCGTCTATGGGGTCGCACAGAGTTGGACATGACTGAAGCGACTTAGCAGCAGCAGCATCTATTCTAGAGGGATTCCTGATGGTATTTGAGAATGCAGAGGCTGAAGCAGGAGGCCAGAAGAACAAAATAGGGACGTGGAAAGGTGTATGCAGCTGACCCTGCAGTGGCTCCCTAACCACAGGCACACTGATGTTTCCAGAAATGTGNGCAGCATCTATTCTAGAGGGATTCCTGATGGTATTTGAGAATGCAGAGGCTGAAGCAGGAGGCCAGAAGAACAAAATAGGGACGTGGAAAGGTGTATGCAGCTGACCCTGCAGTGGCTCCCTAACCACAGGCACACTGATGTTTCCAGAAATGTGCATCCAAAAAAGAATTTAAAAGAAACTTTGGCTAAGTCAGCTGCATTTCATTTAGCACTACGCAGGGGGAATATGCGTCATCAGACCTCCCAGTTGTGATGTTTGTTTACAGGCTCAAGCAAGAATCAGAATCAGGTAGGATAACTTTCTCTCCAAGGGGGTCAAGGAGATAAAGGTTAGGAAGGCAAACTCTGAGGGACAGGAATGTGGTCAGAACTGCCTCTTAGCATCGAAGATGATCTTTTCCAGTTACAAAACTCCTAGTTTTCCATTTCCCGCAGCGTTGACAGCTGCCTAATGCAATCACGTCTTCTTACTCAGGTGACTCGGAGCAAAAATACCCATGTTATTCCTCTGTGTCTCCTTTGGCAGATGTAGACAGTGTTCTTCATGCTCTCCTTGTGTGCAAAAAGAATAAGTACTTATAACAATAAGCACTTTTTTAGGTTCAACAGGGACATATATTTATTGTGAAGACAGGGAGTAATTAAGAGTTAATAAAAGGCAATCTAATACTGAAAACTAGATGCTTTCACAGTTAGAAAAATGTCCAAGCATTTATTGCAAGTGATGATCAAGATAAGGTAGCAACAGTGAAATTAATGTCGAGATTAATGAGGGTTGGCTTTGTCCCAAGCACTGTCTTCTTTACCTGTGTCATTCCTACTGGTCCTCACAATAGCCCTACTGAGGCAGATTCTAGGATGATCCAATTTCACAGATAATCATGATGCAGAATTTTCAGAGCATTCTCTTACCAAGGATGCTATTAAAGTTAGCAGTGAACAAAGCTGTAGGGATGTTTGCTGGGTTTGTTGTTGTTTTGTTGTATTAGATAGCTAGCACTTAGATAAATGTACTGTGTGCGTGTACTGATCTAAGAACGTGATAAGTGTTAACTCATTTAATCCTCATGACACTCATATGAGCTAGAGACACATTATTATCGTTTTGAAGTTGTGAAACTTCAGAAAATTGTTGTTGTGAGCCTCAGAAAATCAAACAGTCTGCTCAAGGTCACCCAGCTCATGAGCCAGGAGAGCAGGCCTCTCACCCCACTGTCTGTCTAGAATGTTCAGAGGGAAAAATGTCTTATACAAGCAGTTGATGTTCAAGCATTTCTTAAACATTTTGTCAACTTGCCCAGTTTGCTGGGGCTAGGGGTGGATGTGTGGGTGTGTGGGTATTGTGAAGAAGAGATTGAGGCAGGGAGAGAGGTCTTTTCCCCCATCTCTTTTCTTCTTCTCAGACCTTGACAATGACTCTTATACCTTATGATCACTGGTGTGAGAGCTCACATTTCCTTTTATGAATGTTACTGCCTAGTAATCTGGTAGTGATGATAGACTGATCATTGGGGATTAGAAGCTATCTAACATATGACTGGTCAAAATCAATTTCAATGCTAATTCAGCTAAAGTTAACAGCTTAGGTTTTATTTTACTTAATAATTTTAGTACTTCACATTTAACAAAAAAAAGACTTCAAAATATATCCTATTTTCCCTCAACTATCAAAGCACACATTTCTACATAACTTGTTAGATAATCCCTTAAATTTCAAACAAATCCAAACTGGAAACTTCACCATCATGAAGGGCAGTTGCCTCTACTTCAACACTGACACCACCCACTTGTGCTGTCATGGAAGGAGAGGACATTAACATTTGCTGATGGAGTGTTGAGCATCTGGAAAACCTGTCTGTGGTTGAGAGTCCTGGCCTCACTAACGTAAGAACCTAAAAATAAGTAGGGGGTGGTGCTTGCATTGTCTTGGGAAGGAAAAGAATGTAAACAAACTCAAGGGGAGGAAGCTGGCTCATTCAAAATAAAGAGGATGGGGTACTGGGGGTTCTTCAGATGGCAGGGACCATACTCCATTTCTATCCAAGTTCTTTGGTTAGTAAGACCTCAAATAGGAATGTATGTTAAAAGAGGCTAAATTCTGATTGCTTTATATAGACCAGAAGCTCCCACAAATCTTATGGTAAGGCTTAGCACTGAACGAAAAGGGCCACTGGTCCTTGAAGGGCCAATAGTCATGGGTGTGGAGGAGAGTGAATAGCAGCCACACTTACCTAGAAAATTGTGCCCCCCAATCTTGGGATGGTAAAACCCCTGAGGGTCCTATGCAGACTNCCTTGAAGGGCCAATAGTCATGGGTGTGGAGGAGAGTGAATAGCAGCCACACTTACCTAGAAAATTGTGCCCCCCAATCTTGGGATGGTAAAACCCCTGAGGGTCCTATGCAGACTTTGAGCAGGAGAGACCAGTCTTCTGCCGAACGCCTGAGACCAAATTTCCTGCTAACAATGACAAAAGGAGGCCTTGACAGATACACACACATACACACACACATATATATATATATTTTTAATTTTAAGCAATTTGATATTTTTTTGTCCATTGAATGTCATGGAACTAGAAGTGGAGGGATAATTATGTTCTCTTTCATACCTTTTGATTCTCTGGAATTTATTGCATAAATTTTAATCTCAAGTTTTACTTGGCTTAATCATCATCATCAACATAATAATTTTTATAAACCAATTTCTAATGTCACTGACTCTGGGATCATGTTCTGGATACCTATAGATGTAAGATGAGATGAATGATTTAAATTACTGGTGCAGCAGAATCTAATATCCATTCATCAAAATCCACTCTCCCCTCTTCTTGCGTGCACAGTTAAACTACCTTTCCCAGAATTCCTTGCAGTTAGTGTGGCCTCATGACTCAGTTCTAGGCAACGAAATACCAGTGGAGGTTAGGTTCTCCACTTCCAGATATGGCCTGTTATAAACCTTCCAAGCAAACACATCAACAATCTCTTCTCTGTCAATGGAAATAGAGAGGATCCCAAAGTAACTGGAAATCTACATGTCAAAGATGACAGAGGTGTCTTCAGTCTTGAATGACACTGAGTTATAATGAACGATCATGAGAAATAGATGGGGAAACAGTGCAAACAGTGTCAGACTTTATTCTTTTGGGCTCCAAAATCACCGCATATGGTGACTGCAGCCATGAAGTTAAAAGATNTGACAGAGGTGTCTTCAGTCTTGAATGACACTGAGTTATAATGAACGATCATGAGAAATAGATGGGGAAACAGTGCAAACAGTGTCAGACTTTATTCTTTTGGGCTCCAAAATCACCGCATATGGTGACTGCAGCCATGAAGTTAAAAGATGCTTACTCCTTGGAAGTTATGATCAACCCAGATAGCATATTGAAAAGCAGAGATATTACTTTGCCAACAAAGGTCCGTCTAGTCAAGGCTATNGCAAAAGCTTTTAAGTTTAATTAGGTCCCATTTGTTTGTTTTTGTTTCTGTTTTCATTACTATAAGAAGTGGATTTTAAAAAGATATTCCTGTGATTTATGTCAGAGAGTATTCTGCCTACATTTTCCTCTAAGCATTTTATAGTATTCAGCCTTATGTTTAAGACTTTAATTCATATTGAGTTTATTTTTGTGTATAGTGTTGGAAAATGCTCTAATTTCATTTGTTTACATGTAGCTGTCCAGTTTTCCTAGCACTGCTTACTGAAGAGACTGTCTTTTCTCCATTGTATATTCTTGCCTCCTTTGTCATGTATCAGTTGACCATAGGTCAGTTCAGTTCAGTCACTCAGTCACGTCTGACTCTTTGTGACCCCATGAACCACAGTAGGCCAGACCTCCCTGTCCATCACCAACTCCCAGAGTCCACCCAAACCCATGTCCATTGTGACTACCTAACCAGTGATGCCATCCAGCCATCTCATCCTCTGTCGTCCCCTTCTCCTCCTGCCCTCAATCTTTCCCAGCATCAGGATCTTTTAAAATGAGTCAGCTCTCCACATAAGGTGGCTAAAGTATTGGAGTTTCAGCTTCAACATCAGTCCCTCCAATGAACACCCGGGACCAAAGGTGCATGGGTTTATCTCTGGACTTTTATGTCCTGTTACACTGATCCGTATTTGTTAGTGTGCCAGTACCAGACTGTTTTGATTACTGTAGCTTTGTAGGATAGCTGGAAGCCTGATTCCTCCAGCTGCATTTTTAATACTGCTTTGGCTGTTTGGGGGCTTTTGGTTTCCATACAAATTGTTAGTTCTAATTCTATGAAAAATGCCATTGGTAATTTGATAGGCATTGCATTCCACCTATAAATTGCTTTGGGTAGTATAGTAATTTTGACAATATTGATTCTTCCAATCTGTGGTATATCTCTATATTGGTTCCATAGTCAGTGGAACCGGAGAAGGCAATGGCACCCCACTCCAGTACTCTTGCCTGGAAAATCCTATGAACGAAGGAGTCTGGTAGGCTGCGGTCCATGGGCTCTCTAAGAATCAGACACGACTGAGCAACTTCCCTTTCACTTTTCACTTTCATGCATTGGAGAAGGAAATGGCAACCCACTCCAGTGTTCTTGCCTGGAGAATCCCAGAGACGGGGGAGCCTGGTGGGCTGCCGTCTATGGGGTTGCACAGAGTCGGACACAACTGAAGTGACTTAGCAGCAGCAGTCAGTGGAACCAATTCTGGGAGAACTGCCCACGGCATTTTTATAGAATCAGTTTTATTATTAATACTTTTCTGATGATTTGTTGTTTAATTTGGTATTGATGCATTTCAGAAAGAATTTAGGGTAGGTTGAAAAGGTAAATAAATTGAACTAGAAGTCACTAAAATAAGAACTTGAAAGATACATTAAGAAGCAGTTAAGGGTAGGGAAGCAGGTGTGAAGGTTGGTTCATACAGCTCATGCCCTGGCATCCTACATTATCACTTTCTAGAGCCAAGGTATAGAGGACTTGGCTCCAGCCTTTCTGATAGTCAAAATAACTATTAATAGAAGCACAGAATCCATAGAGTAAAAGCAAGTCCAATGCTCAGTGGAAGTGCCAATATTCCTGATACAGAAATTACAGAAAGACATATTCTCTAGTAAAATAATAAATGTCTTTAACAATAATCTGACAGTGAATATAATGAAAAACTCCATTGGGCATTTTTTTTAATAATAAAATCTTCCCACATTAAATCATTAGCATCATGCCATACTACCTCCCTCTCATTCAATAAAAGCAGTTCTAGGACAACTTGATGCAGTCTAGAAGTGTGACTTTTTGCTAATCTCACTTACTTCAGGAAGGATTTTAGGGTATCTATCTGAAAGGGAAAAGTGGACTTTATTTCAGGCACTCTTCTGTGGTATGCTTCCTTTCATCCCAGCTTTTTAAAGCTAAATTTTGAGCTCAAATATCACTCTTGGAGTGCAGTTAAGCACAGAACTCTCTGGTAGAAATGGTCAGCTGGTTTGGGGCTAGAACTAACATCTGGTTTTAGAAATTGTGGAGCCTGAAATAACTCTTTTAAACTAAAAGGCTGCTCACCTTCCTTTACTCAGTCACTCGCTGATTAACGGATTCATTCTTTTTTTTTTTTTTTTTTAACAAATATTTATTGAGAACCTACTACTGGGCAGACACCGTGAATCAGAAACTTACAGTCTAATCAGAGATAAAGACAGACACAATTAAATCAAAAGGAGATAGTTCTACAAAAGGCTTCAGAAGACATTCTCCAAGGGGAGAAATGAGCTAAGGAAGTACTAAAGGATGCAGGATTCTCCTCAGAAATTAATTTTGAGTCTTTGATTAATCAGTTCCTAGCACTCTCCATAAACATACTGGCAGCGAAAATGAAGTACTTCATTCCAACAGATTCTTTGTGACAACCCCATAAAATTGTGGAACTGTTACTGAAACAGTCCATTCTGGAATAACTGTTAATAACTTTTTGGTAGGTGTCAGGCACTCTGCCAAGCACTTCATAGGCATTACCTCACTTCGCCAGTTTATGTATCTTCCATGGTACCCTGTGAGGCTAAAGAATGCTATTAGTTTCTTTACCCAAATGGGAAGAGAAGAACTTTAGCAACCCTTGTCAGTCATGCAGCTGGGGTAGCAGGGCTGTTACTAACCCAGCAACTAGCTCTCCATTACTGCTCTTATAAAGGCAGGAATTAGGTTTTCCCAGGCAAGAATATTGGAGTGGGTTGCCCTTTCCTTCCCCGGGGAGCTTCCCAGCCCAATGACTGAACCTGGGTCTCTTGCACTGTGGGGAGACTCTATACCAGCTGAGCCACCAGGGAAGCCCCAGCACCAGGGCCAGTGGTCTTTACAAAACTGCCACGATTCATATCTATAGCTTATCTCTCTATTCTTCATAATGGAAAGGTATGACTCTCACTCATCTTAAAGTGATTTCAATTATTAAAAGAACAAATAAAACATGATTTCTAGTAGCTGCTGATAATAATAGTATAGAGTGAGTTCTGTATGAGCATTAATGGCTGGTGGTTTACACAGATTAATGCAGCTCAGGAGCAAAGAGGAAAGTGCTGGGAACAATCTTGTGTTGTTCCCACCTGATTTTTTGACAAGCAATTAGAGAGTATACCAAAAATCTATGAATATATTGAAATGCTTGGGCCTCTAAACTCTGTATATTCTTTTGAGAGGATGTCGGCAAGTCCAGGCTTACCAAGTAAATGAAATATATGTTTGAAGAAATGCGTAGTCAGCTAATAGGTATTCACAGAATAAGTGGATTTGATTATGTGTCCAAGTAGGTGGCTAACAAAGATCAGACACATGCCATGATTCTAAAGTCACTGGAGGGACAAGGATTATCCTTGGGGGCTTGTTCATCTTGAACTTATTCATCATCTATGGAGAGTGAGCAAACAGGCCCCATATCCAATTGGAGAAGGGGAAATGAGCCTCCTGCTATCAGCCAGAATCGAGGCTTGCTTGTTCTGAGTGACCAAACTCGGGCTTCAGGTCCCTGCAGTCTCAATCTGCCTTCACTAGTAGAGGATCCTACAGCTAATATTAGTGGCTCTCACAGCAGCATATTGTGCCTTCGCTTTCTGAGGCCAAAAAAAAAAAGAGAGAGAGAAAACGGTAATTTTAATTAAATAAGGTCCTGGTGGCACTCAAAAGTTTTATACTGACTATTGCCTCATCCATGTGCTATTAGTTATTTAACCACTTCTTGCTGGGCAGGAGCCATGTAATGGCTCAGAATTCAGAGGGTACTGCCTTCAGAGATTATGAGCAACCTGCTGATGTGAAGTGAGAACTCAGACTCTCTCCTTCCAAGCTCACTGAGAAGTTTGGCAGCAACACTCACCAATGGGATTGGAAAGCCTCTGCCATCCTTCAGCGATTTGCCACCTCTCCAGTGCAAGCACATGGGAGATGTGCCATGGGATAACCACATAAAGGGTTAAAATGAAGGTTCAAAAGAGTATTAAGCCCAGATAACCTAACTACGAAGGTAGGATGTAGAGAGGGTTAACTATAATCAACTAATACAGGAAAAATATTTCTGAGATTTATCCCACATGCAGCCATTTAGTACCAATGGGTTCTGTTCATAAACAATCACTGAGGAATTTTCCATTTGGATTAACATGTCTGGCTCAAAAGGAAAGACCCACAGGGGAGGAATTTCCCTATTCCTCATTGGCTCCAGGTAGGACTCTATCAGATCCCATTAACAAAGTTTCTCAGGCTGATTCACTCTGACATGAGGTCTGTAGATGATATTAAAGTTAAAAGATCTAAAAATTAATTTACTGATATAACCAGCATGTGTGTTGGCATATATATTTAGCAAAATTTTCAAATGAAAGTGAAATCATGCTTATGAAACAGGGGCCCCAGAGTCAGAATATCTACACTCAGGTCTTTGCTTTGTTGCATGTAAGTTGTTTTCTGTGAGCAGGTTTCTTTGATTCACTTTCCTCATCTGACAAGGTGGAGTACTCCCTGCCTCACAGGACTGTTGTGAAAAACAGATGACGTAATGTGGATGGGAGCATTCAGAAAAGTGTAGGTTGTTGTATGACTCTCAGGTATTAATTACTGTCATGACAAGCTGCAGGAGCAAGATAATGCTTCTAGAGTACATAGAAGTGTGAGCTTTAGAGGGCAAGGAGCGGGAAGACCATTCTCCTTTGGTTTCTCAGTTGGACAAACGTGTCCAATGTGCCATGGTCCCAGCTTGCTGTACTAAGAGCGAGGCCTGGAGATGCTTCCCAGAGGCAGGAGTTATGAGAGTGACAGCGAGATGCTGGTCAGGACGTTACTGGAGAGAGCAGAGAGTCTATGCTGAAAGAGATGGGGATTGTGCTGGACGGTGCAGTGCAATTCAGACATGAGCCGTCATGGGAATCACTGGAGGACTTGGAAAGTATATTGCTGGATCCCACTCCCAGAGCTTCTGATTCAGAAGGTGTGCGATGAGACCTCAAAACTTGCATTTCCAGGCCCAGGTGACTCTCATACTTTTGGTCCTGGGGCCACACTTTTGAGAACAATCTGGATATTATAAGAATTACTGCTTCTCAGCTGTAAACAAACAATCAAACCTGATTCTGATGAGTGTACAGAAAAAGGGAATTTTCTTCAAGCTAGTTAGGGTTATTTGGTGGTTCCTAAAATGGACAGGAGTCAGATTCAGAAATGGACAGGAACTAGAGCGGCTCAAGCTCCGGTGCCGTGATGCCTGAGTGTCACTGGTAGGGTATATCAGTTCCATGTGTTTTTCCTCTCTTGCTTCCCCTGAGTTAAAACTCAGAGTCTAATTGGGCACATGCTAGTAGCTGACAGGGTGCTTTGAGTTATAGGCCTTCCAAGACTGCACAATGAGAGAGACATATTTGGAAAGGGTTCTGAGGGACTGCTGAGGAGTGAGTGTTAATGAATGCTTAGGCAGCTAAAACACAGCAACAACAAAAATCACCATGTTCTCTATCATAGTAGGAAAAGACTACTAAAAGATTAGTAGAGGGCCTGGGATTCTAGGGGAGAGGAGTCTGCACTGGATCTAAATTGGTGACTCTTGCGGAGCCTTCCTTTGGAAAGCAACATGGGAATTGGTAGCTTCTTTAGAGAAGGAAAGGAAGCAATTAAACCAATTCTTCGGGAAAATTCTGTCATGGTACTCATGGTGGTCCTTCCATGACCTCTGCTCCTGACTGAGTATCTGGACTGTCGCTTCCAGGTCTAAGTATGTCTTTAGAAACTTTAGAAAGGTCAGGAGCTTCTGATTTCAAAGACACGCATATCTAAACTACAGCTTGAAGCACCCTGTATAATTCATTGGAAGGGTTTCTTCTTCTGGATATTTGTAACTGTTTATTATGAATTATTTCAAGCATATAAGACAGAATAAAGAACAGCGTCACACTCAAGCATCTATCATCCAGTTGCTTAGACTTCTCTTTTGGAATAATTCTATGGAATGTTATAGACCTTTGGGCTCTGGTCAGTCTTGGTGGTAGCTCGACCAAAAGATGAAGTAGCCATTGGGATGGAGGTGAGGGTGAGGGGAGGCCAACCTCTGGACTACTGCAGATAATCTCATTGTCAATGGCAGAGTGAATGAACAAGGATGAGTAATTATATTTCCCAATACTACAAGTAGGCAAGCAATGAACTCAACAATTTGGAAGGCATTCATTTTAAAAGGTTTTTTTTTTTTTTTCCTCCTCCTTTAAGACTCATAGTCCTGATTTAAATTCCCCTAATATGAGCAATAATCTTTAAGTTATTATAAGCACTCAGTTGAAATATTTGTTTAATCCCATATAGGTCTCTTAAGTAGAAAAAATCATGGAGACTGGAGTAATGAAAATGCCCAGGGCAAGTTAGTCCTGTGGGTGGCTCAAGTGGGTGCCCACGTGTGTGCTGAGAAAGGCAGTTCTTGGCAATCTTTTAAAAGTGTAAGCTGTGACAAGGCTTCCTAAAGTTCATGGGATGAGATTTTAATCTTCAAAATAGTAGCAGTGACAGTTTTATTCTGAAATGTTGAGGCTTGTACCTTTTCCACATTTCACAGCTATCAATTTAATTATATAATAATATAATTTGACTATTGGTTTCTAGAAGAGTGAATCCTGAGTAAAAACAAACTAAGACCTTGGATTGTTAATCTTCATGTTAAGATCATAGTGTCCTTCAGCTGCTCTTCTTATTTCTTCTGAAATTGAGGTTTCTTACAACTTTTTCTTTCTCTGCTATTTTTTCCTTTTATTTTCACGCTAAGGAATCATTACCTTTTTGTCCCTTCCATGTTATACCTTGAAAGTATCAATTTCAGATTAAAGTAATGCCTTATGTAACTGGCATTTCTAAGGAATAACATTTCATAAAATAACTTTCCCAGAGATTTAAAGTGGGCTATTATAAATTCCAAAATAACCTTATATTAAATTTGTCCATTTTAGCAATTCATTTCAATGAAATATGTACAAAGCATTGAACCAGACATGTGAGAGGCATAAAGAAAAACAAACTTGCACTCTATCCTTTAAGTGCTCACAGTCTTGGGGAAGAGCTGGGCCCATGAAATAATTCTGTTGTGGGTCATAGTGTGAAAAATGACAGAAGACAGGTGCAGAGGAGGGCTGTGAAAGTACCAAGGAAGGAGAGATCACTTCCAGTTTTATGGTCAGACAAAACTGTCTGGAAGGAACAATCTTAATAAAACATGGGGAAAATCTGGTGAACACAATGATGGGGACATATTCCAGTTGCAAATGAGCAAAGGTCCCAGGGCAGGAATTCATGGCCATACTCAGGGATCACAGATGTGTGATGGAGAGGAGACAGGAGAAGGGATTGGCCCCTCATTTTCAGTGTGATAAAAGCCATGGTCAGGAGGTTGGACTTTATTCTGGGAAAATGGGCAACTGTGATAGCTCTCAGCATTGGAACAGGGGAAATGACATGATCAGGGTAAAATTCAGTTAGCAAAATATATTGAGTGGTTTGCAATGAGCCCACACATTCTTGGTGCCACCCTCAATGTTCTTCATGTCCAGTGGTGGACAAAGGTGTAAACAGAGAGCATCAGTAAAATGTGAGCAAAAAGTAACAGAACTATAGAGCAACTGTGAAAGTGAAAGTCACTCAATCGTCTGCAACATTTTGCGACCCCTTGGACTATAGTCCATGGAATTCTCCAGGCCAGAATACTGGAGTGGGTAGCCTTTTCCTTCTCCAGGGGACCTTCCCAACCCAGGGATTGAACCCAGGTCTCCCACTTTGTGGGCGGATTCTTTACCAGCTGAGCCACAAGGGAAGCCCAAGAATACTGGAGCGGGTAGCCTATCCCTTCTCCAGCGGATCTTCCTGACCCAGGAATTGAACCACCGTCTCCTGCATTGCAGGTGGATTCTTTACCAGCTGAGCTATGAGGGAAGCCATAGAGCAACTATTCCCCAATAAAAATAAAGAGATAAAATGCAGTGTTTCAAGCTAAAATAGATGTACAGGAGGTTAGGGAGCCCAGAGAAGGTACTCTGGGGGCTAAGGGAAAGGCTAGTCCTTGATACAAGTCTCACAGACACATTAACATTTATTTGGGAAAAGGAGGAGTGAGAAGGATAGTCTGGACCGTGAGAGTGCAGAGAGCAAAGTCCCAGGGCACCGACAGACTCTCGCTGTGTAGAGAAAGATGACCGCTCTATGTTACTAGCCTAGTGGACTGAGGCAGAGAGAGGAGTGAGTGAGAACAGGGAAATGAAGGCCAGGGATGGGACAGTCCTGTGGCACACTTTCCAGGGTGGCGGGGAAGCCGGGAGAGCCTGGCGGTGGTCACATCCTGCAGCAGGGTTACGCTGGGGAGGCGCAGCCAGACGGAAATTCTAGACTCTACACGTGACTCTCACACACTGTGGGTGGTGTAAGTCCAAACTGCTCGAAAAACTCACTAATACCCTCAGCTGCTTCCTAACCTTGAATGTTCCAGCACTCCCAGGAGCCTTCTGAGGTCCTGTCTCCTGACCGCATCCGCAGGGCTCCACTCCCACACCTTGGTCCATTCATCCCCCTTCTCTTCTCTGATCCTCCAGGACGTTTCATTCTCCCACGAGCGTTAACCTCCAGCTCTGTCTGGTTTTCTGCCCCCCACAGCAAATCTTACATACAGTTTTTTTTTATCCTTTCTCTCTTCTGCAAACAGGGTTTGATGGTGTGAGAGCAAGTGGGCTACATTGTGATTGGGTGAGGCGGTAGGCAGGGGTAGTGGGGGCTCTGAACTTGAATATGTCAATAATTTGGGGCTAGTAGAAATAACTGAGATCTGTGATGGTCGAAAAGAGCTAGGGCTTGGCAGGACAATGGAATCAAAGACATGAAAGTGAGATAACTAGTAAAACTATACTCAGAGGCAACAATTAGCAAAATATGAGATACAAGCAGAAACAGGTGGGATTTTAATACTGTTTTAAGTTTGGATCTACAGTATATAATAACATTGTGATATTATTCACCACGCCTGGGGAACACAAACGAACACCCTGAAGAGATAAGAATAAAAAATGATAAAATTGACTTCATATGTGCTGAACCTAGGATATCCATGAGATAGTCAGGTCATATTTAGCAAACCTAGAGTTTTAATTCAGTGCAGTATACCAGCAGGATCCAAGGTTGTATACTTAAAAGGTCATTCAAGGACAAACACCACTGGGAAATTACATGCTCTGGCTCTCTTTTGGAGATTGATTACACACTGATAAATCCTGCTGTAAATGAACATATTTAATTTATTTCCAATGCCCCTCTCATATTTTTTTCAGGATAACTATTAACATAATTAAAATTTTTTTTCCAGGAGCAGTGATTTAAGAAATGCTCATCACAGCACTAAGGAGCTGTGATCAGATTATTAAGATAGAACTTGGTAGAGGAGGAGGGTATGCTTACTTGCATGGAAGGAAGAGTTGAAGAATTATGAACTGATTAATCACTCAGAGTAGATAGAGGAAAGAGACTAGAGAGAGAAGCTTTATCAACCTGTTTGACACTTCCAGTGGTGTGTGGGAAATGCAGTTTAGAGAGGTGGCATGTTAAGAGAGCAAAAGCATGGCTTTCACAATCAACATGTGTGTGACAAATGATCTAATTACGAAAACTTAGTTTTCATATCTGAAAAATAATGCTCATCTTTTTGAGTTGTATTGAGAAGTAACATAGGTAATACATAAAGCACCTATCACCTAGGGAACACATAGTCCACTTCGGTAAACAGTATTATTAACATTATTTTCATTTAAATATTCTTGATGAGTAAGCAAAACTTTGATGATTAATCTGCTATATTATGAGCTGAACATTGACAATTACACAGGAGAAATCTCACTGGTTGGTATCAATACCCTAACACAAGGGAGCACTCTCCGTTCAGACACACCTGAAGCAGGAACAGCATGGAACAGGAATCGACTGCAGGAGCTGGGGAAGAAGCTGTGGAAGAAGACACTGCAGGCATTTCCCTAAGGCTCCCATGACCAAGATTTTTCATCAGTCTTTCCTGAAGAGATGCTGGAAGCTAATAACTGAACCTTAGCAGATCTCTCTCCTTAAACCATTCTGAGCTACAAACTCCCTGGGTGAATGGCTGTAGGGATCCACCTGGCATGAGGTGACACCCTCTGACAATAGTCCTTACCCAGTACCCTGAAAGGCAGGCCAGGGGAGAGGCATCGGGGAGAGCATGCTCGGCTACGAGAGATGTTTCTGTCTGGATCAGTCACAGTGTCAGCACTGCAGGCCTGAGTCACATTCAGTTGAGCACACAAGGCCAGAAAAGAACCTAGATTTAGCCTAAAACTCTGCTAACTGCCACTGCAGATTAGCTTCTCTCTACCCCAGGACAAAAAATGGTGCAACTATTGTGGTTTTTATCCAGATAAGATCACTGCAAACCTCAAAGGGCTGGTGACCAGAATATATTATTCTATGGTCTTTTCTCTAGGACTTCTGGGCTGCAGTCTCTCAGATTGGTCTGAGTTTGTTGTTGTTCACACTGGCCATGGAAGGTGACTGGCCACTCTTGTTAATCAATAAGTCATTCCATAGTACACGGGATGTGTTTGGAGGAGATAACTGAGAGGATAGTGAGTGACTCTTTGAGGAAACACTCCCGGCATTCTCAGATCCTTGAGAAGGGGCAGTAGCAGGATCACAGCCACTGGTCTCTGCACATGGATCCACAAGGCTGTTGTGGCAGGAGATGCTCATTAAGCTGTTCTCTAAGTGAAGATAGGGTAAAGTATAAATGAAATTTCCCCTGGAACTTTAGAGGGTCTCTCTCAGGGAAGACTTGTAGCAGAAAATGGGCAGTTCATTATCCGATTTGTTCATATGGTCATTAGCCTAAAAACCAGAAGACTGGGGCAAAATAAATATATATAAAATAATGTTGCTCAAAATATGGTCTAAAGATGGGCAGCAGCAGCATCTGAATCCAGCATTCCCTAGAAGCACATATTCATTCTCAGGTCCTATCCTAGGCGATGGCACCCCACTCCAGTACTCTTGCCTGGAAAATCCCATGGACGTAGGAGCCTGGTGGGCTGCAGTCCATGGGGTGGCTAGAAGTCGGACATGACTGAGCGACTTCACTTTCACTTTTCACTTTCAAGCATTGGAGAAGGAAATGGCAACCCACTCCAGTGTTCTTGCCTGGAGAATCCCAGGGACAGGGGAGCCTGGTGGGCTGCAGTCTCTGGGGTCGCACAGAGTCGGACACGACTGAAGTGACTTAGCAGCATCCTAGGCATACAGAAAACTGTCCCAAAAAGTTTTCCGGATTCTTCTCCATATACAAAAGTTTAAGAAGAACTGTCCTAGGCCTATAGGAGAGGTGTCTAAAGTTTCCACTTCTGTTCACTCACAACTAGCCCAGCTTACTTGTTTTTCTACCCTTAGTTTCCAGTTCTCTTATGCTGATCATATCTGATTAGCTCATCTGGTTATATACAAGAACTCAGTCTTGCAATTTTTATCATCAGTGTAAATCAGAATTCTATTTATGGAAAACAACTCTATAGAGGCAGTAAAAATACTGGTTCTTAGCCCTGTGATTCGTTTGCAATGGAGAGACTATAGTTGCAACTTTTGAAACATTTCTGTTCATTCGCAGAATAACAATGATAAAGGGTGAAAAAAGGCGGAAGACACTTACATGGGCTGCAAGTTGCTCCTGGGAAGCTTTTACTTCAGCTTGTAATTTCTCAATGCACTGAAAAGGGGTAGAGTTTAGAAACAAAGTGTGTTTAACTCTTCCTTTTACATATTCAAAGTATTCCAGATGTAAACATGTACTGGTTCTCATATTTTACAAATGGCAGCTTTATCTCAGCTAGATGTTTTGAATATCATCATTAAATAGATCATCACTCCCATCTCTTTCTCCCTTCCACTCCATGGAACAACCCATCAACAAAGTATATCAATATAGTAGAAGCTAGGTCATAATTGAGAAAAATAATGTTTGCTTGATGTACTGCAGATAAAGTTAATCTATCTTATATCATATCATGTATACATACATGTGGGACCCAGTGAATTGGTATCTGCCTTTGGAATATATGGATATGTTTTAATGTGAAGATATATATACCTATATAAAGATACAGATTATCTGTCTGTCCATCCCTCTATCATAAAAGCAGATACAAAACAACATGGGTTGAACAAGAGATAAATTTACATAATGACACATATATAAATGTCCTAAGATTCAGAGATTGGTAACTTCTTGTAATTTATTAAAAGTCTATGAAAAATGTTTTGATCAACTTCTTTTACTACCCAGAAAGAAGCTATTGCTTAAGTTCAATTGAAAACTAAGAAATATTTGTATAGTAAATATCACTTATAAAATAAATAGAATATTCACTTAATATGATTCAAAAGAATACATATCAAACTTAAAAATATCACCAAGAAAGTTTATTTTTTATGTGACTATTCTATCAGGAAGTACAGTTACATTGAGCAAATACAAAAACTGATTTACCATCTTGAACTTAAATATGAACTTCCAGCTCAGCCAGAAATAACTACAGGATTTTCAGCTCATATGTTTAGGTAACTTTTAAAATAAAGATTATTCTTCTTCTATGACATACCTGGTCTTTTGCAAGAACCATTTTTTTGTATGGTTCTCCACTGTCTTCCCTACAGTCCAGAGCTTCTAGCTTTTTCTCCAGCCAGAAAACTTGCTCAAGCAGGTTTGATTTTGTTCCTTCCGAGACTGCAAGCTGAAGAAATGTGCTTGTAAGGGTATGGAAGTACAATGACTTTTTTAAAGCCTGTCTTATTAAAGTCCAATTTACAAATGAATTGCCTTCCATAAATATCTCTTAAATATGAAAATGGCTTTTGAAACATTCTCATAGATGACAAATGATTAGTAAAGAGAGATAAGGAAATAATTTTGATTTTATTTATTTTTAATAATAAAGATCTTTCTGGGCAAGAGATGAGACCACATAGTTACAGCAGGCAGAGAGATGTCTAGTACAACAGTCTCAACACTCATCTTTATTATGTTTCAACATTGTATTTTATTTGTACAGCTGAATCTGAAATCTGTATTGTGGTTTAGATAGGGTTCTTGAAACTTAACTCTTTGGAGGCTACCTGCTCAGTCACTCAGTCATGTCCGACCCCTTGTGACCCCATGGGAGGCCACAGCTCTCTAGAAAGAGGAGGAATTCTGACACCCTCCCTTGAATTTTTAGTGCAGCTCTGAAGAATCTGCCTGCAGTGCAGGAGCAGTAGGAGATGCAGGTTTGATGCCTGGGTTGGGAAGGTCTCCTGGAGGAGGGCCTGGCAACCCTCAGCAGTATTCTTGCCCTGAGAATCCCATGGACAGAGGAGCCTGGTAAGCTATAGTCCATGGGATCACAAACAGATACAACTGAAGCGACCTAGCAGCAGCAGCAGGGTAAAAGGAGCTGAAGGGAAATGCAGGAATTTCTAGTTAAAATCAGATGATCAAGGGCTTTGGTTATTGTCATTTAGTCACTAAATCCTGTCCCAGGCTTTGTGACCCTATGGCCTGTAGCCCACCAGGCTTCCTTATCCATAGGATTTCCCAGGCAAGAATCCTGGAGTGGGTTGCATTTCCCTCTCCAGGGGGTATCTGTGCTAACCATAGCCATAAAATGTCTCAAGATGAGTGTTTTCCTGTTTGTAGATTTCTCCTGAGGAGAGTGGTACTTGGATAATCCCTAGTCCCTTAGCTTCCTTGGAGAGTCCCTTGTGATTTTTCTTTCTGGCTTAGCAACAATTCTGAAAGAGTCCCTGGAAAGGGACATACAACCTTGTATTCATTCCAGATCTCGGACTCTGAGGCACGGCTTATCTCTAAGTATCTTTTTCATATTATTCCAAGAATTATTGCAAAGCATACCATCTCATCTTGGAAAGGGCAACAAATATTTAGAGACATTTACCAAATCGAGAGGCACTGAGAGGTTAGTCTGCCATGGAAATGAGTTGGGTACATCACGTATGCTGCTATCCATCCATCCATCCATGCACACATCCATGCACTCAATGAGCATTTGTCTAGTTGACTCTCTATGCAGCCATTGTGTTATATGCAGGGAATGATGAAAGCACAACAGGAGGGTCAGAAAGTGAAAGCGAGAGTCACTCAGTCGTGTCCAACTCTTTGCAACCCCATGGACTATAGAGTCCACGGAATTCTCCAGGCCAGAATAATGGAGTGGGTAGCCTTTCCCTTCTCCAGGGGATCTTCCCAACCTGGGGATCAAATCAAGGTCTCCCGCATTGCAGGAGGATTTTTTAGCAGTTGAGCCACAAGGGTAGCCCAAGAATACTGGAGTGGGTAGCCTTTCCCTTCTCCAGGGGATCTTCCCAACCCAGGGATCGAACCCAGGTCTCCCACATTGCAGGCAGATTCTTTACCAGCTGAGTCACAAGGGAAGCCCACGAGGGAGGGTCAGAGGGAGCACATGTACCATGAACTGTTGTCTTTGCCCTTCAGCGCTTAGTGAGCTGGGAGGCCTGAGGTACTCTGCATGAATACTAATACATCTAACTCTTGGGTGCATGATGGTTTGGAAATGTAACCTGATTTCTCCAAGCACTCTTCCATTTTATCATAGTAGAGTGTAATGGCTGAAGACACAGACTCTGAGACTTTGGGTAAAAGTCTCAGTTTGCTGCTTGCTATCTTTGTGATTTGGACAAATTGCTCAGACTCTCTGGGCTTGACTTTCCCACCTGTAAATAGGAATGAGGATAAAAAGAATGGTACTTATCTCGTGCATTTGTTTTGAGGTTTATACATGAGTCTACACAAGAGAAACACTTAGAACAATGCCTGGAATACATCAAACACTCAGTAGTTCCTAGTATTATTTCATCTACATCCTCTCGACTGCAGTAAGCATTCACATAGGTTTTATCCAAATATTCATTATTTATCAAATTATAAAATAAAGTGTCTGAAGATGTCACAGCCTCTACGAGCTGGTTACCCTAAACTCAGTTTATGTTTGGTTTGCTTGCTTCCTGTAACCACTCTAGTCTTCAGGGAAAAGTCCTCTCTAAGTCTGATGTATTTTTTTAATCTCAAATATATTCTTTCTCAGTCTGTCCCATTTTGTTCCCATATCCTGAATGATTGATCCAGTCACCATTTGGTTATCTTTCTTTTAAATCTATTTCCTATTGTTTTTAGGCCTTTATTCATTTGCTCAACAGATATTCATGTATTCACTCATTGCTAAAGAAATATGTTGGATCTTTATTATATGTAAGCTTTGGAAGTAAAAAATAAATGTGATATTGTTTGTATTTTCACAATTTACTCAGAAAAGCAGATGATTTAAAAACTATTCCATAATGTGAAAGTGTATAGATGAATAATAATATTAGGACTACTTAATGCTTACTGGGTACTTAGTACATATCAGATATTCTGAGAACCATTTGTTTTCATATTTATTTCAGTTTAGCTTCATATTCGTTTTACAGGTAAGGAAATTCAATAAGGGTGCATAACTCGTCTAAGGACATAGATAGTAAATATTGGAACCCAAGTGTTCAGTAGTGGGCATTAGGTGTGACTCCCTAAGCCCAAGTCTGACTCCAGAAATGGGGCCCTGATAATCATGACAATCCCATTCTCTTCCCTTCCATCCATTTTCCTCCCATTGGTTTAGGAAACAAGGCCTAAACCAATCAGATCCTGGATCTTCTCTGGCAACAGTTGATGTGTAGGAAATATGACCTAGTTTGCACCACCCACGCTGGCCAGGAGGAACTCTGATGATTTGGAAAAGCACTCTCTCTTATCCACAGACATGAATGCTACCATAGCCATCCTACAAACATCCAGGAAACTGGTTCTATGACAAAGCCACTCTCTGGATGGAAGTGGGGACAACAGAACAAACCTGGGTCTTGTTGACACTACTGAAATGTTTTTCCAACTAATTTTGAAGTATCTCCTACCTTGGGACTTACTCTTAGTGAGTTTATAAGTTTCCTTATTGATTAGACATTGAGTTTTTTCTTATTTGCTGCCATAAGCATTCTGCTGATAAATTGTCTGATTCCAAAATTGCATAATCACGACCATAAGTGAGTAAGATCTATGGAAAAATAGCAACTAACATTTGTTTGGTAACTATAGCATACCACACATTTTATTTTGTTGTTGTTGTTGTTGTTGTTGTGATTCTTTTAAAGATTGGAAGTTAGGTACTTTTGGGGGCTTTCCCAGAGCTAATAAGGACAGGTTGGATTGGGATCTACATTGGTCTGTTTCCCACTTTGGGTTCTATAGTATATCCAAACCCTGACTCTGAGACTGCCTGCAAAGATGAGATCTATGATTTTCCCCCTGATTATATGGCTTTTGGCACATTTCCTCTGTGTGTTCACTTATTTACCTGAAGGAAATTTATTTTCCTTTTTTCTAAGACTTGAGAAAAGTCTGTCCTGCCATCTCAGTCCCTTTTTATATACACACCAACCCCATCTCTTTGTTCTCATAATAAATTTCTGTCTGAATATCCCTTTGGCTCAAATATGTTTAGCTCAGATTCAGCTTATCTCTAAGAAATCTTGTCATGGAATCACAATATCTGTATTTTAGGCCTGACCCCACAACCCTTTGATGTTATGACCTATGATCCCATAATAAAATTTTACTATGTTGCTTTGCTATGTTTTTACAGGGTAATTATCCAGTCATGTGTATTCTAACTAGGTTGTAAATTTCCCAGAAGGATGGATGGGGAGAATTCTGTCAAAACTTATAACAAAATTCAGTCAAATTGGCCAGAAATAATATTTGCTAAAAACATTTCATTTATTCACTTTTTAAATGATGTTTTCCTTGTCATATGTTTCAAAGTCTCACAAAAGCAGGATAAAGGGATCTTATTATCTCTGCCTCATGTGGATACATTGAAGCAAGAATAAATGTTGGATTGCATTATATAATGATGAAACTGTTTATTAGCATAAGACTACTGATACTGCCCCAGCCCTTTTGAAAATGACCTATCAGACAAGACTGATACTCCAAAAGGAAAGAACAGAAAAAATAAAAGAAAATAAAATGAAATAACATAATTATATATCTAAGTATTTTTAAAGTACTGAATAAAAGAATATACTCTATCGCTGAGTTGCAAGATAATAGCTACTGTTTTGAATTCACTCCATTGTTTTGACTGGAGTTTTAGAACTTTTCAAAATTTAATTTTCAATTCAGGAAGCTCTTAGGAATGCTGCTTAATATCAAATTCAAATTATAGGATAGAAAACAAGGTATCAAAGAAAGTAAGAGGAAACCTAAGTTAGTAGCTGCAAGATATCCCAGTTGAATTTAAAAACTCTAGGGGCCTGGGGCACTACTTCCTTTTTATTGCTTTTGTTTTTCCTTTTTTCATAGGAACTGCTTAGTTTTACAGTTACTCGTTTGAAAGAGAATAAAGATAAAAGCTCAGTCCAATTTAGTATCAGATATCTGCTTATAAAGAGAGAGTAGAAATGCATTATTCTTTAAGTAATCAGTTTCTATATTTCCTAACCAGCTATCTGTGCTGGAACATATGGTTCACATGATGTTGGGAGGCTAATATTCTCCCTTTGATTTTTGAAGAATTGGCCCCTTCCCCTCTGCCTGATTCTAACAAATTTAGGAGGAGGAGATGATTTTAACAGCATGAACAACATTTGTCGTAAGAATTATATGTAAAACAAAGGAACAACTTTCATATTATACATTCGAGGCTATATAAATCCACTAAAATATTCAACTTTATACCTCGGTATTCAATAGCTCATCATCATAAATGTAATGCAATATCATTAAAAGTCAAAAGAAGATAAACTGTATTCATTGCACAGCTTGTTGATGCAGTCAAGAAAGTATATTGATACATTTCATATAATATTCAAGATGAAAGTAAAAAAAAATGACTTGCACTTCAAAATGATGGCAGATTAAGAAGCTCTAGGAATTGGTTCTCCCACTTAAATAATTTTTGAGCTGGCAAGAACTGTCGGAACCAACCATTTATTACCTCTGGATTCTAGTGGAATACTTTGAGTATCCAGGAAAGTGCTTGATGAACAAAGATGCTGGCATTCAAGGAAATCTCTGTAAGGTCATTGGCTAACTACAGAGGCAATGGAATAGGAGACTTTAGTAACCACACAAGACAAAAATTATGGTCTCTGCAAAATTAGTTTGGAAAAGTAACTAAACAAACATACAAACTGTAGAGGAGGGAAGAATTGTATATGGTCTTGGGGAGGTAGAAAGAATCTGATTTCCAGAGTTACTGTATTATGATATTCAAAATGTCTAGTTCTCAACAAACAAGTATAAAGATCACAAAGTAAAGTATGACTCATTTATTGGAAAAAAATTAATTGATAAAAACCGTCCATGAAGAAGCCTAGACATTGAATTTTTGGACTTAATAAATGAATACTTTAAAATAAGTGTCTTAAGTATCCTCAAAGAGCTAAAAGAAACCATGGACAAAGAAGTAAAGGAAATAAGAATGATACATATACAGACAGAAAATATATGAATGGATAAAAATTATAAAAAGAAACTAAGTAGAAATTCCGAAGTTATGAAACAAAATAGTTGAAAATAATTACTGAAATGATTCAGTAGCAGACATAAGCTAGAAGATGACAGAATCGAGAAAACTTGAAGACAGGACAACTGAAATTACCTGATGTAAGGAGCAGGAAGAAAAAGGAATACAGAGAAGTGATCAGAGCCTAAGAGATTTATGGACACAATGGAAAGCTACTGAGCACACCGACATATACATTATAGGAGCAAATAACTAAAGAAGATGCAGAAAAGGAAAAGGGAATTAAAATGGTACAAAAAATCAAGCACAGAAGAAAGCAGCATGGAGGGAGTGACAAATAGATGTAAAATACAGAGAAAACAAATAGCAAGATGGCAGAATTATGTCCTTTATTATCAGTAGTATTTTAAAAATAAATGGTTTAGACTCAGCACATAAAAGACAGTGACTAGAAAAAATGAATTAAGAAATGTGATCCAAGTACATATCACTTATAATAGAGTAACTTGCACCCCTAAGAAACAAATAGTGAAAGGAAAAAAAGATATTCCATGCACATAGTAGCCAAAAGAGAGCTGGCATGGCTATACTAATATCAGAGAACATTAAATACATGCCAAGTCAAATTTTTACAGAATACAGGGATATAATATATTAATAAAAGGGTTAGTTTATCAAAATTTTAAATATACATCAAACAACAGACCCTCCCCCATATATGAAACCATTAACAGAATTTAAGGGAGAAATAAATAGTAATAAATAGTCATAGAGTAGAGACTTCAATATCCTATTTTTAATAATGGATAGAAAATATACACAAAAGATCAAGAGCAAATAGAATTCATCAACACTACAAATGAGGTAGATCTAACAGACATATTCAGGATAATCCATCCAACAATAGAGAACACAGTCTTCTCAAGTGCTCAGGGCACATTTTCCAGGATAGACCATATATATTAGGCCACAAAATAATTCTAAATAAGTTTAAAAGGATTGAAATTATAAAAAGTACCTTCTCCAATCACAATGGAATAAATCTAGAAATTAAAGACAAAAGGAAAACTGAGAAATTTGAAAATAAACGGAAATAGCACATTCTTACAGAATCGATGAGTCAAAGAAAAAAATTCACAAGGGAAATTAAATATCTGGAGATAAAAAGAAAAACAGAAGAACAACATACTGAGACAGAGGATGCAGTGAAGACAAGGCCAGAGGGAAACCTATAGATGAAACATGTACTAAAAAAGGAGAACTATGTCAAATCAGCAACCTAATTTCATACCTTGAAGTTAGAACTTGAAGAAAAAGAGAAAACTGAACCCAGAGTCAATAGGAGGAAATAATAAATATTAAGTCAGAGATAAAACAGAATACAAAAACATCAATGAAACCAAAAAGTTGGTTCTTGGAAATGATCAACAAAGTTGACAAATCTTTAATTATATTAACAAAAAATAAAGAAAAGAAAAAAATAACTAAAAACAACGAAAACTAGGGAAATTACTACCAGCCTTAAAGAAATTTGAAAGATAATGAGTGAATACTATGAATAATTGGATGCAAACCAACTATATTATCTAGATGAAATGAACAAATTCCTAGGAAGACATAAATTGCCAAAACTGATTCAAGAAAATTTGAAAATCTCAGTAGACCTGTAGCAAGTAAAGAGATTGAATCTTTAATCAACATCTTTCAATGAAGTCCAAGATCAGATGGCTTCACTGTGGATTCATCAAACATTTTAAGAACAGTAAACACTAATTTCACACAAATTCATTTAAAAAACAGAAAAGGAGACTACCCTAATATCAAAATCACACAAAGATACTGTTAAAAAAAAAAGTATAAACCCATATTACCTAAAAATATAGATGCAAAACTCCTTAGCAAAATAATAGCAGACTGGATCCGAAAGGACATTCACTACAAAAAGTATGCATCGTGAATAAGTGGAATTTATCACAAGAATGTTAGGGCAGACCAACATTAAAAAACCCACAATTACTACAACATAACACATTAATACACAGAAGAACTGTACAAAAAAGATCTTCACAACCTGGATAATCACAATGGTGTGATCACTCATCTAGAGCCAGACATCCTGGAATGTGAAGTCAAGTGGGCCTTAGAACGCATCACTATGAACAAAGCGAGTGGAGGTGATGGAATTCCAGTTGAGCTATTTGAAATCCTGAAAGATGATGCTGTGAAAGTGCTGCACTCAATATGCCAANTGACCCCATGGACTGTACCCCGCTAGGCTTTTCTGTCTATGGAATTCTCCAGGCAAGAATACTTGAGGGGGTTGCCCTCCCTTCCTCCAGGGGATCCTCACAAACCAGGGATCGAACCCTCATCTCTTATGTCTCCTACATTGGCAGGCAAGTTTTTACCACTAGCAACACCTGCGAAGCCAAGTACTTGACAGTAAATCCTAACTGAAGGGACTGAAAAGCTTGGGAATGTTGTTGTGTATCTGCTATTCCTGATCAAAGAGTGTATATTTTAAATAATCCTTCCATGTGTATTTGTGGGCATATGCACATAGAGGTGAAAACAATTCTTTAATCATCTAAGGAAAGTCTTGTTTACTCCTTTTGGTTTTGAGAAGCTTTGGAATAGGGCATGCACACTAGATTCACTCTGGCGTTGAAGCACTTTGTTCAACTGCTGATTCGCAATGACTCTTCTTTCCTTATTGCAGACTCTCCTTCCTAATGCCTCGGGGACGGGCACTGACAAAGGACTGGTTTCCATTCTTAGACCAGAGCAGAGTATGTGCACTTGGCACTTGGAGACATTAGACCCTGAGCCTGTCCAAAATGTGGCCATTCCACTGTCCTACTCGGAAAGCGGTAACCTTTCTATCATCAACCTTTCTATCATCCTTATTACTGTCCAGAATGCAGGACTTGTGGGTGAGAATTTATAGATAACTATAGTCCTATTAAAAGTGTTTATTATAAGTATAGTTCTTCGAATTAGAAACGTTTTACCAGCGGGGGAGTCAGAGAATTAGCATGATGAGTGAAAGCCCGGGAAGGGACTAGGATTAGAAGAACACATGTATTCATTTGGAAAATGCTGAAGGGGCCCTTGGAGAAACTGTAGCCGAAAGACATGTCAAGAGGAAGGGTCGATTCATGTTGATGTGTGGCCGAGACCAATACAATATTGTAAAGCAATTATCTTTCAGTTGAAAATAAATAAATAAAAAGACAAGACATGGTTCTCACACATTAGTTGATGGTTCTAGGTCAAGGAAGGTGTGGGAGAAGAATGGGGAATTTGGAGGATGGTGGACAGTGGGTGTGGCTGGAGCCAGAGTGGGAAGGTCCTGGTGTATAATGTGAGGTCTGCACTCTGTGATGAGGCAGCATAGAGACTTTTGAAGCAGGGGAATGACCTGATGCCTTTCCTTTCTTAGAAGGTTAACCCTAGAAGCAATGTGGGGAGTGGATTGGAGGGGGCATAGCAGAGTCAAGACAACATAACTTTCAGGACTCAAAATGAGAAATGAAGATCTGAACAGAGGCCCTGAGAATGCCCTGGAGAGGACAGGCTGAATTTGAGAAATTTGGGATATAGAATTACAAGATACGATGACCAGTGGTTATGGATTGTTAAAAGTGGGGAGCACAGACTCCCCATTTGGCCAGTTGGGAGATGATCAGAATAGTGATCAGATGGGGTGTTTGCGGTGCTGGATGTTCTAGGTGGCCGGGATGGGGTTAGATGGTGACTTCAGTTTGGCGCATTGACTCTGAGACACTTGTGGGACATCTGGATGGACTTGCATAGTAGGCGGCTGAAAATAAGGACCTAGGGTGAAGGAGTGGAGTTAGATATCCAACTGGACAGCTGAATAGCTGTTAGTAAAGTCATGGAAGTGAGTGAGGTCATCCAGGCATGAACTTAGAGATTTAGGGAGGAAAATTATAGCAAATAATTTCCTAGTGTGTTGAGGTCCTCTAATTATCCAGAACCTGGTGGTCCGGAGTCGATGATAAGAAAGTAAAAGAGAGAGAGAAAGAGGCTGATATTCCTTGGTTTACGCAGGAAACCAATAAAGCTCTTGGCATAGAGCTTGCATCACTCATGAAGGCACCGGGCGCCCTCTCGAGGGGGTGAGGGCACACTGCGCCTTCTTGAAAGGGTCTTAGAAGCACAGGCAGGAGAGCGAGCTTAACGGGTTTCTGCGCTCCAGAGGAGAGAGAGAGAGAGGGAGGGAGGGAGAGAGAGGGGGGCGGAGAGAAAGAAAGAAAGACACGGGGACCCAAGCTCTGATGGAACAAGGCTATTTTGTTCAACATAGTGTAGGTATATATACTGTCTTACAAGGTAGCTATTTTCAGCAAAGATAAAAATCAAAAGTCCAGATTTACAAATTATCAAGGAAACATAAAGTAATCCAGAGAGGATTGTAAATAATCACTTTTACCGTATGGTTCATAAAAAGGAAGAGGGTTGTAAATAGTTACTTATCACCGTATGGAGCTAACAAAGGAAATGCATGCATTCCTCAGCCCCCTGAGCGGTTTGCCAACTCCTCTTAATTCCTGAATATTCAGGAATTAATAAGGGACAGCAGATTCATGACAGACCCCAAACAGCACAGNATAGTTACTTATCACCGTATGGAGCTAACAAAGGAAATGCATGCATTCCTCAGCCCCCTGAGCGGTTTGCCAACTCCTCTTAATTCCTGAATATTCAGGAATTAATAAGGGACAGCAGATTCATGACAGACCCCAAACAGCACAGAGGAAGCCTCCTGTTAAATGCTTCCTGACACTAGTGCCTGCCATGGTTTCTGGGGGATGCTAACTGCTGCAGAATAATTAGACGACTAAGGAGTAGACAGGACAGTGAGAGGAGAGACTGGACGCCCAGCATTATAAGAAGTGGTAAATAGGACTTTGCAGAGAGGTCAAGAGACTGACTGAAAATGTCCCTATGGTGGCACAATCCAGTCAGTGGCGGCCTTTAATGAGAGTCATTTTAGTGACACCATGAGGATGAAAAGCAGATCGTAGTGACTGAGGAGTGAAGGTGAGGGGGAGGAGATTTGCATTCTCTTGAAGTTTGGTGGTAAAGGGAAGGTGAGGTTGCAATAACTAGAAAAGGAGGTAGAATTCCAAAAAGTGATGGGAGTTGAAGAAAAACAGATGTAGCCAAAGGGTAATTATTTGATTTAAAAAATGATAGATGTCAAGTTTTCATCCAGGTCAGTGTACAAAGAAAATTAATGAGCAGTGGAGTGTCAGTTACAGTACACATGCTTTTCTTGGGTGTGGTAAATGTTTGTAAATACAGGAGAAGAAGAGTGTGAAAGACGGGCATGGAGTTCTGAGGAAGAGTCCACTGTGAAGCAGTGCAGACTGGGTGTCTCCATTCCGGAGCTGCAGAATTCCAGAAGTTTATAGGAATTAGGAACCAGCTGTGGGAACGATGGAATGAGTTTATGAAGCTGAGATCTTAAAGTACTTTAAACTGGTTTATCTTCTTGTGACTTAACCTCTCCTCTTGAGCCGACCATATACAGTTCTTTGCATGGAATTGAACTAATGTCAAGTGACTTCTTTAAGTTTTGTCTCGGTTAAAGGTTATAAATAGGATTCCTAATAAGAGCTGTTTTAACCATATTGTAAATTAAATACCCCAAGGGGATTCCCAGGTGGTGTTAGTGGTAAAGAACCTGCCTACTAATGCAGGAGATGAGGGTTTGATCCCTGGGCTGGGAAGATCCCTTTAAGGAGCGCATGGCAACCCACTCCAGTATTCTTGCCTGGAGAATCCCATGGACAGAGGAGTCAGGTGGGCTATGTTCCATAGGGTCACAAAGAGTCAGACACAACTGAAGCGGCTTAGCATGCAGGCATGCAAATACCCCAAATTTATTTTGTATTTAATTGTGCACATGCTGCATAGAATATAATCAATCTGATTTCAGTGTTGACCATCTCACAATAAACTGTGGACAATTCTGAAAGAGATGGAAATACCAGACCACCTAACCTGCCTCTTGAGAAACCTGTATGCAGGTCAGGAAGCAACAGTTAGAACTGGACATGGAACAACAGACTGGTTCCAAATGGAAAATGAGTATGTCAAGGGTGTATATTGTCACCCTGCTTATTTAACTTATATGCAGAGTACATCATGAGAAACACTGGACTGGAAGAAACACAAGCTGGAATCAAGATTGCTGGGAGAAATATCAATAACCTCAGATATGCAGATGACACCACCCTTATGGCAGACAGTGAAGAAGAGCTAAAAAGCCTCTTGATGAAAGTGAAAGAGGAGAGTGAAAAAGTTGGCTTAAAGCTCAACATTCAGAAAACGAAGATCATGGCATCTGGTCCCATCACTTCATGGGAAATAGATGGGGAAACAGTGGAAACAGTGTCAGACTTTATATTTTGGGGNTGGATTATAGCCCGCCAGGCTCCTCTGTCCATGGGATTTCCCAGGCAAGAATAGTGGAGTGGGTTGCCATTTCCTTCTCCAGAGGGTCTTCCCAACCCAGGGATTGAGCTCGGGTCTCCCGCATGGCAGGTGGATTCAAAGCTGTCTGCGTAGCTAATCTCAGGAAACAAACATGAGACAGGACCTGGAAGAGGTTATTGAGGGACCATGATCTCTTCTTTGAAGTGTGGGAAGCACCATTCTGGATGGTGTCTTACAATATAGGGGAAGGGTATTTGCAATCATTCTTTATGCCCTTTGTGAATATGTAAAACAGACCCAGGACTGATCAGTTGAAGCTCTACTTTATTTTTCAAGGTTAAGTCAGCTCTCACTGTACTGGCAACAAAACAGAATCAACTCGGTCTTCACCTTTCCCCTGTTAGAGTCTTTATCTTGTTCCCATAGCAACTCAGTCCGCAGGTCTGATGATAATTAAAAACTAAACAGGAGAGTATCTTTACCTACTGAAATTGGGAAATAAACCCTCAAAACTATGAAGAAAAGTAAATACCAAGCTCTTAGCCAAAAGAAATTTTAAAAGTTGTACAACTCACTGTGATGGGGAAATGTATTAATAATTAAATTGTTTATGCCTTTAACAGATAATTATGCAGAAAAAATATTTGGTGACTACAATATGTACTAATAATTTTTTTTCACTTGACTTAAAATTATCATGTGGATTTGGGAGTATGGTTATGTATTATGTCTGCAAGTAAGATGACACTATGCCGTTTATTAATCTTTTGAAACAAATGGAAGTATATACTTTAAAAAGGACAAGACAATGTTCACTTTCCTTACTCTTAATCTCCAACAGTTGGTAGCAACTCTAGCTCCTTGTTTGTAAAGAACCACTTTTAACACTCTGTGTGTGTGTGTGTGTGTGTGTGTGTGTGTGTGTGTACCAGGACTTCTCAACCTGGAACTGTTGACATCTGGGGCTAGATCATTCTTTGTTTTGCGGTGCTACCCTGTAGGATGTTTAGCAGCATCTTGGCCTCTCTACAGTAGATGCTACCAGCATAACCCACATCACCTCCTCCCCCAAGCTGTGTCAAATAAAACCCTCTCCAGGCGCTGACAACAGAGACTACCGTCCTGGGTCAGTGTTCTCTGACCTTCTTTTATTTATACTCCACTCACACTTCAGTCTGCCTGGGTCTCCTACAAAAAGTTTCAGATTTCAGCTTACAGCCGAGATAATAACAGGCCAGGGAAAACCCACCAGTACCATGCTGGTGGGGGCACAGGGCCTTGAATCATAGGATGTATTCAAGAATTTCAAAACTGTCACTTCAGGATTGGCTCAAAGTATCACCACGGCATCTCTATATACACTACAGGAGGTGGAAGTTGTCACTACCCAGATTTAGGTTGCTGCAATCTGCCTGCAGTGGAGAATAACTAAAAATCTCGCTGTGGAAGATCAAAAAAAGTGTTTTGTTTTGTTTTTTTCCAAATTAAGCCAGTCTTTCATACATTGCTGATGAGAATGTAAATTGGTACAACTTCTATGGAAGGTAATCTGAAAGTACATGTCAGAATTGTGAGTGCATACAGCCTTTGATTTATCAATTCTATATCTAACTTATTCTGTCAATCTCCTTGCACACATGTAAAATGATATATTTACAAAGAGTCTCAGTGAAACATTGCTTGTAATACAAAGTGTAGGAGGCTACCTGAATATTCTCAGTAAAGAGATTATATCCATAAAATGTAACTGTAAAAAATCGCACTTCATTGTATATCCTTTTATATTTTGTGAATCTTACGTTATGTGTATTTGTTACTCATACACAAATGAAATATAACGAGCCTCTAGCTTCTCAGAATAAACAAGGAAGAATGCCTTGTTATTTAGCAAAAACCCATTAATACTGATATCATTTAATTTAAAATATATTTCACCTCAACATACTTAAGATAAAATGAAAAATTACTTTTTGAAATTTCATTCTTAGCTGATTCTCTGTGGTGCATGCCTTGTTTCTCCTATTTCCCAGGGTGTTAATACTAATGGAAGAAATATCCCAGAAGAGAAGTGTTAGAACTTGAAGACATCAGTGGGCTTATCATCTAGGATTAATCCAACTGAAAACTTTTTTTCAAAAAATAATTTTTTCATCTCACATATGTTGAGGTGAACTATATTGTGGAGTTTATGTGATATGAATATATAATACACATGACTACTAAACTATAAAAATTGGGGCATGGTAAATGGACACTTACTGTTTCTAGATATCAATATTTTATAAGTAGTACAGTATTAATTCTAATTAGACTGTGAAGAATCAAAGATATACACTGTAATCCCCAAAACAATTACACAAAAGTATAATGCAAAGATGCCAGCATTCATTTTGTCTTTTTTTTTTTTTTTTTGAGGAGGAAAAGAGGCCATTCTTCAAAGTATTCAGTACTATTTCAATGTGACTTTAATTTGCAATTCTTTCTTTCTTTTATGATTCCTCCATATTGTGTTCTATATTAAAACCTTAACCCCAAGGTCATCAAGATTTTCTTCTAGAAATTTTTTTTTTAATTTGACTTTACAATACTCTATTGGGTTTGCCATACATAGACATGAATCCACNCATTGGGGTACCTGATCCACAGTTATGGGTATCCACTGCTTTTCCCCCCCATACATCTTTGCAATATACTTGGTAGTAACTGTTTGGTGGATTACAGCATGTATCTTTGATTCTTCACAGTCTAATTAGAATTAATATTGCACCATTTATAAAATACAAATATCTAGAAATAGTAAAATGGTTCTATTTTCCATGCCCAAATTTTCATACTTTAGTATCATGTGCATTATATATTCATATCACATAAATTCCAGATACAATGCTATAATATTTGATTTTTTTTTTCCTTTCACATCTCAGCTGAACTCAGACTCCAAATTCTGTCTTCCCTACAGTTGTCGGAAGCTCACATATGTCAAGTCAGTTAACACTTTCTGGGTTACTTGGCGCCTGTTCTATAGAAGCCTACTTAGGGGGACAGCCAATAATCTGGACAGATTAGACAGAAGTTGTTCCCCTCCTTTGGCTTTATTTTGCATAGAATTTTCTCCATCACATTCCAACTGCTGTGGTCTCTCCTTATTTCACTCTAATTCTGAATCCAGTAAAACTGTTGATATTTACCCGAAATTTAGCCACTCCATTTGGAACAACTAGAGCCTGCCATCAGGCACTGAGCCACAGACTGGGAAGGTCATACAGTGTCACTATCTTCTTTCCACGCCAACTTCCCTCCTACTTGCTTTGGGTGTTTTTTTAGTTCCTTTGGACTTGTTTTGTTTGTTTGTTTGTTTTTCCATTGTTTAATATTATCTGAAGAGGAGTTAGTCCAATATGAGCTACTCTGCTACTATCTGAAGAAGAAATCCTTACGGTGGTTTACTTAAAAAAAAAAAAAAAAAATTTTACTGCTAATTGCATTAAAAAGAATTTGCTTCAAGAAAGATCATAAAGGAAGAGCAGATTGATTAATTCCCGAATAACAAAGTAGCATCAGAGTGCAATGATGACCTTGTGAGCAGAATTGACTTTCTGTTTATCTAAATTTGCTTCTGAAAAAAACATAATGATCATTCCAAGTATGTTCTTTTTTGGAAAATGGATTTGCACTCTTTAAGAGCACATAGAATGAGGGACTGCTGCTGGAAAAAAAAAAAAAGATGGCAATTGTACCAGGAATGAAGGTAAGTATAAATTGAAGAAAAGACAATTTTAAAAAGGAAAAAAATTTATTATTTTAACATGAAATAAATTTATTTCCATTGAATTTCTCATTTTACATAAGCAGTCACATAGAAAATTAATTTAATACATGATTAAAAGTTTGAACATTCCTAATTGTTTTGCTCTTCACTGATTCCTAAAGTGCTTTATGATAATAAAATTCATGGTTATAAATACTATTACTATGCAAAATACAAAAAGAAGTGCATTTTTTTTGCACTATCCAGAAATAACACACACTATTTTCAGTCCTCTTCAGGAAGTTTTTGGAAATAAGTCTCAACATTATGATAGTGTTTCTGCATTGATATAATAATAACCATTCTTCTATCCTGTGACACATTTAGTCAATGGAATTTGAATGTAAAAACTCTCTGATTTGTCCACATTCTGAAGGAAATCAGTCCTGAATATTAATTGGAAGGACAGACGCTGAAGCTGAAACTCCAATACTTTGGCCACCTGATGTGAAGAACTGATTCATTGAAAAAGACCCTGGTGCTGAGAAAGATTGAAGGCAGAAAGAGAAGGGGACGACAGAGGATGAGATGGTTGGATGGCATCACTGAGTTGATGGACTTGAGTTTGAGCAAGCTCCAGGAGTTGGTGATGGACAGGGAAGCCTGGCATGCTGCAGTCCATGGGGTCGCAAAGAGTCGGACACGACTGAGCAACTGAACTGAATTAATACTTGGAAATATCGTGTGTGTGTGTGTGTGTGTGTAAAGTAAATGGTTTGCATTTTTTACAAAGATGACAAATTCTTTTGACTTTCAAATTATTTTAAAAAATGTAAATACATTTTATCTCAGAGAAATAATGTGTGGCATATTGTAGCTAATAACTATTTACATAAAATAATTTTTCTTTAAAAGAAATCATGACATGCAATATTCATTGTGTTGTTTCTGAGGCCTTGTGAAATCTTGACTCAGATAAATCTGTGCTTCTCAACCTGCCGGTTTCTCCCAGGTTTCCAGTATACTAAGAACTTCTGAAAATGGGGCTCAGGCATAAATATTTTCTAAAAAATTTCCCTAATCATAATGTGGATACAATATTGATAATTACAGACAAAGTTCATCAAGTAGAGGTATCTATTATGCCTTGGTTATTATGTTTCTGATAAATATGTATGTATAATAAATATATATTTATATATGCATATCAGAAACTTAATTCCAGATAATCCTGGACAAATTTGATATTTAATTTTTTTGACAGAACATGTTTAAAATAACAATAAATGTTTTAATATTTATATAGAATAACTGGGCTTCCCAGGAGGTGCAGGGGTAAAGAATTTGCCTGCCAATGCAGGAGATGCAAGAGGTATGGGTTCAATCCCTGTGTGGGGAAGATCCTTTGGAGGAGGAAATGCCAGTATTCTTACCAGGGAAATTCCACAGACAGAGGAGCCTGTTGGACTATAGTCCCTGAGGTCACAAAGAGTCAGATGTGATTGAGCACAATCCTTATTCCTTCCAACAGAGTAAAACTAGGATGCCTGCAGACATCATACAAGAGAATAAATATAATCTCATTGTATTCCTCCAATAGCTATGAAATAAGTGACATAATCATTGCCGTTTTACATGTAAGAAAATTAAAGTATCAAATAGCAAAGAAACTTTCCCAAGGTTGTAGGAAAAGGGTGAGCCGAGGATGAACCCAGGCAGCCTGGCTTTTTAAACTCTTAACACCTAGACTTTTCTACTCACACAGTAGTGATTTCCAGTGAAAATTAACTTTCCTGGAACATCCACTTCAAAGATGTCTTCCCTTTTAGTCTCATAACTCCTGAATTGTTTTTTTTAATCACTGGGCTTCTCTTGTGGCTAAGATGGTAAAGAATCTGCCTGCAGTGTGGGAAGACATGGGTTCTATCCCCCTGGGTCAGGGAAGATCCCCAGGAACTTCTGAGTTGTTTTCTATCAATCCCTATCTCGCAAGAAAACCAGAGAAAAAATTTTTAATTTTTTCCCAAGAGCAGCACTCCTGAATTCACAGTCCCTATTATTTCTATTCATGGCCCCTATTATTCCCGTGGACAGAGGAGCCTGGTGGGCTAACAACCCATAGGGTTGCAAGAGTCAGACACAACTGAGCGACTAAACCACCACCACCCAGGCAGTGCTCAGTGTAGACTTAAGTATTCCTCACTGTGAAGGCAGGACGCTTTGAGCATAACTGAATCCCTATGAATTAGGAGATTGTGAAACCTGGTCATGGCAGATGGTCATGAAATCTGGTCATGCTATTCTGATTATTTCAGTTGTTTCCTCCCCCAGATTTGAGGACTCCCTTACACATACACACTCCTGAGTATTCTGTGAAACAGACCCTGTGAACATCTCCAGATCAAGACCCTTTGAAGACCTCCAGATTTCCTCCTCTCCACAGCTCTTTCCTCTCTGATTCTCAGTCCCATAAATTCTAGCCAGCTGGGTCTTCTGTGGTTATTGGAGGAAGTAAGTCAATTGATGTCAACTATATCCAGTTGATTGATGGTGCCAATGAACTCAAATATGTCCTTCCAGATTTTATGCCTGCGAGGTCACGTATGTCTGTTTCTGACAGAGGGTGTTTCCAACTATAACAGTTGTTCAGTTGCTCAGTCATGTCTGACTTTGCAACCCCATGGACACTAGGCTTCCCTGTCCTTTGCTAATCTCCCGGAACTTGCTCAAACTCATGTCCATTTAGTTGGTGATGCCATTCAATCTTCTCATCTTCTGTTGTCCCCTTCTCCCCCTGCTTTCACTCTTTCCCAGCATCAGAGTCTTTTCCATTCAGTCAGCTCTTCACATCAGGTGGCCAAAGTAAGGGAGCTTCAGCTTCAGCATCAATCCTTCCAGTGAATATTCAGGACTAATTTCCTTTAGGATTGACTGATTTGATCTCCTTTCAGTCCAAGGGACTCTCAAGCGTCTTCTCCAACACCACAGTTCAAAAGCATCAATTCTTCATCATAGAGTCATTTATTTCTCCTGTATTTCTATCAGATTTTCCTTTTATATTTTGATGCTCTGTTTTAGATGCATACACATTAAAGATTGCTATATCCTCTTGGAGAACTGACCCTTTATTGTTTTTCAATGTCCCTCTTTATGGTAGCTGTGTTAAAGCAGGTAGCTCTCTGTTAAAGAATCTGCCTCCCAATGCAGGAGATGCAGGTTCAGTCCCTGGGTTGGGAAGATCCCCTGGAGAAGGAAATGGCAACCCACTCCAGTAGTGTGGCCTGGAGAATTCCATGGACTGTATAATCTATGATGTTGCAAAGAGTCGGACATGACCGAGTGACTTTCACTTTAATTCCAGTATTCTTCCCTAGGAAATCCCATGGACAGAGGAAGCTGGTGGAGTATAGTCCATGAGGTTGCAAAAATGTCGGATACAACTTAACAACTAAACAACAAATAATAACATCAAAACAATGGCCCTTCTTTGTCCTTGATACTTTTCTGAAATCTGTTCTGCCTGAAATTAACATTGTCACCTATGCTTTCTTTTGAATAGTACTAACATCTTTCTCCTTCTTTTCACTTTTAGTCTATATGATTTTATGTTTCTAAATAGACTTCTTATAAACCTCCAAGTTAGATATTATGATCCACTCTGACCATCTGCTTTAATTGGTACAATAGAACATTGATACTTAAAATGATTATTAATGTAGTTGTATTAATAGCTATTGAAATGTTATTGATGTAGAACATTGGATAGTTTTCAATATGCAACATAATGATTTGATATGTGTATATACTGTGAAATGATTACCTCAATAAATTTAGTCAGCCTCCACCACCACACATAGTTACTAATTATTTTCCTTGTCATGAGAGTTTTAAGATCTACCCTCTTAGCAAATTTCATATCAACAATACAGAATTGTTGACTATAGTCTTCATGCTGTATATTAGGTCCCAGAACTTATTCATCATATCAGTGAAAGTTTGTGCCTTTTAACCACCTTCAGACAAAGATTAATGTTCTCTATTTGTTGCTCTAATGTTTGTTCCTGCTTCTGTCTCCCATGCTTTATATGTCTTTTTTTTTTGTTTTAATTGAGCCTTACATGTGATTCTATTTTCTCTCCTTTATTAGCATATCAGTCATATTTTTCCTTATATTTTTATAGTGGTTGCTCTAGAGTGGGCAATACATATTTGCAACTGATTCAGTTCCACTTTCAAATGACATCATAGCACTTTATACATGGTGCAAGTACTTTATAACAGCAATATATTCCTTATTCCTCCCTCCATCTTTGTATCATATATTTTACTTATACATAAAACATATGTTTGCATGCATAACCCAATGCATTTTGCTATTATTATTTCTAACAAAATGTTACATTTTAGTTGAATTAAAGATAAGAAAAATAAAAGGTTTTACTTTACCTTCAGTTCAGTTCAGTTCAGTTCAGTTCAATCGCTCAGTCATGTCCGACTCTTTGCAACCCCATGAATTGCACCATGCCAGGCCTCCCTGTATATCACCATCTCCCGGAGTTCACTCAAACTCATGTCAGTCGAGTCAGTGATGCCATACAGCCATCTCATCCTCTGTCGTCCCCTTCTCTTCCTGCCCCCAATTCCTCCCAGCATCAGGGTCTTTTCAAATGAATCAACTCTTTGCATGAGGTGGGCAAAGTACTGGAGGTTCAGCTTTAGCATCATTCCTTCCAAAGAACACCCAGAGCTGATCTCCTTTAGAATGAACTGGTTGGATCTCCTTGCAGTCCAAGGAACTCTCAAGAGTCTTCTCCAACACCACAGTTCAAAAGCATCAATTCTTCGGCGCTCAGCCTTCTTCACAGTCCAACTCTCACATCTGTACATGACCACTGGAAAAACCATAGCCTTGACTAGACTTGACTTGACACTATCATATTTCCCATACTCTTCCTTTCTCTGTGTAGATCCTGCTTTCTGACCTGTATCGTTTTTCTTCTTCTTGAAGAAACTATTTTAATATTTCTTGCAAGAGAAGTCAAATGGCAACAAATTTTCCCAGTTTGTGTTTCTCTGAGAGACTCTTTATTTCACTTTCACTTCTGAAACATCATTTTGCTGGGCTTCTCTGCTCTGCTAAGTCACATCAATTGTGTTGCGATGCTATGGACTGTAGCCCACCGGGCTCTTCTGTCCTTGGGATTCTCCAGGCACGAATACTGGNTAAACTGAAAAGATATTGTGACCCCATGGACTGTAGCCCACCAGGCTCCTCCATCCATGGGATTTTCTAGGCAAGAATACTAGAGTGGGTTGCCATTTCCTTCTCCAAGCTTAAAAGGTAGAAACAAATATCTGTTAACAAATGAATAAACAAATTGTGTTGTATACATACAATGAAAAATATTATTCAATCATAAAAAGGAATGCATTATTGATACTTGCTACAACTTGAATGAATATTGAAAAGATTTTTCTAACAGGAGGAAACCAGACACAAAAGATCACATGTTGTATGATTCCTTTTGTAGAAAATACCCCGAATAGATAAACCCATAGAGACAGAAGCAGATTAGTGATTGGTTGTCAGAGGATGGGTGGAAGGGATTATGGGGAATCATTACTTAATGGGTAGGAAGTAACTCTTCTTCTGGGATGGAGAAAAATGTTGAAACTCAAGACAGGTTGTGATTATACAACATTGTGAACACACTAAATGCCACTGAACTATATCCATTTAAAAATGGTCAATTGTATTTATGTGAATTTCACCTCCTTTAAAAGAAAATGACTTTCTGGTTAGCTCTCAATGATTAAGAAAATTGTCATCATTGTTTCCATTTCACTGAATGTTATTAGGGGGGAAAAAAACCAACAAAATTGGATTGGTTTAATTTTAGATGAATGAACTCAAAGTTCACATAGGTACTCAATACTCCTCTGACATCAAAATACTATATTTTCCTATTGGGAAACGCATTCTTCCTCTCTGAGAAAACTATTTATTATTCTCCGCTCTTTCCTCAAATATCATTTCATACTTTCTTTCTCATCAAAATTCCACCTTTATTCCAAATGATCACCTCATCAATATCACTGAAAAAAAATAGAGGCTGCCAGATGGCTATTCCCTCACTTTCTCATCAGCCAATATATAAACCTTCCTGAAGCAGACTCTACTAATCTCTTTCCCAATGACCGTTTCCCCATTTATCCCTTTCTACCAGACACCCAATTTGGATTAGCCAGCAGCCATGTGTTTAGGGAAGCTTGGTCTTGTCCATTTCCAGCAAATGAATCACTGTTGCTCAGCCAGCCCTGTTGGGCTCCATTCCCAGGTATAAAAGATTATTTTAGGCATGAGCCTGCAATCCAGTAGAGGCCCCTGGAGCCTTGAGGAAAAGGCTCTTTACCAGATTTTTTAAAAAGATATACAGGAGGAAGAACATCTCTTTTTTTGCAGGATGTTCTGACTGCACATAATGCTTGGAATTGTTGCAGTTACTGTGTAAGACAGTCAACACTGAGGATGGGAGAGCAAAGGATGGGTAACACCTGTGTTTTTGTTGACATTCTTGAGCTGTTGAATTAGCAAATGCTGGAGCTGCTCCATCTCTGGACTTATGTGTGATGATAGCTGGCCTTAACATATTACTATGACCGGGTTTCTGTTGAAGGAAAAAGCACCCTTACTTAACAAATGGAGAAGCTTTCTTCTATCAAAGGCCAGCCCTTTCACTTGGCTTTGAATCTCATCTTCTCTAATCTGTCAAAAGCCTTTGCTCCTGTAATTTCCATAGCCCCCCAGTCCCCTTCCATTTCTGTATTCTCTTTCTCTCTCTCTCACCCTTTCTGGATAATTCTGCTCAGCATATAAACATGTCATAGTAATTGCGATAAACAAAAGCTGTCTGTTGAACTCTCCCCCACCTCCTCCTCTAATCATCATCCCATTTCTATGCTGCTTTTCCCACTCAAACTTCTTAAAATGATTGTCTACCCACACTGTTGTCACTTTCTTACAGTCTTCTCACTCTTTTTTATTTTCTGAAGGAAAAAAATTATTGGCTTATATAACTGGGGAATCAGAAGATTTCTGTTTCACTCGCAACTTCCACAGACTCCAAAGAAATCATAGTATTCTCCTTTTACCTCTGCATCTTCATACTGTTCCTATGTGTTGGTGTCATGATTTCGCAGTGCAGTCAAGCCTTCTTCACACACTGGGGAAGATGCTACCTGCCACCTTTCAGGTTCAGGTCCTCAATAGTAAAGCTGTGTGTCCTTCAATAAGTTGGAAAAGAACTGTATTTGCCCCACTTGTGTTCATATGGCCACTCCTGGGTTGATCTTTATGGTCAGGAAAATGAGATATCATGATTGGACCTAGGTCATGTGCTTCAATCCCATTCCTTCTAGTAAGGAATACTGTGGTTGATGGTCCCAGGATTATTAAAAGATTGGAGCCCGAAGGAATTATTCTCCAGAAAAGGTAAACATAAAACAGAAGCCGATTAAAATTCACCCTCCATGTTCAGCACAATGACATCCTCATGCTCATGAGGATGTGCTTCCTCCCAAGTGTTCCTGCCTAATACCGTGTGTCTATTTGACATTAATCCAAAATGCACTTTCCCTCTTGGAAGGAGACAACCTACAGCCATGTCAAGTCCCTACATCTGGCTTCACATTTTGTGTATATCTCTCTGAATCAAATCCAGATGAGCCTCATCATGATACAGACATGAGACAATTTTTAATGTACCCTCCCTAATATGTCTAAAATACAGGGAAAACAGGATAATCACAGTATTATTCTCCTTTAAGGGGTGGGGGGGAGGAAACAATTTACAGTTGTCATAGGCCATTGCAAGCATCACATTTCTCTCAGTCAGCAATAATAAGGCCTATCCTGGTGATGCAATGAGGGGAGGTGGAGGTTTCTGGTCTGTTTCTAACCTCTGGGAGCCTTCTTTGTCCTTTTCTTTCATAGTCACTGTCAAGAAAAAGGCTAGAAGGCATGCCTTTGGTAGGGGGTGTACTATGTTTTAGTTTTGGGTGTACCACTAACTCCTCTATTTGTCAAGACCATTTCAGTTACATTACAGGAAACTAATGCAAATTGGTTTCCATTAAAAAGATAATTAATTGGTTCATTTAACTGAAAAGTAGAGGCACCCTTAAATTCTGTGTCTTAAATTAGATTCTCAGAATTCCCTTCCTCCCTCCCTCTCTCTCTCCTAACCTCTCTCCCTTTTGTGCTGCAGGGAAAAAATTCCCCGTGGCTGTGAAGAGGGTCACCCTGGATTCTTTCCCTCTCCTAATCTCTGTTCTTCATCTCTGCCCCTTGCCTCCATTACTCTACTAAGACTGATTGTGCCCAGGTTGCCTATGAGTCTCATTTTTCCAAATGCAATGGACACATTTTGGGGCATCTTTTTCAATTGCCCAGTAAATTATTAAACATTTGAGGATGCCATGCCTCATGAAACACTCTTCTTACTGCTTCCAGAATACACATCTCTGGATTTCTTCCTGATTCTTAGTTCCCTTGGCTAGATTTTCATCTTCTTCCACTCCTCTAAATAACAAAATCTGTCAGTCCTAGCAGATCTCATTAGGTGCCATGGTTGAAACACTAGTCATATACCTGTTGATGGCTCCCAATTTTTCCACATATACCACTTAGCTTATATATCCAACAACCTACTTAATATTGTCACTTGAATACTTACTAGGCAACCAATGATTAATGTCTTCATCAAAAAAGAATGAAATAATGCCATTTTCAGCAACATGGATGCATCTAGAGATTATTATACTAAGTCAGAAAGACAGATACCGTGTAACATCACTTATATGTGGAATCTAAACTATGACAGAAGTGCACTTATCTACAAGAAAGAAACAGATTCACAGACATAGAGCCAGACTGGTGGCTGCCAGAGGGGAGAAGGGGTGATGGGGGGATGGATTGGGAGTTTGGGGTTAGCAGATGCAAAGTATTATATATAGAATGGACAAACAATAAGGTCCTTCTGTATTGCATAGGGGACTGTGTTCAATATCCTGGAATACTATAATGGAAAGGAATATGGAAAGGATATACATATATATCTGAATCATATTGTATAGCAGAAATTAACACAACAGTGTAAATCAACTATACTTCAATAAAATGAATTTTAAGAAAGGGTGAATATATTCAAAATTAACTCCTCATATTCTATAGCTTCCCAGGACTTCCCTCTTCTTAATAAATGGAACCAGTCATCCATATGTTTAAGCCACAAGTATATTTAAAACTCTTTCTTTCACCATCTATCCAATCCTTCATAGAGGACGATTATTAAAAACCACCTCATAGTAATGTGAATTGTTATGTTTATCTCCTCTTGTTGGTTCTCTTAGATTATCTCCTCCACAATCCACACCCACATACACAGCAATTAATATTACAGAAGAGGTTTCCAGTGTCACTCAAAAACCACTCAAAAACAAATTGAGTCTTGGCAAACCTTGCAGAACTCATGCTACAGAGAGGAGTGACTATTTAAAAACACAGGCTTCTCTTGTGCTAGAAGTTTTGCAAGCTGAGTTGGACTAGTACTACAAGCTACTAAGTTCCTTGGCAATAAATGAGGCAAGCGCTGTAAAAATTACCCATCCTACCTGTGGAATGGGCAAGAACCCCTGTATCTGAAGATACTTTCAGGTCACAGAACTGGTCTGGTTGTTTTTTCAGTTTTACAGCTAAAAACAAACAACAAATTCCTCATCCTACCCCCATCCTAGACAAAACAGACTTTTACATTTATTAACATTTCTGCTTTTAACAAGTTATTTCTAGCCATTCCTAGGTTTATGTACATCTTAAAATAGACTTCCCAAGTCTATAATTTAGAAGCATGGTTACCCCCTGTTTTAGTTTGCTGGGGCTGCTGTTAGAGTACCACAGGCTGAGTGGCTTAAATATACGTTTATTCTCTCACTGCGTTGGAGGCCAAAAGTTCAAAATCAAGTGTCCGTAGCGTTAGTTCTTTCTAAGGGCTCTGATAAGGCATCTCTTCTATGACTCTTTTCTGGCTTCTGGCAATCCTTGGTATTCCTTGGATTCTGGAAGCATGACTTTGGTCTCTACAGCTTTGTCTTTGCATGACTTCTCCCTGCATGTTTGTGTCCAAATTTCCACTTTTATAAGGATGCAGCCTTATTGGATTAGGAACCTATCTTACTCCAACATGTCCTCATTTTAACTAACTACATCTGCAAAAACCATATTACCAAATAAATTTGAGTTCTGAGATACCAGGAGTTAGACCTTCAACATTTGAAATTGGAAGGGAGCAAATTTAACCATAATACCACCAGGTTGGGGTAGGGCAAAGCAGGGAACTCTGAGGAGTGAAGAAACATTTATTTAAACTCTGAATGAAAATACAAATATTCACCAAAAAGTCAATTGATAGTTTAAAGTTAGGGATCCAGGCAGAGATTCCTAAGATCCATTTAATGAAATATATCCTCTGGGTCATATGAATATATAACGTTTCAATGTCTGTGAGTTTATTTCTGTTTTTTAAATAAGTTTATTTGCATCATTTTTTAAATATTCTAAGTATAAGTGATATCACATGATATTTTTTCTCTGCCCAGCTTATTTAACTTAGCAGGACAATCTCTAGGTCCATTCATGTTGCTGGAGATGGCATTATTTCATTCTGTTCTACACCTGAGTAATGTTCCTGTGCATATGTGTGTGTGTGTGTGTTTATCACATCTTCTTTATCCATTCATCTGTCAATGGGCATTTAGGTTGCTTCCATGTATTGGCTATTGGAAATATTGCTCCTATGAACATGGGAGTGCATGTACATTTTCAAACTAAAGCTTTTGTTTTTCCCAGATACATGCCCAGGAATAAGATTACTGGATCATATGGCAACTTTCTCTTTAGTTTTTTAAGGAACCTTCATTCTGTTCTCCATAGTAGTTGTACCAATTTGCATTCCCACCAATAGTTTGAGAGCATTCTCTTTTCTCCACATCCTCTCTTCTCCAGCATTTATTATTTGCAGACTTTTTGATAATGCCCATTCTGATTGGTGTGATACCTCACTGTATTTTTGACTTGTATTTCTCTAATCATTAACAGTTGACTGTCTTTTCATGTACCTGTTGCCCAGCTGTATATCTTCCTTGGAGAAATGTCTTCTTAGGTCTTTCATTCACTTTCTTTAAATTGGATTATTTGTTTTTTTGATATTGAGCTCTGTGACCTTTTGTATATTTTGGAAATTAATCTCATCTTACATTTAGATCTTTAATCTATTTTGCATTCAATTTTGTATGTGGTATTAGAGAATGCTTTAATTTTAATCTTTTACACATAGCTGCCCAGTTTTCCCAGCACCACTACTTGAAGAGACTCTCTTTTCTCCATTGTATATTCTTGCTTCCTTTGTTATAGATTATTTGACCATAAGTGCATGGGTGTATTTCTAAGCTTTCTATCCTGTTTCATTGATCCGTATGTCTGTTTTTGTGTTTTGATTACTGTAGCTTTTAAGTATAGTCTGAAGTGAGGGAAGCATGACTCCTATAGCTCTGTTTTTCTCTCTTAAGATTGTTTTGCCTATTGGAGACCTTTTGTGTTTCCATACAAATTAAAGTTTTTTTCTACTTCTGTGATAAATGCCTTGGGTAATTTGATAGGGATTGCATTGAATCAGTCTAGTCAAAGCTATGGTTTTTTCCAGAAAGGTATGGATGTGAAAGTTGGACTATAAAGAAAGCTGAGCACCAAAGAATTGATGCTTTTGAACTGTGGTGTTGGAAAAGACTCTTGAGAGTCCCTTGGACTGCAAGGAGATCGAACCAGTCCATCCTAAAGGAGATTAGTCCTGAATATTCACTGGAAGGACTGATGCTGAAGCTGAAACTCCAATACTTTGGCCACCTGATGGGAAGAACTGACTCATTTCAAAAGACTCCAATGCTGGGAAAGATTGAAGTTGGGAGGAGAAGGGGATGACAGAGAAAGAGATGGTTGGTTGGCATCACTGACTCAACGGACATGAGTTTGAGGATGGACAGGGGTCCTGGCATGCTGCAGTCCATGGGGTCTCAGAGTCAGACACGACTGAGCAACTGACCTGACTGAACATTGAATCTGTAGAATGTCTTTGATAGTATCGTTTTAATAATATTGATTCTTCTAATCCAATATGTTAAATCTTTCCATCTGTTTGTATTTTTTTTTTCATCAGTGTCATAGTTTTTAGAGTACAGGTCTATTGCCTCCTTTGTTTTGTTTTTGATGTGATGGTTGGGATCAGTCTTGAATACTACTTTTCCATTTAATTAATCACCAAACCATCTCATAAATATTTCTCATCTATTTCTTCTCTTCACTACTAATAGGTACTTATCATCTCTAAAGTGGATTTTTGCAAGAGCCTATACACTGATATACCTGACTCTGGTCTTCTAATAAATCTGTTCTTCTCAGTAGACTCTGAGTTTTCTCTCTGAGGGCAAATCTGAATACCGTCCAAACCCTTTAATGTCTCCCTTTTGCCTATAGGTCAACTCTGAATGTTTTGATGGAAAGAGCACGAACTTTGACATCAGAGAGACAAATGGATAGATTCTAACTTGATTTGAGACCTTAGGGAAGTCACTGTTTGTAGTTCTATTCCATGTGGTGTGGTGGAAGATACAGACAAAAAGAGAGTTACAACTGACAGAGATGGGCGTGGTAAAAAGGGAGAAGGATTATGAGAGCACCTAGTAAGGACATCTAACTGAAACTTGAAAGAGGAAGAAAAATATTTTGGAGTAAGTGGCCACCTAATTGAAGACCCAAAAAGAGAAATTTGTTTAATTTTGTTGGATAACAGAAAAGGGAATGAGAGGAGGTGATGGGAACAGAGCAGAGCAATTCTCTGCAGAAGAAGAGGGAAAGGGATGAATTAATTAAAACTTGACTATAAGGAACAAGGGGCTTCCCAGGGGAATGCTAGTTCAATCTCTAGGTTGGGAAAATCCCATGAAGTAGGAAATGGTTGCCCACTCCAGTATTGGTGCCTAGAGAATCCCATAGACAGAAGAGCCAGTGAACTACAGTTCACGGGATCACAAAGGAGGAAAACACGAATGTGCACAAGGAACAAAGCCTTTTTTTTTTTTAATTGATGAGACAGGTAATAGAGAATATACTACTTCTTAAGAAATTGAAAGTGGTGTAATAGTAATATACTGGGAGTGGTGTAACACAAAACTGGAGAAACAAATGGGATTAGACCACAAATGACTGTAAAATTTGTTAAGTATATGTTTGATCCTGAGAGTAAATTAGGGCTAATTTAGGATCTAAGTAAGGAAAAATATGAGGTCTGTGTTGCAGAATCTTTCCTCTGGCTGTAGTGTTGAGCCATCAATAAGCACCACAATGAAAGTAAAAAGTAGGAAAGTAGGAAAAAGTTTCTGGAATTGGCGGCTTGGACAAGGGCAGTGGTGATAGAGATAGAGAAAAGATGGACTGAAGAACTCTGAGAGGCATCATTTATAGTACTTAGCATTTGGATGTCTGGGGTGAGGAGAGGCGAGAATCAAAGCAGCACAGATTTCTGATATAGTCACAAGAGAACTGTTGGCAGCTATCCTTGGCTTAGGGGATGTGAGAGCAGGAACAGATCTGGGACAGGAAGCTAATAGACAGGTAGAGCTTGAGTTGCCTCTTAGAGCCTTGGTGAACCTATCAGTAGGCAGTTGGAAGTTCAGACATGGGATCAGGAGGAAGACTTGGTTCTTTTTGATAGGTTGTGTGCTCTGAACGCAAGTCATCAAGGGAGAATGTCTAGAAAAAGCATACAAGTGGGCTGCAATCCCACAAAAGGGTTCTCATCATTTGCAAAACAAATACACATTTCCAGGGCCAGTGGGAGAAATACAGGAGAAGGCAATGACACCCCACTCTAGTACTCTTGCCTGGAAAATCCCATGAACGGAGGAGCCTTGTAGGCTGCAGTCCATGGGATCCCTAAGAGTCGGACATGACTGAGCAACTTCACTTTCACTTTCATGCATTGGAGAAGGAAATGGTAACCCACTCCAGTGTTCTTGCCTAGAGAATCCCAGGAACGGCGGAGCCTGGTGGGCTGCCATCTATGGGGTTGCACAGAGTCGGACATGACTGAAGCGACTTAGCAGCAGCAACATATATAGGAGTACCTTGCAGAGTGCTTAGCTCACAGTTAAGAGTTCAACAAATACTTTATCAAATGAGTAAATGAATAATTAAACAAAATTATACACCTAATTTACTAATTTCCTTGTAGAGATTAAGCAAAGTGAAAGTTAGCTTGCCATCACTGAGACAGTCTTAAGAAGAAAATGAAGGTTATGTCCATGCAAAAAAGACACCTGCACTTATCAGCAGAGCCAAGACTTATAAGGGAGAGAGGATTTTGTGTTTTTTTTTTTTTAGACAAGAAAGTCACATTTATTAGTACTCGGTCAGCTATTTAAAACTGACCTCAGTTTGATCTTGACATTTACAAGCAAAAGGAAGTCTTTAGTTATGTAATAGGCCAGAAATCCATGCGTCCCTCCTATAACAATGACACCAGAAGCCCATTTGTCATTATGCTTGATTCTACTCAAAACAACACAGCTCTTCACCAGCTTGTGATCTTTTCTTACATTCTCTGAGGTTCCCAATCGATGCGCAACAATTCAATAAGGGGGTTAAAATTAACCATTGCTTAGATACAAGGGTGTGTGTATGTGTGTGTTAAGGGGGAAATCTTCTGTAATAAAATAAACTAGAACCAAATTGTTTAACAAAATTCTCAATTACTAGGTTTCATGGTGATTAGGAAAGACTTTCCAAGTTAAACAAGCTGTTTGTGATTTTGTGGCATTAAAGTAGACTTCCAAACAGAATGGAAAACAAAAACTCATTCACAAAAACTCATGATTTCGGCTTGGCATATCAAGCATAATTTCTGAGCGTTTGCAGAAATGAATACTCCTACCAAGGGCACATTACTTATTTCAAATAAACTTGACATCAAGGGATCCACTGTTGCATTTAAACAATGAAAAAAGAACGAGAACATTTTTGAGACAATCTCAGTATGCATCAAATCACTTTTAGCTAGTCATACACATAATCGGCATCTAAAAATTTGCTGGAGATCTATGTTCTTTCTATTGCTAAATGGAAAGTAAACAGATTGAATACCAAGAGGCAAACAATGGAGTTTACTTTAGAGCCTGAGATATAGTGATGAATAAATTTTAGTTATTAGAGTCTTTGTCTTTCTATTGGTCTGCTTACTTTGCTCAGTGTTAAAGGTAAAAAGATCAGTTAGATGTCTCACTCAATCCCCAGAAACTGGTGCATAAGTCAGAGGGGTTTACCATAGTCCTTAACCTAAAAGAGAGTATTGGTAAAGGATCAAGAAGACTGAATCTAACTCCAGCTCAAAAATTTACCTGGGATTTACAACCAGAAGTACCTGCTGAAAGTCACACTGTTACAGAGTATTTAAATTGAATTCAGAGTCCACAGAGTCCTGCATTTGTGAATGGTTGATTTCTGACAAGGCTGTCAAGACCATTCAGTGGGGAAACATTGTCTCTTCAACAAATGGGGAAACCAGATCTTCACATGCAAAAGAACACTGAAGTTATCAGGACAAAGCCACAGAATTGTCAAGGGGTTGGATGAGCAAAGGACGTATTTGGCAGCCTAATATCCATTCTCCCCTGCTTAGTAAAACTGTCTTCATACTCTTGGGGTGACAATGGACCCAGCTAAAAATCCATATTTCCTAGCCCCCATGGTAATAACTGCGGTCAAGCATAAGTAAGAATTCATTAGGGACGTATTAGCGAAAAGCTCTCCAAAGAGGCTGCTCACTTGTCCATCTCTGTTTTGCACTTGGTCTTTCCATCTTCATACTGCTTGACTCTCTCAATGTCTGCAGGTGCCTCTTGGACCCTGAGGATGCAAGCCATGTTTGAATGCATGGAGACCAAGCTCAGGCCTCTGGGGGCTGCGGAGCTACTGAGCCTGTTCTGGGCTGCGCGTGTCCAGACTTACTCTGTTACTTGTTTCGGCCACTCTTATTTGGGTTGTTTGTTTCATGCATCCCAGACTAATCCTAACTGGTTCACTTAGTTACTGTGCATCTGGGGGACACAGAGCAGGAGTGACAGCTTCCCTTCAGCCTTTGGTTTGGGTTTAGGGCTGAAGCTTCAGTGTAGAGTGGGAACTTGTTAGAAATGCACATTCTTGACCCCCATGCCAGGTGAACGTATCAGATACTCTGCGGGTGGGACCCCACAATCTGTCTAACAAGCTTTCTAGGTTCTAGTTTGGGAACCAAGGTGAGTTCTTTCTGTTCAGTGCTGCTTGAGTAAGAAACTTCTTTAAATGGCTTTGATCTATGATCACACGTTCTTGAGAACAGAGTCTTTGGATTTTAAAAATACTCATGTTCTAATATCAGCCTCACTGCTTATTAACTGCACAGTGTTGAGAAAATGACATGCTTTTGAGTCTCAGTTTTCTTCACAGGGATTATAATAGTGCCCTTTCTAAGGTTCATATGTGGGGCAGATGAAATGTCTATCAGTCTAAGCACAGTACTTGAAACACTATAGGTGCTTAGTAGATGTTAGTTCCTCCACTCTCTGCCTACCATTGGTAATACTTGGCAGAGGTCTGGGACCAGGCCTGCACCGCTGTAGGATATGAACCAGACACCACCCCCCAACTGCACCCTCTTTCAAGCGCTGCCTCCATTTTTGCTTCTGATGTTCTTTAAGATCAAGGATAACCTCAGGCAGGGAGATCCCAGGTGAAAAAAGTGAAGAAACTGCCTTTGAACATAACATGATTGGCCAAGTACAGTAAAGAGTGAGAACATAGGAAGTTGCTGTTATTAATTTTATTTTGAGCTTTCATAAATATCTCTCTCATCGGGTAAGGGAAAAATTGACTGGCATGTTAGCTATTACTAAGTACGAAAAAGGATCCCATGTGCTTTATTTCAAAAGTTGAGAAATGAAACTACCATATTCTTCTTCTTTGAATTTTCTCTGCATTTTGAGTATTGCCAATAAATCTCTCTTTATGAAAACAAGGGGCAAAATTATTTTTATGCTCCAAAAGATCATTAAGGGCCCCTTCCTGTGTCTTGTGTATATCCTTTTCCTACCTGGAAAAAACAATAGGAAAAAAGGTCCATTCTCCATCAAGCCTCCCACCTCCAAATTCTTGCTTCAAAGCATGACATTTCTTTCCCAATTGGTTTCTATGCCACACACCACACGTAACTAATATTTTGCTAAGTATGGTATCCAAAAGATGCCTAAAGCTAATTCTGACTACATAATTGTTACTGGATTCACCTCCTTGGTAAGAAAATGATCACAAATTTTCTCCACTCCTGAGTTTTCTGTCCCTGAAACCCCAGAAAGTCCAGTTACCAACACTGTCCGTTCAGTTCCCTATCTGGGCAAAACCATATATTAATAGAAGAAAATCATCTGTAAATCATATAGAGAATGGACAGAATGAAGCAGAAGGTTAAAATAAGATAGAAGTCCCTTTACCAAACAAGGAGCTGAGGAAGAGGGGAAAAGAAAGTGAGGCAGTGAAAAAGCCAACTTGGACAAAGGAGATAGCGTGGGGATGGGGTCTTCTCTGGCTGAAGGACTCTGATATTCTTAAGCAACCAATGTGTTGTGATTTGTGTGTCTTTCAAACATTTTGAGAGACACCAGTACAAAAGCAAACTTACACACACACAGACATTTGCCCATGACCCATGACTCAGAGGTTCACACAGTTCTGTCATGACCACTATGAGGACTAGAGATAATTCACGCTTATTGAGAACCTATTAAGAACCAGGTAGAGTTACTCGAAGCTCACAACAGCCCTATGAAACCAGTGTGCTTACCCTCCTCTAGGAAGATAGCTTTGACTCAGAGAGACTAAGTGAACTGCCCAAGGTTATAAAGCTAGCAAGTAGTGGAGCAGAAGCAAACCCTGAACTCTCCTGGGTCTGCTGCTGGGAGCTGGGAACCAGAGACTGATGATGAATGAGAGACACAGGACCAGTGCTGTTGCCAGAGGAAGCAGCTCAGGAACAGGCCGGCAGCATCCCTCTGTGCTCCGGGATCTCTGGATCTGTGCTCCATTGTGAAACTGGCTTTTCCTGACAATTTCTTAGCATAGAAGCTGTGGGCTTCCTTTGCTCCTGTGTGGTTGTAAATTGCAGCCTGTGAACCCTTTCCTTTGTCCCTCCTCCCATGTGCATTGCTGATAGAAACCAGCACACAGGCAAAACCTGCTCTTTTATGAGTTTTTCCTGAAAACTTTTAACTCTTCTTTTCTCCTCCTTAACTCTTTTCCTTCATTCCCATTCCTCCTTCTAGTCTTTTATCTACTACCTAGTTTCCAGAACTTCCCTCTCACTGATCATAGCCTACAGAAAATGTAAGTGTTTTCTTTAGCAAAACTTAGTAATGTTTTGAATTACTTACCATTATTACCCAGGACAAGAGATGGATTCTTATGTCCCTTTCTACCTCTGGCCTGCTGACTTGCTGCAAACTTATTTCTGAGAGCTGTGAACAGCCCAGATTAAAAGTCTAATTGTAAATTATCCTGATCTCATATTTCTTTTGACACTAGTGACATGACTACAGAGAAATAAAGAATAATTGTTAGCTAAGGGAAACCAACAAAGAAGTCTGTTTACTGTGTGAACTCACAGAGGAAGTGCCACAAACTCCTTTATTCCTTACTATTTCTAAGTTTCTCGTTTTGCATAGTGAACCAGCAGAGGTCTTACTGGAAAGGACCCTAGGAAAGTTCAGTTTAAGTAACCTGAGACCCAGGACCTACAAGTGCTTAGTGTAGATGAATTTCGAGGCATCTGTCTGGGTTGGTTCTATGTGCCTCACTAAGAGCATTAAACTATAATAACATCAACATTTACCCTTTTCGCAGAGGCAGGACCCAGTGGTTGACAGTACCACAGGCTTCCACTCCTTAGTTTCAGCACAAATTTTTGTCCTCAACATTTCCTCTCCTCTCCCCACTTGTTTCTAGCCTATCAGGCCAGCCCATCTGGCCAGTGTCCAGCCACAGGGCTGACAAAATGATCTGGATTACCAATGAAAGCTAGCTAGCGTTCACACCTTCCTTGTGACAAATCCTAAATTCAGTTCAGTTCAGTCGCTCAGTCGTGTCCTTCTCTTTGCGACCCCATGAATCGCAGCATGCCAGGCCTCCCTGTCCATAACCAACTCCCGGAGTTCACTCAGACTCACGTCCGTCGAGTCCGTGATGCCATCCAGCCATCTCATCCTCTGTCATCCCCTTCTCCTCCTGCCCCCAATCCCTCCCAGCATCAGAGTCTTTTCCAATGAGTCAATTCTTCCCATGAGGTGGCCAAAGTCCTGGAGTTTCAGCTT